>JAVRXN010000013.1:47937383-48537383 GCA_033556935.1 Timema podura | reverse complement strand
TGAAATTTAATCAAAATCGTTAGAGCCGATTTTGAGAAAATCGACTTTTTCTCTTTTTGCCCTTCAGTAAACTACCCTTAATTTTAGGGGTAGATATCCAATTCCAAAAACTCCTCAGGGCAACCCTATGAAAATCCTATATATCAAGTTTTAGCTCAATCGGTAAAATAATTTAGGCTCTAGTTGGAGGTACAGACAGACAGACAGACAGACAGAAATTCAAAAACCCTTTTTCGGATTCAGGGAGTCATGAAACGTCAAGATTCATCAAAATCTTGAGTTCAATTTTTTTTGACAATCAGTACACCCGACCAGGATTCGAACCCTGATCTCCCTGTCATTGGCAATCTAGTCTTAACATGAGAGATACGCCTTAGACCGAGCAGTCATCATTGAAATATTTATAAAAACTATCTTACTGACAGTTCTCAAAAGTGACAATACTCATCAAAAACTTCCATGACCAGCAGGGCCATTATGATCATTCATTCAACCCGCCTCGGTGGCGTAGTTGGCTAACGCGCCAGTCGTGTTGAGCTCGACCGCCGAGGACGGGGAGATCGAGGTTCGAATCTCGGTCGGGTGAACTGGGGGTGGTTTTTCCTAAATGGTTTTCCACTCTCCCTCCACGCAAATGCGGGTTCACTTCCTCTAAATTCAACCCTCCCAATTCCTAGTCCATTAGAGTAATTAGTACTTAAGCGTATAACCCGAACGGGTAGTAAGACGCGGTGCTAAATATTATTATTATTATTATATATTATGATCATTCAACGCAAAGTTACCACTAGTTCACTTTGTAATGTCTGCTAGATTTAGCTTTGAATTTGCTTCTAGCGCCGACTCACAGAAAAAAAATCAGTTTGTGTCAACAGTTGGCAACACTTTTCCAAAGAATATTACCTTTTAAGAAGTTAGAGGCTATAAATTAGGTACATTTATTTCAAGAACAATGATATTCATGAATGAACGTTATTTAATATATTCTTATTTTCCAAAGAGCTGATCACAAATCACATTATTTGCAATAAAGATTTATTCTAGCTTAATTTAATAAATTTTTTGAATCATTTTGGTTGCTTCTGGTTTGAAATGGAGAAATTTTAAGTTCAATACACACAAAACATAGTTTAGTCAAAACATCAAAATATAAAATATGTAACCTATTAAAGATAGTAAGTTTGTTATAATATCTCACATGGGAAAATGGATTAATATGAGAAATAAGCTAATAAATAAACAATGTTTTTGTAACATGTATGTTTTACGACCCAATGCTTTATTCTTCATATATTTTGGTAATACTGGAATAAGTGTGTCATCTTATATTAGCTAATGATAATTTCAACAGTTTATAATGTTGGCCTAACCTATATTTATTTTACTCTAAAACAACTTTATTTTAAGATTAAAAAACTATGCTTTTTAAGATTATCTCATAAACAAGTTTTCAAAAAGTAAACTAATATTTTTTTTTTCCTTTCTTAGTAGGCCTACATTATAACATTTTTCAATTTTGCCAAGGCAAAAAAAAAGTGAATGTTTAAAAATATAAGCCTAGAGTAAGGTGTTTTAATATTTAATTTGTTTTTATGAGTTGAGGTTATATAAAGAAAATCTCCTATCTACAAGGTACTAATTCTCAAGTTGAACATAAGTACATGTTATAAGTGCTGATTTTGTACATTTAGAGTGTCGAAAAGGCTCTCACATCCAAACAATGATAAAATATTATGTTGTCTGAAAGTGTTGGAACATTAAACCAGCCATTTAAATTTGTTTAAAGTGTTAAAAAATAGTTGTTTAATTTGATATTCTCGACAAATGCTATATGTCAAAACAATGAGCATTTATCACCAGTAGGCCTACAAAGTATGGATGCCTGACCATTTAACAATATGAAGAGAATGCGAGAGGGTGAATGGGTGGTTAAAAATTAGGATGTTTGGTGTTAGATAATAAAATGCATCATACAATTTGAAGGAAATTCTTGAGACTTTAGTTAAAAGTGATTAAGCATAAAATGACTTATTTCTTTAGAATGAATTGTTTGTTGAGTGTATTCACTTCAGGATAACTAGGCCTACTACTAATTAATAATTATCAGTCTCAGATAAATTTACCAAACCTTTTATGATAAATAACTTGGCCTAAGCCTAACCACACATAAACATTAAGCTATGGCCTATTTAAGGGTTATTTATCCTCTTGAATTAAATATTCCATAGCCTACATTAATAAAGCTTTGTTGAGGCATCTTAAACAGATTATTTTTTTATTGTCATGTCATCTGGTATATTCCCAAGTTTTACAATAACAGCGTATAGAAGATAAAGGTGGAGATATAGAATAAAAGTATCCAGATTTGTGTAGACGGTGGGAAAAGCTTTAAGAAAAACACTCATCAGACCTAACTAGGATTCAAATCCCAACCTCCCCACCAATGAAGACCTTGGCCAATGTTTCCTCATGAAGGTGATATGAAACTACTCTCCTGTATATGTTGAAGCCTAACCTCCACCAACTAGAAAACCTAAAAACAATTAATCTTAATATGTGAATGTCCCAATTATCATTATGTTGATGGTGAATATTAATGTATTTTGATAGTGTTATGTTTCAAAGAGTATATGCTTTTTACATTGAGTGAGTACCTTCTCTTACCCTATATTATGATAGAGACCTAAATAAAAAGTTATATTATGTGAAACACACATACAAACATTTTGAGATTATTACATAGGGCTGGAAAAGAGAATAAGAGATAAAATGAAAGGAAGGTGGAGAGAGGAACAAAACTAATTTAGGGAACAGAGGTCTACAATATACTTAATCTTCGCCATCCAACAGCTGATGGAAAGAAGGTATGAATTTAGGAAAGACTTGGTTATGGTATTTATGGATTTGGAGAAGACATATGATAGCATGTATGGGAATAAAGTTTGGAGAGAGCTGGAGAATAATAAAGTGGAAAGAGAAGTTGTAGTGAGAGTGTGAGCATATATGAGTATAACAGGAGACAGAGAGTGGGACGACAGAGTAGTTCCAATTAAAAAATGGAGTGTCCTCTCGCCATTACTATCTGTAATGGTAATATGGAAATGATCATTAACAAGGTGGCATGAAAACTTGAGGAGGAAAGAATGAAAGCCATGATGTTTGCTGACAACTTGATGGTATTGGGGGAGAAGAAAGAGGAAGTACATGAACAGCTACAGGAATGCAATGAAAGTGAAAGAGTGTGGAGTGAAATTTATCATGGTGATGTGTGAAGTGATGGTAATGACAAGGAAGAGGATAAGGCCTAGTAAAGCTATAAAAGTGGATGGAGTAGAACTGAGAAAAGTACAGAACGTAAAATATCTTGGAGACATGAATGAGGTGAAAGGTGGAAGTTGAGAGGATTTAATGAGAAGAGGACAGCAGGGAGAGTTGTTCTATAGGTGTGTAAGGGACCTGCTATGAAGAAGAGAAGTGTTCTTGAACTGTAAAGAAGTGTTGTATAGGGCATGCTTTGTACACAATGTACACATGCAGCTGAAACATGGACATTGAATGTAAGAGAGACTAGGAATGTGGAGCTCATGGGAATGAAGTTAGTGAGGGAATGATAGCTGTCACGAGGAGAAACAAGATTAGGAATGAAGTTACCTGGGAAAGTGTGGGGGTATGGGAGTACATGAGATAGTAGAGGAAGCAAGATTGAGATGGTATGGACGTATAATGAGGATGGAAAAAGAGAGGATGCCAAAGAAAATAATGAAAATGAAATATGCAGGAAAAATATACACAAGGGAGTCCAAGATGAGAGGAGCAAATAACAGAAAGTGTGCAAGTGAGAGGTGAAGAATGGAAGCAGTTAAAGGAGGAAGGATAGAGGAAGATGGAGGCATTTTAGTAAATTGACCCAGCCACAGGCTGGAAACATACCATGATTATAATGATTATGACATTAGGACTAATAAGATAGCATGTTTAAGGGCCAGTTTCATAGTCAGATTTAGTACACCTAAAGTGCGAGTCTATACTAAATACAGGACGACACCTACCTAGACCAAAATGGAATGGGCCAGTTTCATATGCGAAACTGGCCCATTCCATTCTATTTCAGGTAGGTGACGTCTTGTATTTAGTATAGCGCCGCACTCGAGGCGTACTAAATCTGACTATGAAACTGGCCCTAAATCCTATAGCACAAAACACCTTGTAATGCAAACCAAAGAACAAGTAAAATGGCTACGCAGCTTAGCGTTGCTCTGCTAGGAAAATAATTGCTCTCGCAACGTGGTTGGCCATGATAACTTACTATGCAAAATATAGTATCTTTTTGTTAACAGTCACAAATTCCTTTTGCTTCATGATAATAATAGCCCATCTGATACGTATCTCGGATGAAATGTTGTGTGTATCTGGGAAGAAGAGAAGCTAGAGCATTCACTCAAACCTTTTAACACTGTTGTATAAACACATTGGCTCGCATTTACTAAAGAAACAAATCCATATAGTTTGATTTGTGACATCACAGATTACAAAAAAAGCCGGCTGCGTGCCAACACATGATGTCTTAAATGTCCGCTTGAATTGTATAGACCTGGATTACAATAATTCTTAAATGTTAATATATAATTTAAAATTAAATTATTTTTCATATTTTAATCACTTGAAACAGTTAATTTTTAATTCAAGTTGAAATTTTGGCAGGGGTTGGGGTCCCAGACTACCAATTCTTTCCACCTGATTTGTGCTTGAGGCATATGAAGGCATGAAAATGGAGATAATGGGAGCAGACCATTTTTATGTGTATGTTTTTTTCTATTAAATTTTCATATACAAAGTCAACAACTACATAATTATACAAGAAATAATGTAAATACTTTACTAATTAACAATAAGATCACGAGAGTTTGCCAGAATTGGTGAGAGTTGTGGGTTAAGGAGCCAGAGGACGTAGCAGATGTACAAATTGTGTTGACCATTAGTGACTTATGCCCTAATTATATTTAATTTAAAGAGCGAGAAGGGTGAGGTTTAAAAACCTACTGACCTTAACAGGCTTTGAGTTAAATAATCGTGAGATGTTGAACAATGGGTTAAGAGATGGCATTGCATTTCAACAATAATGCCTATTAGCAAGTCACTTAAAATGTATTTTAATAATAAATTTAGTCATATTCATGCATGGTGTCTTAAACTTATTAATGACTATCTGCAAAAAAAACAAACGTGTTAACCATGTGAAGTTAGTGGTTTATGAAAATAGTGATTATAATTAAACCCCAATAAAGTGTTTTATATACCTCTGTGATACATGTGCGGCAGTCCTACCAGCCGAAACAGCCACATTATATTCCTCTTTGGCCTTTTCCTTTTCCTTTACATTGGCCTTGTACACTTTGTCATCTATCTCCCTGTATAAATAACACAAACCATTCAACAATAGGTAAATAAACAATCAAAGGATATAAACAAATATTCAACACCAAAAACACTGGTCAGAATAAGAAAAATTCTCAACAATAATGGTGAAATCAAATATTTAACAAAAAATTAGAATTGAACTAAACATTAAACAATATCATTAGCATAAATATTACATAACAATTTAATTGATAGTCCGCATAATATCATTAGAAAGATTGTTCATGACAAAAATAGTGTTCCGAAACTTTACTACCATAGTGTTGTTAAATCACTTTTACTCAATGCATTGAATTACTTTGTGTATTTTACTTTCTATACATAATTTATAAGAAAACGTTACATTTAATATAAGATACAACTTGCTAACTAATTCTGGGCACAAAAAATCATACAGCCCAACATGTCATAAAGCAGAGATATAAAAGATACCAGTATTCATAAAGATAGTAAAAGTCAAGGTGGTCCGTTATCGCTGAACATGTATTCCAAATATTAAAGATCCAATAAATGTACCTAATAAACTAAAATTATATTTAAAAAAGATTACTAGCCCTAGTAAAAATGTATTAGCTTAATTTGTTCTATTCATTCATACATAAAGTTCCATTTTAAATATTATTGTCACCATAAAATATATTATAAGAACATCAATTTTACAAATTTATATGGAGAGGGGACATAGAGAGGGTGGAAGGAAAGCAGGAAGAGGAATATTAATATCTATCATACAAAGGAGCTAAAAATAGAATTTATTTTTGTATTTTAATAGTGTATTATTTTTACAATTCTGGAATTACAAGTTTTATTTTACTTTCATAAGTTTGTGCATTGCACACTAGCACAGATCATATCAGTATGGGTACATGAACAGCCAATTTTATGAAAAGTTTTATTACATTTATTAAAATATACTATTAACCAGTGAAGCAAAAATATATAAGGGTTAGTTAAGAATTGATTGGTAATGTATTATGTGAGATAAAATTAGATTGTTACTTAACCATTTAAATTGTGGTGCATCAGGAAGTCAATATTTTCTTATGAAAAATAACAAAATAATGTTTTAATTATTATGTACTATGTAGAATTTTCATTTCAAGACAAAACAAATTAATATTTGGTGGAAAAGCTCTTATGATGAGTAATTTTAAGTTTCAATAGGAGAGTTCAGATATAAGCTGTTACATTATTTCATTTTTACTATAAGTAATTAGTCCAATTACATAAGCCTACATTAGGCTATCTATATGAAATATTGTTTTGTTGAGTTGAAAAAATAAAGTTTATGTAGATAAATGAATCAATTTACTTCTCGGGTAGGATTTCAGACCCTTTCACTTTACCTGTAAGTGAGTGGCCAAGTGACCACCTGGAGTAAAATATTAAAAATACATTAAATTTAAATATTTAATTTGATAAGTAATTCAATTTAAGCTGATTCAGCACCAAAAAGTGGAGAGAGAGAGAGAGAGAGAGAGAGAGAGATAAAGATCTGAGGGAAGTGTAATATTTTACTGTCATGAGACTATGTATTATTTAAAGTTTAACACTATAAGCTCAGAAGCGCTTGAAAATTAACAGCTTTTGACGAATAAACTTTTAGCTTGAAAGTTGAGCACAGCTTGTGTAACGAGCTAATCTGACTTAGCCCCGTTTAAATGTAAAATACGAATGTTTGTTGGTACAAGCAAGTCGTCAAGAGTTAACAAATGACAAACTAGTGTTAAATACTACGCCCATAACATATGTTTGTTTATTTACATACCTACTTCACCGACTCTTCCTGTGAGCCCGATGCCCCACTGGAATGAACAACACTGAGAGAAGTGACCGACCGCGGCCACAGGGGAGAACTCCGCGTTCGACAACGAGTACGAGCCAAATGAAAGCTCCATGAATGCTGTTGGCCGAAGCGAGTCAATATTCTGGAACCTGAGGGAAGCTTCCCCCTCCACTTCATACTGACCACTCCGTCACGTGAAGTCCTCATACTATATATTCGCCGGGCCGCTTGGAAGAAGATACAGAACACGATGGGACAGAACCAGCGCTGTTGGCCTACAACGCACTCTCATCACGTCAAGTAAACTATCATATCAACGTGGGCTTACAGTTCAGGGGAATGGATCCACTGGACAGGAGGAAGCCGCTGTATTAGCCAACTTCATGGCAGGATGTATACTTTCAGTCAGATGTTGAAGATTAGGATTAGCCGACTTCATGGCAGGATTTATAGGATAATTTTTAGGAATAGGGAGTAACCCTTGTCTGTCTTTGGACATTATTATTGTATTCATGTTAGGCTAGTTGTGTATGGAGTTATGTCTCCTTTATCATGTGAACCGGTTGCAAACAACACTTATTGTGTACCGCACTTCTCGCGTTCTCGTGACTGAGCTACTTGGGCCAGCCACTCGATGGGTTGGGGAATCCAACTACACACACTATGTGTCCACTGATGTAATTCAAAGGTAGCTTGCCTGGGAAAGAGATAGTGCAAGTTATATGGAGGCCCAGCAGTGGGATTCTGGATCTTTTCTTTCGCGCTATCGTTCGATGGTATTGAACGACAGTCATCGCTTGTCATAACGAATTTCGTATTCCGGTTCTTTGCTTGAAAGAGCGCTATCGTCACAGAATCGAATCTGTAAGGTATCGTTAGGAAACGTGATTAAACGAGGGCCTGTGAAGCGAGGCTATGTCCACAGCCAATTGAAACACGCGACTTATCGGGAAGTAAGAATTTGAAAATATAACTTTTGATTAAAATTTAAACGATATAAGCTATTCATTCTAGTACTATAAATACTCTGTGCAAGCTCTAATTAAAAATACACGTTGTTTAATAAATAACTCCTTATTTGATAATCATTTCTCCTTTTAATCATTTAAAATGCATTATGTTTGTAATTTTAAAATTGGCCTACATTTCTATTTTGAAACTATTTAGTCTATTTAGTGGGTAGAGAACGTTTAGATAATATTTTTTGATGATCAAAGGTGTAGTGAGTAAATATATATTAGATTAGTTGAGCTTGGTTTAATTATTATACTGCATTCAAAGTTTAAAAAGGTCTTGTCCAAAAAAGTCTGCCAAGGACAAGGTTATGCCATGCCACCTTTGAAAAAATATGCATGCCAATTTTTGTCGTGATTTTATAGGGTGCCACACACATCCAGTTTCTACAATACATAACTGTAATTCCATAAATAAAATATATTCCTCATTCCCTCCTTATTTTTAGCACCGCCACTTACTACCTGTTTGTGTTATGTGCCTATATACTACTTACCCTAATTTGTTAGGGATTAAGGAGGTTGGATTTAGATGAAGTGTACCCGCATTTGCTTGGAGGGAGAGTTGAAAAAATATTTAGGAAAACCACCCTTAATAGACCTGGCCTGGATCAAACCCCTATCTCCAGGAATCTAATCTATTGCGAAAATAGCGCCTTAGACTATGCGGCTACTGAAGAAGGTAAATCCTTACTAATCTTTATATTACATCTGTTATGTATTTTAAATAACCAAAGGCCTATAGCCAAAGAGTTGTAAAATGTTTTCCAAAAACTACTATCCTAATTGAAAATAAGCCCTATGTAGTTACGAAATAGATAAAATCCTCCACTGAATAAATTTCTAGCTTATTTTACATGATGGAGCAAAAGTATCAACTAGATAATTAATGATGGCGAGAGTAGCAGCCTAATGAAGTTATTTTAAATAATTTCTTATGAAGGATTAGTTTTCACTAATATAGTAAAATGTAGGCCTAAGACTAAAGGGTGACATTTTGGTAGTTAAATGAATAAATGTTGTATGTAATTTAACTATTAAAAGTGGCTTGGTTTGTTAAGTTATAAATAATTCAGTTAGGAAAAGCATATTTTATATATATCTCTTCTAGAACTTGCAATACTATTAGTTCTAAGGGCCAGTTTCATAGTCAGAGTTAGTACGCCTCAAGTGCGGCGCTATACTAAATACAAGACGTCACCTACCTGAAATTGAATGGAATGGGCCAGTTTCATATGCGAAACTGGCCCATTCCATTTTGATCTAGGTAGGTGTCGTCCTGTATTTAGTATCGACTCGCACTTTAGGCTCACCAAGCTTGACTATGAAACTGGCCCTAAATAGCAGTATTTTACCAACTCTCCTATTTCGGTGACAAATAATCTTAGCAATGAAAGCTAAAAGTACATGTTTACTTTGTAGTAAGACTTGAAGGTCATGGAAGGAACTGCTGTTATTTCTGTTGAATACAACTCCTTCAGTTGTTTCTTGAAGAAATGTTGGATGTCTCCACAGGGGGCTGTGAAGGTGGACCTAGATGACCCAGTTTGTGCCAAGGTCAATAACTACTTGTTTTATGTTGATTATATATATCCATAAACAAATAGCTAATATGTGTCTAATCACTCTTGCGAGGTGAATGGTAGTCATATTGAACGATAGGAAAATTAATCTTTCTTAATATACTTTAATTAGCTTTTCGACCAATTTCCCTAAGGGCTGGTTTCCCATCCTCACTCCATTGAAGTGTGTAACCTTTAAGTTCACCAATCTCATACATTTCTTTTTTAAACAAATGTTTTCCATTGCGTCTCTAGCTGTTTGTGCAATGCACATGAACTAATTATGCTAATGTGTTTGGGATAAGGAAGGTTAATAGTAATAATAATTAGTATCGAATGACTTCGCTTGTATACCCACTAGAAAACATGACAAGAACATGCATTACTAAACAACCATGACACCAAGATTATCGGAAGTAATGACACCTTGTCTCAATATTTGTCTACACATTATACTAAGGGTCTGAAGATTGAGCTCCGTCAAAACCAATAAATTTAATCCCCTCTTTCCAGTGATGAATTAACAGCCGAGTGATAGTTTTTGTGTCTGTTCTGAGTCAAGTTAGTTTGTAAATGTGTTTATATGATTAGTCAGGTCACCACACCTTGTTTGATAAAGACAGCCTTGGCATTTTATTATTCTTATTAATATAAAATTAAAAAACAAAGCAATTAAATAAATACAAATTTCTGACATTTTATAACAATTATTTTACAAGTGAGATTTGTTTTTTATTAAGATAGTTATAATTATTTGTGACAGATCATAAACGATTCTTCTGAATGGGTATTCAGGAGTTGTCAGCAAGCCAAACAAAATGAAGTCCTCATGGTGTGTGTCTATAAACAAAGATGAAACAAAATCAAGTTATTAAAATTAACTGTGTGCATAGTTATTGCAATAGTTAGGTTATAATGAGGCTCTTCTTTCACTTATTCATACTTGAAGGCATGTGATAATCAGCTGATACTTTCGATATTTACTAACAATAGGTTCTACCTACAAAATAACTAAATTATTGTTATCAAAGTCAACCGCAAATAAGATATTTGAATTTTAAGTACGTCCCACCAAAATCCTGTTACAAATAGTCCTCCTACCAGCAAGAGTATCTCATAAAATGTATAAAATAAATCTTTTAGGCCTAATGTGTGAAGCTTGCTAGTAAAACTATAACAGAGTAATCTTAAACCAATAAATTGTGTTAAATAGAGCCTACTTACATATTATAAATGTTTTTTTTAGGTTTAGTAGAAATGCAGTTAGGCCCTAATTGGTTCATTTACCATGAGAAATGTATACCGATATTGTGCTACTGCAATATAATTGTTATAACAATAACCAGGGCTGAGGAGTCAGTAGGCTATACCTTCGACTCCCAACTCCTCCGTAAATGACAAATGCATATATTAATTAGCAAGTAATAGAGAATCTACTATAATAAAATAATTTTGCCATAGTAAATCTATTACTAATTAATACATATTAAAATTTTAAAATACTAAATACTAAAATGGTAACAAGGAAATTTTATCATCACCACCACATGAATCATTAGGCTACTTAGGCCCATAGAACTTAAATATGTTTTTTTATTACAATTTCTGAAAAAGAAAACTTTCCTACATTTCTATCAAAGTAAATATGGATTAAACTGTTCATTTAATAAAAAATAAAAATAGTTTTTAACAGAAACAGAGGATTGAGGCCTATCTTGAAACCAAAGAATATACAAACTTAAGAGTAACAGAACATAATTAATAAACTTTTCCCCTAATTATAATTTACAAACTTTTATTAAGAAGTCGGAGTCAGTACTTTACTACCGACTCCAAATCAGACCCCACAACCCTGACAATAACTATTTAATAATTAATTGCTGTTTCTAAATTAACATCAAATTACTGTGAGTATTTAGTGGAGAAAACATTTTTGCTAAGATATTATTAATCTCATGAAGCTTACTTGTTAAATGCTCTATTAACTTTGGTCCACTGGGCTCTGAACAGGAATGTGGGTGTAATACCGATATGCAACCTCAATTACTTTGAAAGTCAGAAGTGCAGAAACATCAAGGGTTTACCACCAACAGTGTGGAAATTTTCTTCGAGACACAGGATATGGTCGACTGGTCCACATGTTGTAGGTCCCCACAGTTAGCCTACAAATAGTAGAACAAAGTTTTTAAGGAAATGATGCGTAAGCACCTTACCGTATAATAAAACGTATTTCCCACGAGAAACCAAATCATTAAACATTTATCAGTTTCATTATACTCACAAGAAAATGGCGAATCCATTGATACGTTAATTATATGTATTTTAAGTTATTTTATTTTTACAACATTTAGAAAACTCGATAAAACCCAAGTCCAAACCTAGACCAACACGTTGTTTGAGCTATGATCTATTTTATACTATATATTATTTTGCAAATATTAATTGAGATGCTAATTTATCATTGAATGGAATGGTAACAAGGTAAGATCAAATCAACTATCTAATTACCACAAGGAAGGTTAGGTTAGGCTTATAATATAAATAAATTTATTAATAATCTTGAGTTTAGTATCAGTGGATTCCCCACATTTTTTTAAAGTAAAATGATAGCATACATTTTATGATTTTCAGGTTTTATATAGGAGAAAGTTCATCTCAAAGGTATGGATATTGGGTATCATCACCGTTAATACTTTCAACAAGTAATAGAAATGGCAGTTTCAGTTTTTATGTTTTACATTCACACAAAGCAGACCTAAATTTTAACTTTAAATTGTATTAGACAAAAAAATAAGTTGGTCTTATGCTAGGTTATCATTATTTTGTAGGCATATACAACTTTAGATTCACAGAAGAAGGAAAATGTAACATTTATGATTCTAAAACACCTTTTATCAGCATATACATTTTGATAAAAGTTTGTTGAGAAAGATTAATTGGGATTAGCTTTATATTAATATGATTTAAGAAACATTATAAATATATAAACCCAAACAAAAACTAATCTATTATTTTCAAAATAAATTGAATTGCACAATTATATGGATCAATCTAAAGTGATGAAGAAAGGTAGAATTAATGCGATTTCTACATCAAAGATTAGGAAGATAACTGCAATTAGGCCTTCATCAATCTATAACCTAACATCCAGAAGGATTAGCTAGTTGTAGCACAATATAGGCCTAACCTAGGTCTTGTAAAAGGTTTTATAACTTTTAAAATATAACCTAGGCGTAGCATAAGGTTTTAAAACTTTTAAAATTAAATATACTTGAGGCAACAAATAAAATAATAATAGTTAATATAGCATATTCCCTTTAAAATGATAGGCCTAGATCCTATTTATCTTCTTACAAAAAGTTAGGTATTTATAAACACTTTTCACTTGCCAAACTTGCTTGAACAATTAATTATTCTTAACTTACACAAATTATCAAATATTTGGCGTGCTAAACTTGTAATTACAGTTGTATACTTAAAAGATAAGCCTTTATTTAAATCAATATCCTTCAAGTCTACAAGATATTTAAATAAAAATAGCCCAAAAGTTTGAAACTTAAGGTTTAGGCCTTAGTTTTAGTTTGAAAAATCATTTGATTGTATTTGGATGATCCATAATATATTCTACTATCTGCTTTTTTAAGGTATAGATTTATTTTTAGTCATTTGATGTAGTTTGTGGTGGAAAATAAAATAACATCATTGTGTGGCTACTAGAACCAATGTGGCACATAACCTCGACATCACACTTATATTATCTCATTTAATATTATTATCGGCGTTGTTTTGTTTTGGATTTAATATAAATAGAACACAACTATTATGATTATTACATGAGAGTATTGTATTATAATCCCTAAATTCACAATCTAAACATATTTAACATTAATAATATGACGTGAAAACTTTTACTTACCTCCGTAACGATATCGTTGACTTCCTACCGCGAGCTATTGGACCCCTCGATACATCTATCGTTGGCTAACGATACTCGTCGCTTGTAAAATCGTTCAAAAGGAGAACCGGAATCGCATTTTGCTCGTAAAGAGAGTCGACGGTGGTGAACGATATGACGAGTCTCTTTCAAAGCGAAAGAAAAGATCCAGAATCCCGCTACAGGATCCATACCTAGTTAGGTTCATTGGTGAATCCCAAACATTTGTGTTAGGTAGTTAACCTGTGGGCCGTTCTTGCTTCTCAAGATTGGCCCGTGGTTAATCTATGTTTTTGAGTTGCATTACTCCCTTTGGAGTATACAACTCATCAGCCGCTTCTGCCCCTTAGGCACGGCTGGAGCAGTCATTAATTACTTGTTTGTATGTAGTGATGTCGATCGCCCATTAGGTGCTAAAATCGTGGCACACGTATCGACCGGGCATGGCTCGTAGATTTTTGTTGTATCCATGTAAGTTGGTTTTACCTCTTGCGAGGGGTTTTGCTCTGTATCCAGGGCGCTCTTATGTAACTGGACTTGAACTTGCTTTATGTAAGTAATTACTGTACTTGCACAGCCAAAATGCCTTGTTGATAGAAGGACCAGTGACTTAACTCAATTGTCTGAGTTAATTCTTCCGGCGCTTTACGCCCCTTGTTGGCTGAGGCTTAGGCAATAATACCTTATATTATATTTAGTTTATATAGACTGTTCTTACTGAGATTACATGCTAAATATTGTCCATGTCTCTTGATTTATTAAAGTGCATTACTTTTAATCTCCTCTTTCTTTCATTTAATTTATGTATGTGTGTTTGTGCACCCCTGGGACTATTAAGGTTTCTGTTTATAAAACTAGCGACCATCAACCTAAATTGAAATCAAAGTTCCCTCCGGTGCACTTGAAATGCCAGATAAAAAAATCTTCAAATATATTTTAGCACAATAGCTTGAAGCCAACACTGTGACTGTCCATTACTGATTACAAAATATGCAAAAATAATAATAGTATTAACTTGAATTTGCTACCAAAATAACAAGTTTGGATTGTGATTTTGTCATGTTGGAAGGAGAGCCTATGTACTTATTTGTCAAGCAAATTGAGTTTTGTAAGATCCTCCATATAATTGTTATTTTCATTTTTTAATGTTTCAGGAAAATGATTAAACGGGTCAATTTCCAAAATTAATAATAATAATCTGTTCAAGCCAGAGCATACTTTATTATTTTATTGCCTCATCTTGTTAACTGTTCAGGTTATACACATACATCATAATTGTTATTCTAATGGGGAAGGGATGAGGAAGGAATAATTTTAAAGGTATTCTACCAGTATTTGTGTGGAAGGAGAGTGGGAAACCATTTAGGGGGAAAAAAAAGCTCAAAAGACTTGACTGAGATTTAAACCCTGATCTCCCCATCTTCAGCATGCAAGTATAAAAAGAGACCTGAGACCATATGGCCACTGAATAGTGTGATGGCAAACTTAAAATACTATAATAGATTTTGAGTGAAAATCATGTGATTCACTCGAGATAATTATTAATGTGACTCGTGTACTGTTGAGATGACCTTGACATCTGTAATACACAACTTGTTCCTTGGCTGTGAAGATTACCCATGACCTTCAGATGCTCTTGCTACAAAACAAGAAAATGGCTTGGCCAGTGGCACTGTGACGGTGATCCAACCTACACTGTATGAATGTCTAGTTAATTTAGTCTAGTTGACCGATGACAAGAAGATCAAGGTTCAAATTCTGACCATGTGTACTGAGAGTTATTTTTCCTAAAATGGTTTTATGGTTTTTTGACTCTCCCTCAATACAAATGCGAATGTGATTCCTAAATTCGACCATCATCTCTACCACTGTGTTTGTTCCAGTCAACAAACGTTAAAATAACCAGCAAAAGCAAGGAAAGTGGAATGTATTTGATAATAAATTGTGAGAGGTATAGCTTACCTCATCCAATTTGAGGTTCACCGACAATGGAGACCTATCTTATGGGTTGCTGGGTTAGAGTGGGAAGTAAATAGGTAACAAGGGGCTAGCTCAGCGGTGTCTCATGAACTCTTGTTATGGTTTCTTGATAAAAGAGGCCACTTTAGGGCCTGTAACACCCGACTCCCACGCAGACGATGATGTGTACAGCAATTAGTGCACCCATTGTGGTAAACACCCCATGTGAACTTAATACCACACTGAACTCAACTACACACTCTCTAAAGACAAATGACCTTCCTTCCACCTCCCCTTCAATTTTCAAAAATGGAGAGAAACTTTCAAATACGGCGGAACTTTCTCCAAAACAGCGGTAAACGTTCGAAGAACAAACACCAAATACAAAACCAATATAAATAATGAACTATATCAAAATAAACTAGGTTGAACAAATTATTACACAAAAGTTACTTTACAATATTAAATATATACAGTTCAGAGACTGAACATCCACATTAGTAAATTATAAGTACCAGTATATATGAAGTTAGCTGGGTAGACTATGAGACTAAGTCTCTCCAAACCATCCACAATAAAGTTAAGAGAAATAAATAGCAAAGGTATATAATATTCTATTATAAGTTTAGAAACAACTCCCAGAGGGACCAAATTGACACTTGTGAGTGCTTCTTGCACAGATCGAATATTAAATATTAGTAATTTTGTTTAACTTCCCTTATTGAGACTAGCCACACATTATAGCAAATTTAATTTTTAATAGTTCTCATCACTATATCCCAACCCTCTTCCTCTATTCCAGGAGTATGTACCATCATTAACTTCGAGAATAGGCTAATCTAAAAGCTGTTCTGAAAATTGAAAAATGACACCTGGACACGGGAATCGAACCCGGGACCTCTGGCTTAGTACGCCAATGCTCTAACCACTGAGCTATCCAGGATTCGTTTCGTGTCCTGGGTCATTCTTCACTCATATTTTAAGGCAGAGTCTATGATGGACTTAGCAGAAATCGTCGGCTACAAATATGTGAATATATTAATATCACGAGCCATCGGATAACGCAGCCATCTGCGACTCGGTAGTTGGCATTATGCTGCCATTTGCACAGTTATTAAATTGTACGGGATCGCATATATTAAGAATTAATAGCCAGAGCTATTATTTATGCTTATTAGTGGGGATTACTCCACCTAGATATCATATTCTGAAAATTGAAAAATGAGACCTGGACACGGGAATCGAACTCGGGACCTCTGGCACATATTTGTAGCCGACGATTTCTGCTAAGTCCATCATAGACTCTGCCTTAAAATATGAGTGAAGAATGACCCAGGGCACGGGACGAATCCTGGATAGCTCAGTGGTTAGAGCATTGGCGTACTAAGCCAGAGGTCCCGGGTTCGATTCCCGTGTCCAGGTGTCATTTTTCAATTTTCAGAATATGATATCTAGGTGGAGTAATCCCCACTAATAAGCATAAATAATAGCTCTGGATATTAATTCTTAATCTAAAAGAGTTGACAAAAACGGCTGTCAAGTGGTTGTGAAAGGCGTGTGGGGGATTGGGAGCTTGCATAAGGACAGTGGGGATCACAGGAGTATAGTACTTGAGAAGATTCCTATAAAGGCTATTCATGGCAGTTGATAATAAATTGAAATGGAGGTAAGGCGACTCTTAATAAATTAAGATGGAGGTATGGTGACTTAATAAATTGAGATGGAGGTATGGTGACTTAATAAATGGAGTTGGAAGTATGGCATCTGTTAGTAAATTGAGATGACAGTATGGTGTCTCTTAATAAAGTGAGATGGAATTATGGCATCTTTTAATAAATTCAGTTGGAGGAATGGCATATTTTAATAAATTCAGTTGGAGGAATGGCAACTCTTAATAAAATGAGAAAGAGGTATGGTGTCTTTTAGTAAATTGAGAAAAAGGTATGGTGTCTCTTAGTAAATTGAGAAAAAGGTATGGTGTCTCTTAGTAAATTGAGAAAAAGGTATGGTGTCTCTTAGTAGATTGAGAAAAAGGTATGGTGTCTCTTAGTAGATTGAGAAAAAGGTATGGTGTCTCTTAGTAGATTGAGAAAAAGGTATGGTGTCTCTTAGTAAATTGAGATAGAGGTATGGTGTCTCTTAGTAAATTGAGAAAAAGGTATGGTGTCTCTTAGTAGATTGAGAAAAAGGTATGGTGTCTCTTAGTAAATTGAGAAAAATGTATGGTGTCTCTTAGTAAATTGAGGAAAAGGTATGGTGTCTCTTAGTAAATTGAGAAAAAGGTATGGTGTCTCTTAGTAAATTGAGATAAAGGTAAGGTGTCTCTTAATAAATTGAGATAGAGGTATGGTGACTCTTAATAAATTGGGATGGAGGTATGACATCTCTTAATAAATGGAGTTGGAAGTATGGCATCTCTTAGTAAATTGAGATGAAGGTATGGTGTCTCTTAATAAATTGAGATGGAAGTATGGCATCTTTTAATAATTTGAGATGGCGGTGACTCTTAATAAATTTATGTAGGTATGGCGATTCTTAATAAATTCAGAAAATATGGCGGATTTTAATAAATTGAGATGGAGGCGACTCTTAATAAAATAAGATGAAATTATGGTGACTCTTAATAAATTGTGATGGAGGTATGGTGACTAAATAAATTCAGATGGAGGTATGATGACTCTTAATAATTCAAATGGAGGTATGGTGACTTAATAAAATAAACCTTCCTAATCCCTAACAAAGTAATCAGTACATAAGTGTTTAGCCTGAAAGATATGGTGCTAATAAAAACTAGACAAAACACAGTGGCAGCTATGTTAGTGCTAAAAATGTCAAGTAATGTTATTTTAGGAAACTTATTATAAAATTGAGTTAAGGAAAATTCACTCTAAGTTTTATCTTAAAGTTACAATTGAATATGTGTTAAAATTTAACTTGATAACGAATATTATTTAATACATTTAAAATTAGTTTTTTATTATACTTACAAATTTTTAATTACGCCTTTTAGCTACAAGTCTAACTTTGATTTCCTATACTTAGCACATAAATATACTTAATTTCCAAAAAAGTTAGAACCAAAAACAAATATAATGTTATAGTGAGAAATGATCTTACATTTGAAATTGTGATATAAACGCTGACTCTGGAAGAACCAATCTGAAGAATATTTCAGTAGACATCTTGTTTGTGTTGTCAACTTTACTGGTAACAGTAGTTTTAGCATAGCGATGTTGGATCTTAGACTCTGCATGGAAACTAAGAATTTTAGCTGGGGTAGTCTGCAACAAAAATTAAGGCTCATTTTACTATAATGTGCATTGATACAGTGTATTGATACCACAATCACAATCATCATTTATATAACTGTACTGGTGCTTGGCTATTTAATCCATCACCGAGCATAAAATTAATTAAATTGGCTTATAATTATTTATTTATTTATTTATTTATTTAGCACCGCGTCTTACTACCCGTTCGGGTTATACGCTTAAGTACTAATTACACTAATGGATTAGGAATTTGAAAGGTTGAATTTATAGGAAGTGAACCCGCATTTGCGTGGAGGGAGAGTGGAAAACCATTTAGGAACCCCCCCCCCCAGTTCACCCGACCAAGATTCGAACCTCGATCTTCCCGTCCTCGGTGGTCAGGCTCAACACGACTGGCGCGTTAGCCAACTACGCCACCGAGGCGGGTAATTGGCTTATAGCTAGATTAATTAGCTTTATGCTCAATGAAAATTCTTTGAAGCTTTCAACAAAAAGTGGTTACTGCTGACCAGCAAATTGAGTTTGGAACTGAGGAAGAAATTGATTAAATGCCCCATTTGGAGCAGAAACTTGGACTTTCAGGAAGATGAAAAAGAAATACTTGAAGAGCTTTCAAATGTGGTGTTGGAGAAGACTTGAGAAGATAAGGTGGACAGAGAGGGTAATAAATGAAGAAGTGCTAAGAAAAGTGGATGAGAAGAAGAGAACCATTTAGGATGTGATTCTTCGGTACAAAGCAAACTGGATTGGACACATCCTTAGAAGGAACTTACTTCTGCACGATGTCATAAAAGGCCAGGTTGAAGGAAAGAGGAGCTAAGGTAGGAAAAGGATTCAAATAATGGATGATTTGAAGGAAAGAAGAAAATTCTGTGAGCTGAAAGAGGAGACAGAGGACAGGACACACTGGCGTTCTAAGTTCACTGACAAAAGGAATGGACCTGCTTTAAGACAAAACACATTATGATGATGTGATGATGACAGTAATAATAATGATAGTAATAATAATAAAAATAAATAATAATAATAATAATAATAATAATAATAAAGATGAAGACAATGAAGGTGAAGATCAGTCTGCCGTTGCCACTAATTGTTGTTGTTATTATTATTATTATTATTATTATTATTATATTATTATTATTATTATTATTATTATTATTATTGTTGTTGTTGTTGTTATTATTATTTTTATATTTATTATTCAAAGTATCTAAAAAAAATTAGTGTTTCATTCTAGACTTTTTCTTGAACATAGATCCATTTTCTTGGCTTTTTTTATATAAATTAGAATGAAAACATTCGGAAAGTAAAAATGTGTATGTATAGTTTTAATAATATCCCCTACCAAGAAAGCCAGTTGAGATAAAAATCAAACTTTTAATTGTCCATGGCAAAATACCCACAAAGTATTTTGCACACAGCAAAAGTGTTTAATTATCATTTTTGGATGGGCTATGGATTAAGAAAATAGGTACCGTATTTAATTAAGTAAATTTAATATGATATTTTCACTCTCAAAATTTGATAATACATAGAAACAAACAAAAATATAACATTAAAACAATATTAATTAAGAATAAAGAATTTTGATAAGCATAGTTTTCAATTAAATGAGAAAGGTAAAAAAGTAAAAAGGTTTTACAAAAAGGCACAAGAAATAAAACAATGAATCAACTGAACAGTTTTGATTGAAATACATAATTTCAATAACAACTTGTCATGGTGACCAGCCTACTTGATTTTTTTTAAAAGATTGACTATTTTGTCATCCAATGTGGTAACTCCTTCATTCCGTTGTTCCACAAGTCTTTTTTTTGTATCTTGGCGAAGCTAGTAATTTTGCTTGGTGTTTTTGATCAACTTCATTTTTCTTAATCTTGAGTGCATTTTTGATGATGCATTTCTTGAATCAGAATTATTGAAACACCTTTCCAATGCAGCATTTTCATGAAACATTACCATAATGTTATGAAAAAACTTAAGCCATGCCATTATTGGTCACTTATGCATCAACTAGAACACTCATGAGTAATGCAGCGAGATTTAGTGTCTCACAGTAGAACTTAAGAAATACCTCTTTAACAGATGGCATTGCACACATATGCAAGTAGTCTCTTTTAACAGTGTCAACTAATGATGGCATCATGTGATATTTATAAACAAATTCTTCAAGGGCTGCAGTGACTCGAGAAACTTGTGATGTGTCACTTGACATTAAATCTGAAGACAATCTTTGATTTTAAAGGTCATTTTAAGAGGAGTTTCTCATAAAGCGAAAGCAAATACTCCTTGCATTCTTGTTTGAAAGAAAGCAATTGTCATTTATTCTGATCTTTACAAGCAATACTCGCTCCAAAACCAACAGTAACTTCGAATGCAATCTTCAATACAACAAGATCTGATACGCCTATTTTCATTAATCGCATTGAGTTATTATTAACATCATCCATAATAGATTTCTTAGCTATGCGATACTTTACACTTTATATCAACATGTGTGGTCTTTGATTTAAAAAATGAGAAAAGAGCTAAAATTCAAAGGCAATTGATATCATAAATTCTAACTTTGTTACCAACAGCTTGTCTACTATGGCCAATTTTACCTTGCCAAAATTTGTTGTTGCTCGTGGATTTCTTTCAACAACTTCCACATATTTATGATGAAATGTAATTAATATAAGTGCCCATTCGATGACTAAAATTTTCAACCCACCTAATAACACAACATTTTAGTGGAAAAATTGGAGATCCAGTGCTCTGAGAATATTCACTTCTCGTGGGGAAGTCCTTGAATAAACAAGAGGGCATGGAGAAACTCACGAATTTCCCACCAAGTCTTATTATGAGACATCACACCGTTCTCTTAAAGGGTAGGCAAGAAAATATGCATGTAACTCAAAAACCACAACTTCGTACCTATTCCATCCTCACTAAATTTCCCCACACTTCCCTATCCTTATATAATTCCTTCGCTTCAACAATACCCATACACTGAGTCATGTATGCTATTTTATTCTTAAAACTCTTAATGTTTCTCCTTTTCACACATTCATCCACAACATTAAGCCATATTTTAAATGGCCCACCCCTTCCTTTTGATCCACACACTATACCTTAATGTATTTGCTTCATCACTCAATCCACACTCATTCTTTCAGCACATCCAAACCAATGTAAGACACTTCTTTCACATTTAGGGGCCTGCCTATTGGATTACAATTCAAACCGCATATATTCCTTAGATATCTCATTCCAGCCGCATTCATCTTGCTTTTTTGTTTATCCTGACAAACCCACACTTCATATCCATAAAACAATGTTGACATCAACACACTTTCATACACCATCATACTTGCCTCCTTTGATACCACTCCATTCTTTGCAATAGTCCACATACATCCAACTAATCTCCGAGATGCATTCACCCGTCTGTAAATTCCACCATCTATCCTTCTATTTTTACAGAACATTCTGCACAGACACACACAAAATCATCCACTTGTTCTAACAGTTTTCCATTTATACTAAGCTGACATTTATACAAAGATCCATTCGGCCTGTCGTCACATTCAAACGATTTAATGTATTCTGCGAGTCACTTTCATTCTCAGCCATTAATACGGCATCATGTGCATATAACAGCACATTCACATTGCCAATATGTAGACCAACCGCGTCCTCACAACCATCCTTCATACACTTTTCCATGAAAAAACTAAACAACTATGAAGACATAGCACAGATTTTCTAACACCCTGTCCAATGTCAATCCATTCGTTCAAAGCTCCATCCACCCCAACACAGGCTTTACTTCCATCATACATCGCCTTGATTGCATTTACTAACCATGAATCCACAACATACTCTCTAAGAACATTCCATAACATACTCCTATTCACCCAATTGTATGTTTTCTCTAGATCAACAAATACACAATAAGCTTTCTTCCTTATTGCCATACATTTCTCAATCACGTGTTGCAATGTAAATATCTGGTCCATGCAATCTGCACCTGGTATGAAACCACAATGCGCACCCCAAATCTTGTCCACAGTTTTTTCCTCCACCCTTTCAATTAAAACTCTCCCAAGAAATTTTGCCTGGAATACCCAACAAACCCTATAATTCTTACACTCATTCTTACTGCCTTTGCACAAAGAAACAATGACAGCATTCTTCCAGTCACTAGGAACATTCAAAATCATTTCAAAAGCTAGAGTTATGTAGACCTTTCGGATAGCAGTGTTCAAGTATGAAATCAAAATCTATAATTTCTTCAGATGAGAATATATTTCATTTAAAGGTATGACTTCCAACCAAAAGGCTTTTTTTAACCATTAATAATTAATGTTACATATGTAGCGGGCTAACTAGCTAAGTCCCGTACAACCCAAAACATCTGCAACAAATAACGGTCTTGAAATAATATGTACATGGATTGCTTAAAATATGCTCATAAGTATACATGTCTGTGTTACATAACTCGCCACAACAACAACTACAGTCAACTCTCGATTCTACGACCATTCACGGTTCACTGGAAAAGGGTCGTTATTTCGAAGGGGTCGTTATTGGAATGTTAACCAATTTTATTTCACCCCCGACCCTTATACGCAAAAATTGCTTTTTTTAGACAACACATGAAAAAATACCTACCTATTTCTTAAAGAAGTCCATTATGGAGGCCTGCTTCTTCTTAGCGCCAGTTTGCTCGACGAAGTCTTTCACATTATAGAACTGAAACCACAGCTCTTCGCTAGCGCCCTGGCGCTTAAGTGCTCTTGAGTAGACGTCCACGCCTTTCAGAACATCTTTCATTGTGGGGATGTCTTCAGGCTCTTCTTCCATTTCTTCCTCCCCTTCTTCATTACTGGACTCCTGCTGCTCCCTGATTATATCGGCGCTGTCGAGGGTGCCCCAAACTGTGATGTCATCGTCTACTGCTATGTACTCCTCATACGTGCAGTCTGGGGCTAATATCCGCCATGTTTCCTCGTCGTACGGCCGAGTGAAAGTCAGGGGGGCAGACGAGGGTGCTGTTGATGAGCCAGGCTGCGGTTCCTGGCTGAGAATTGGAGTTCACTAGCGGTGGGACGTCTGGTTCTTCGGCACTGGCAGCGGCGGGTAGCACATAGGCTGCAGTCCCTTCGTTGACTGGTAGGACAAAGTGGCCGTGTCAGAAGCAGTTGGTGATTGATTACCACCGGTCTCATGGGCCTCCAAATGGTGACGATTCCCTCCATGGCCCTGAACACATCCCACTTTTTGACCTCCTTGCCCATGTCGAGATTCCACACCATACTCCAAACAAGCATCTCACGGAACTTCACCGTCACTTGCTGGATTATCCCTCGGTCCAGGGGCTGAAGCATTCTGGTGGTGTTCTTTGGCAGAAACACCAGTTGATGTTCTTGAATTTGTCGAGAGCAGGATGTGTGGGGCATTTGTTGACGAAGAGCACGACTTTTCTATTTGCGGCGTCCATCTTCAAATCGAAGACTTGAAGCCACCTAGTGAACACACCCGAGGTCATCCATGCCTTCTTATTAAAATCATAGTCACAAGGCAGGATGTTGCCCTTGAAACCCCGGGGTTTCTTGAACTTACCGATCACGAGGGGGCTTAATCTTATCGCTGCCGTCCATGTTGAGCACAGAAGGGTGGTGAGGCGCTCCTTGCTCCTCTTCGCACCCTTGCTCTTATCTTCTTTCACAGCAAGAGTGTGATCTGGCATGAGGTTGTAGAACATCCCCAGATCGTCAGCGTTGTATACATCTTGAGGCTGATAGCGCCTAAGTATGTTTCGGAGTAAGGACATCCATTCCCTCACCGGTGTTGGGTTGACCGATGCGCTTTCACCGACGACCTTGTGTCTGGATATGTTGTGATGCACTTTTAAACGCTCTAGCCACACACTTGAACACCTAGTTTTCTATACCCAGCCTCAGGGAAAATTCATCGACCTTCTTCTGCATCATCGGTCCGTTTATAGACACGTTTTGCGCTCAATGCTGGCTGAACCACTCCAGCATAGCTTGCTTCAGATTCGCGTGCGTCGCACCCTTCAAATTTTTGGCCTTTACATTATGGCCTTCCTTCTGCACTACATTCACCATTTCTTCTCTCATTTTGAGAATCGTGAAAAGTGTCGACTTCGGGATGCCATGCCACCACGTAATCTCCATCTTTGTAATCTTCTTCTCATCCACTTCCTGGATTATCTCCTACTTCTTCATGAGCGTCAAGAAGGTCCTCTTTCCACTCATTTCGTCGAAATTATAAGTTCGTATCAAATAAAAAAAAGCTTGGGTCGTCCAAAATCGTTCACAAAATCAAACCAAAAACGTAATCAAATCGAGAATCTAAATAACAATGGCAAAAACAAGCCTCGCGCGTGATGTAGCAGCAGTCGCGCGCGGGGAAACATTGTGTTGCTTGTGGGATGGGGTGGACAGAGTCAAGGGCTATTGGCTGGCATTGATAGGGTGGTGTCTATTTTTATACCTGACCTACCCCAGTTACTAGTAATACAGCGCTGACAAAAATAATTGCAAGTGCAACAAACACATTTTACGGCCGATTTCCTTAAAATTTTCGTCCTTTTTTTTCCACATTTTTCACGGTTCCTCAAAAAAGGGTCGTTACTTCGAGAGGGACGTTATTCCCGGGGTCGTAGAATCGAGAGTTGACTGTACTTCGCTGAACACGAGCTCCGTTAGACGCGCCCTGCTATTCTCCTGGCAAGTGTCGCTGCACTTCACCGGGCCGAGCTTTTGGTTCATCTGACTCAATAGCTAGGACTGCTGGGTGGAGTGCCGCGCACTGGTTTCGCTGGTTATGGTTCACGTGCCAAAGTAAGTTTCATGGGACGTCATCCCCCACCCCTCCACTATGGTGTGCTGAGCTCTGGTACTATAAGACATCGTGGCTTGCAGGACAAGATTATTATCACTACATCGTTATCCCAGGATACAACACGTCACACATATCTTTGATCAAGACATATTTACGAGGACGGACCGATGGTACCGAGAGAGTGGCCCGATCAGCGGAAGAAGGCTGCCACATTGTTGTTATCAAGTATTGATAGAGAGTAGATGGCTGTAATGGACGTGGTTAGGTTTTAGGAGTAATTTAATTTACTTATTCAAGAGAGCATTAATAATCTTTATGTGTTTCATGTAAATGTAGTTTAGTATTAAACTTTCTGGCTCGCAGTGCTAGCCATTTGTGACGTTCTGGGCCCATCAGACCTACAGTTTATGTAATAGTGTGTCCCACTCCATGGCCTGCATGACCATGTCATAGTCAGCAGTGCCTTCAGACAAAAGGGGCTGTTTAGGTTGTTCCAGGTCTAGCAGTGTGCCTTATTAGGTGTTGGTAGGCTCTCTTAGAGTTACTGGTGGCGCTTCTCGCCATGAGTGTAGTTTGCTTTAATGATTGTTGTTCAACTTGTGGAACTCCTTGCCCATCAGGCAGGGCTCGAGTTTGTTACATATTTTGATATCGTCCCTTAGAGAGGACGTGTCACCCCCTTCTGGGTTTGATCACCTCTTGTCTGGCTCGAACCAATTGGTTATTAGCTGGGTCATTATGTGCTTGGCCTAGAACCCTGGATTGAAGCTTTTGTCTACAGTTTAGCCGGAATATGTAAAGCTGGAACTAACACTGTGTAGCTTGCAACAATTGTAACTGAATGGAAATGAATTAAGCTAGCCTCACTAGCACGGGTAGTCTTCCTCCTCGATAGGAAGTCTGCTAGTTTGTTTTATCCAGTTAACTGGTTAACTTATCTTGTAGGGTCTTCTTGTAAATGTAATTGTTTATTGACTAATAACGCCATTAGTGTATATAATGGGGGGAATACCCATAGCAAGCATAGCCAGGGATTTGCCTGTGTTGAACTAATGTTGGCGCTTGCCGCCTTAAGAACTATAGAGTGGTAACACTAGATAACTTGCTTAGAAGTAATCAAGTTTAGGGATCCATATTTAGCCTAAAGCTTCACTAACTGGATAGTACTTGTATTATTTTTTAATGTATGTGTTGATATGACTGATCTCATTAAAGTCTATTTTTTTATCTCCAACAATATCTCTGTCTTTGCTTGTTTTCTTTATCTTGAATGTATTCCCTGTCTACGTACCTGGGGTTTAAAGAAAATAAACCTACGGTGCATAAAATGCAAATTAAATAATAAATTGAAAAATGACACCTGGAAACAGGAATCAAACCTTTAATCTTTCAATTAATTCTAATATGACTCAACTATGGCTAATCCCTGTAGTTAAAACCATTCATCCCCTAGACTTTGCCTTTCATACTTAATTGAATAAGGTTGCTTTCTTCCATCTTGATTCGCTTGGAATGTACAATGTATAAATGTATTATTGGCAGCATAAAGCCATAAATGAGTCTCCGGTTGCTGTGATATCAATGATAGCCGTTAGTGGCTGATGATATCCACACATCCATCAGAGACTTCGTCTTAAAATATGAGTGAAGAATTTGTGGATAGCTCAGTGGTAGAGCGTTGGTGTGCTAAGTCAAAGATCCTCTGGGTTTGATTCCTGTATCCAGGTGTGATTTTTCAATGTACTATTCGAATAAAATACTTAATGTTAATGAAATTAGCTTTACGACAATACCTAAAGTACATAATTATAGTTCAACCATATACCTATTTCAGTCTAATTTAATCTGTTATAACACCTTTCCTCCCCAAAATGAGCTAGTTTTGTATTCAAATTTAATCTTTCAAAAATTATTTCAAGAGTTTACATTTTGTTTTATATATAGACCCTCAACACATAACATTTTTAACATCAAGTTTAAAACTAATTTAAAATACAATCAAAAGAAAAGTAGGTATTGTTACTGTACTCATTAAGAGTATTGGTAGAAGAATATCGATGTCGTACTAGTATCAAAAGAAAAGTATCAATGTCGATTTTTTATGAGATATCAACCTTCTTAAAAGAACTTCCATAATTCACTTCTGCCGGGTAACCTTTTTAGTTACATTCGTCGTTTATATAGGCCTAATCTATCAAGATATGTTGTTAACTATTGACAAACAATTGAAGAATGGATACCCTGCCCTGCTTCATCTGCTTAAAGAATGCAAATATATTTTCTCCTTCATCTGCTTGAGGCACCTTTAAGTTGACTGAGTTCATTGACCTCTACAAAAAAAAGCTTATTTTGTTTAGTTTGTGATGAGCGTGCTCAATGATAAAAGGGTAGTAAGTAGACTGGTCGCCACTTGCCCATTCAGGCATCAGGATGTATTGATAAACAAAGATGAATGAATAGCTATATATTATAATAAGCTAAAAGAGATCGAATGCTAGAGTTGCAGAAAATGAGTGAGAATTGAGAAATAGTGTCATATGTTCTTCTTCCACAGTCCACCCTAGTAAACATTTAATCCCAGCATGAGTAAAGATAGCAAAAAAGTTGTTTCTTTCGATAAAGATCCGATACCAGAGTGTGAGTACTAATATCAGTAAAAGTATCAGGAAAAATATCGAGTAAAAAAAATAATAGGTTAATATCAAAAGGAAAAGATCAATATTAGTAAACCATCAATTCTTTTTTTCACATCCTTTTTACAAATAGGCCTATAATGATAAATTTTGGGAAACAACAAGGCCGACTGATATTCCGTTTCTTTGGTGAGTTAATTAGTTGTAGTTTGTTTTAAAAAAATTAGCAGTAGGCTAATAAATTCACCGTATTATTTTGTATGTAAGAATAATCATAAAAGGGCATGGTACGCTTTATCCTTCATGTTTTAGGTTCTTTTTAAGTGTTAAGGTGCAATGTTTAGATATTTTCAACAACATAAAACTTATCACCAAAATCTCTTTTAAAATGTAAATATTGACAATGACGTGTAACTTTCCCATGATCATGTGCACTAAATGAATATTATGTCATCTCATGTTACTTTGTATTACACCCATGATCCTGTGCAGTGCTCATTGCACATTATAAAGATATGGTTTCATCAGATGATGTGTACCATCCGAGTTTAGTTATTACATTTAATAGTTTGTTTTACCTATAATTATAAATTGAACTTATCACGTGAAAGGTTAGGTTAAGCTCGGTTGGGAAAGTGTCATAATAATGAAAGGTTAGGTTAAGTTGGGTTGGGAAAGTGTCATCATAATGATTGTCTTATATCCATGACATCATCAATATTATGTTCCAGAAGATACTCCGTAGCTTAGTTGAATGAAACTTTTCTTATATACCGTAATAAAAATAGTTATTTTGTTCAAATCTATTCTACATGTTTTGATGTTAGTAAAAATGTACGGCTGATATCAATATTTCGGTTATTTGAGGGGGAAAATTACCAAGATTGGAAAAAATAAAATAATTGTAGGGGTTTGGTGATGAGTACCATGCTAATAATATATTATTGTACCTTTATGTAAATAAGAAAAAATATTTATGACATTAACAGTACTATCACCAATACCAATAAAACAGAATACAAATTAATAAAAACCTTCAAATCGGGTGATTCTCCTTCACCCAAGGCACTAGTAGGGGTTGTCATTTTTGTCGATTTCAATCAATACCGGTTTGTCACTTATATAATAAAAAATAAAAGCGATATTAACATTTACTCTGTAAAATTCCAATAGACTGTACGTTTGAGTGTTTGAAGAAATAACACTACACGCCTACCCGATGTTATGACTTATGATAAATAAACACTGTCACTTGTCTATTCTATGGTCAGGTGTCTGTGACTCACCTTAGATTAACTTTAAACACTTGAACAGAGTTAATGTTGAGAAAAATCTGTAAGATAGCGTTTGTGTCGCTGAGGAAAACGTGAAAGTGGATGCTACCATTCCGTTCAGTTGAGAACCATAAAACCTATCTTCGTCAACGGTGGAGTGACCGGAAAGTCTTGGGATGAAGTTTTGGGGGTAGCTAAGGAGGGTGAGGGTTAGTAGGTATACAGTCTTCTCTGGCTATTATAAATGAAAACTGTCGGTCAGGGACCGAACTAAACCAGCGGTTCATTTTTAAAGTTAACCTTAGTTTGATTTAAACACTAAGCTCATTTAGTACATTTTAACGATGAATGGTGGTCAGGGTTCAAATCCCGAATGGGTAAACAAAGGGTGCATCTTTCTAAATGGTTTCCCTCTATCCCTCCACAAAAATGTGGGTACATTACCTCTGTTTTAGATATTGCTCATCATTAACACACTAGTGTAATTAATAAAAATATTACTATTAATTACATTAAATATGCTAAATGCCGAACTAATATAGAGGAGGGAAACGGGGGCTGATATTAAGTATTTAAAGCATTATCTCTACATTATGTCGAATATGAGTATTTGTTAATTACGGTTATAGCCTCATCTACATATTATTTAAATTAAAAAATGGCATCTTGACACGGGAATTAAACTTGGGACCTACAAACTATGTTTTGATGGTTGTTATAAAACTAATTTGTTACGTCTGAAAAAAAAGGAGAGAAAATACATTAGAAAAAATATTTGACGAGAAAGGACATAAAAAAAAGAGTGATTGAAAATGTAGGCCTATATGTGTGTTATGATTGTGGAGGCGGATAATTGATGTAGACATTCTGTGCACAAATGCACATATTGTTAGTGTCCATCTGGACACGTCTGTAACCTGAACCTAGCTATTACAGTAGTGGCTCTCAAATTATGTTATGTGGTGCCATTTTAGGTTGCCGGTGCTATTATTTCTTATAACTTTTTTGAGCTCCGCGTGTCTTACTACCTGTTCAGGTTATACGACTTTGTACTAATTACTATAATCTTAAATCTAGGACAGACACAAAATCCATCCCCCGGCCGTCAATTCATCACTGTGAAAGGGTAAACCCACATTCCAACAATGATAAATTTCTCGGCCGTGCCAGTAATCGAGCCCGGGACCCTTAGCTCCGTAGGTGGACGCACTACCGACGGAACTAAGCTTTTTAATTTTCTACACCTAATTTCATTGCTGAGGGAACTGCATGCTTACTATTGAGCAACAGCGTTGTCATTCTTTTGTTTTCCGTGATCAGTCTTCCTTCGAATGTATATCAAATTTGGCAATGCTGGGCTGTCGTTGTTGCCACTAATTGGTGCTTCTTCCTCCAGCACAGACGTAAAGTTACAGTAGTCTGAGTCTCATGTTCCTAATAGCTAGCTCAAAAACATTGACTAAATAAACACTCATATTTTATAAGTACTCTGTGTATAATAATATGTGTTATTGATCACGTTAAGATTTGGTGTGTATCTGTATGTGTTGGTGGCGTGTTTTGTATTTTTACAGTAAGGTTGTGGAACTATAGTTTTATGTGCATATTAATATATTTATTTGAATAATAGTGTATTGTTAACAATTAAGATATAACAAACATTATGGAATCTCCGGCTTGTTACAAACAATTACATTCCAAGAGGAAAATATTAAGTAGTAAAGAAAGGGCAATGGTGTTAAGAGTCTACACCTATTTTCGTAAAGACGGAACTTGCTCAATAAATCAAGCGGCAATGGAGACTGCAGAAGCTACAGGTGTGTCTTATAAGTTAGTAATCTCTATTAAACAAGAATTCAAAACTAAGGGTAAGTTATTGACACCAATCAAAAGAAATAACTGTACTCAAATGAGGCGTTTGGATAAATATGACAGTTTTACTCAAGCAGCAATTCGCAGAAAGGTACATACATAAAAGCTTTATACATAAAATATTTTAAGCATAATTACAGAGGGAATAGAGAAACGTTAATAAACTTCAATCTTGAAAAAATTACGATTGTGGAAATAGGTAATGTTTCTAGAAAAGGCTGTACACCGATAGGAAATGCTTTTACCTGTCAATTGAACCCCTCAACCACCCCATGCCGCATTGTTTACAATGAGGGATTTCCAAGTAAAGCCTCCCCCCTCACATTCCAACAACCGAAAGCTAGAAAGTTTGGCAACTTGTACCAGAGAGAGAGCGAAGATAAATCTTTTCTCCATAAGACCTGCAGTTCCCTCAGCTATGAAATTAGGTGTAGCATGGTTTTTTTTTTCTAAATTATATCCACAATCAAATGTATAGATTTTTTTTTACAAAAGGGCTAATTAGTATTAAAAAAGGTGGGGAGGGTGCACAGCATAGACTTTCTCACTACTGTAAATAAAAAAGATATATTTACTTAAAACTCTTTAGATATTTGAAATGAGATGATAGACGTTGTTGAATATTCTACCAAAGAACATAAACAAAATAATATAGACTGTTAGAGTTAAGAGGAACATTACACCTACAGAGCATTACAGCAATTTCCAAATTTAGAGACTTCCTTAATATGTATGTATATATATATTATATACATTATATACAGTATATATGCTGTAGGCGAATAGGAAAATCCGGCTTAATGCAAAAGGCGCCCTCAACTTACAATGAGGCAGGCTAATTGGAAAATAATATTATATTTGCTTATCAGCCTGATAACTTTTAGGCTTATTACAATGAACACATACAGCCTTGAGCTATTAAGGAAATGCACCTTTATTCACTCAATCTTTCTAGTTGATTCCTGGCTTATTGCAATACGCCCAAGATAGTGAAGATTTATTAAAAAGTCTACAGCATCGATCCCCAAACTGTGGGACGTACAATTATTCCTGATGGTATGCCGTGAGAAGCCAAACAAAACAAACGAATTAAAGTCGTAATAAAATGGACTCATAAAATCTAATAACTATACTACGAACCAGTCTAACCTAAATTAAAATAGATTCAATCAGTGACTGTAGGGGTGGCAGCATTGATTAAAGCTCAGACAGACGGTACAGCCGCACAGTCTTGTAATAAACACGAAAACGGCGGTATCTACTACAAGTTACGGAAATTGTTGGGGTGGTAGCCAGTGGCGCAGAAACTAGGGGGTACGGGGGTAAATTGTACCCCCCCAAAAAATTGAGGGGGGTAAAAATGATACTTTTTACCCCCCCCCCCCAAAAAAAATAATATAGTAAAATTTTAGATAATGTAAACATCTTATTGAGGCAAGATACAATGTTAACACTAAGTTAACATAATAAAAATAAAATGTGCTTGGAGCATACACTGAAGAGATTTCGAAAACTCTGATAGTGATACCAGCTACATCAGCTACTGCAGAAAGAAGTTTTTCAATGCTTGGATGCATTAAAAACTATCTTTGCTCCACGATGAGGCAATTTAGACTAAATCACCTGAGAGGCTCAACAAAATTGAAATTGCAAAACTGGTTGGTGGTTTTATAGCTAGTAACAAATATAAGGTAAAGGTGTATGGAAATCTACTTTAATTGTCAGTGTTTCATGAATTTTTAGTTGAGCTGCATCAGGTAAAATTTTTCTTAATATGTTTTGTGTGTATTAATTCTAATGTTTGGAATGACTAAAATAAATGAGTAAAATGCACAGTGGGACCGTTAAATATAGGTATCCCTCGTTATACATGATATCACTTTACGCATTTTGCCATAACACGATTCAAAGAAATACAAAAATAGTGCATGTTCAGCTGGAATTTCACAGTCATCCTGTGCGGTGGTGGTGTGACCTTGTGTGCACACATTCCAGTGAAAGCATTGATCTTTACTGTACAGTTTGGTGTTAGGGGGGTGGTATTGACAATATTGGATATGCATGGGCAGAAGTTAAACAGTCCTGTATGAAGGGAGTTTGGAAAAATGTTTGGCCTGAAGTTTCTGATTCTCATGATTTTGATTCTGAACACGAGCTTTCCAATTCAAGACATGGCATAGTTGACATAGCAAGATGTTGGATTTGAGGACATAGACCAGGAAAATGTGGATGAATTGCTCCAATCCCACTCAACAGAACTCACCCATGAAGATCTTCTAGAAATGAAGAATGGCATAAAGGATGAAGAGGAAGAGCCCTATGTTGTTGAGCCTATCAAACAACTTTCAACAAAACAATTTGCTGATTTAGTTAAGCACATTGACAGTGCAATTAGAATCATTGGAGAGAATGACCCTAACATGGATAGAAGCACCAAAGTTGCCAGAGAGATCCAGAGTTCTTTGGCTTGCTACAAATAACTCTAGAGAGGGAAAATGCTGCCCGTCAGTTGAGTCTTGACCATTTCATCAAAGAAATTGAAAATCATCAGTCTAAAGACCCAGGGCCTTCACAACAGCAAAAGCTTAGCATTTTAGGGCCTTCAAGAGAGCAGGAGCGTACCGTTCAAGTCTTCCGAAGAGCTAAACACTACCATCCAAGGGCCTTCAAGAAAGCAAGATCCTACCGTCCTAGGGCCTTTATGCCAGCAAGAGCTTAGCGTCCCAGGGCCTTCAAGAGAGCAATAGTATACCATCCCAGGGCCTCCAAGAAAGCAAGAACCTACCATCCAAAGGCCTTCAAGAAAGCAAGATCCTACCGTCCTAGGGCCTTTATGCCAGCAAGAGCTTAGCGTCCCAGGGCCTTCAAGAGAGCAATAGTCTACCGTCCCAGGACCTTCAAGAAAGCAGGAGCGTATCGTCCAAGGGTCTTTCGAAGAACTAAAGCCTTCCATCCAAGGGTCTTCACGAGAGCAAGAGCCTACCATCCCAGGGCTTTCATGAGAGCAAGCGCTTACAGTCCTAGGGCCTTCATGCCAGCAAGAGCTTACTGTCCCAGGCCCTTTAAGAGATCAAGAGCTTCTCGTCCAAGGGTCGTCAAGAAAGCAAGAACCTACCGTCAAGAGCAAGATAGTGATAATCCAGATTTGCCAAATCCAGTTAATTTATCATGCGATTGAAGATTAACAGTAAGTGTACCTGTAGCATTGTATTAATTAGCTACATTGATTAAAAATTGTGTTTGTTTACACATTTCAGGGGATTGAAGATTGACAATAGGTGTAGGTGGTATAGCATTGTACTAGTTATATAAATTAAAAAAACGGCATTCATTTACAAGCTTTAGATTTTTATTTCCTTTGGGGTATTCCTATATCACTCATGTTAAAATCATTTCACTTGCGTTTTCGTGTTTCGCGATTATTTATCAGAACCAATCACTCACGTCATGTGAGGAACAGCTGTATTACATTTTCCTGTTTTTTTTTAATCTCAAAAATGTTATCCCCTATAAGAGCACAGGGTTATTTTTACCCCCCTAAATAAAAACGTTCCTGCACCACTGGGTGGTACGCCATTCCAAAAGTTTGGGAGCCGCTGGTCTACAGAATATAATATTTTTCTTTTCCAGCATGTTCTTAAATTAACTTAATAAGTTCCGTACGATTGCAAGGTTTGATTAAAAATCTCAAGTTCAAGAAAAGTATAGTAAAAAAGATTAAATAAACGTAACTAACTCTTATGAATATGTAATAGTTATTTTAAAATAATACTACACATACAAATTTAGTAGTTACCTTTCTTTATAGAAGAAATATGCTCGTTTACAAGTATATTCTGATATTTACCATTCTCAATTCATACTTTTCACATAACACTTTTATTTATTTCCACATGGTAAACTTCTGTGACATTTTGATGTGCACAATTAGTTTGTCTTCTCACAGACACACTTTTTCATTTGACGCTTTTTTTTTTAGACTATACAGTTGCAACTGGCATATCCCTGGACCCCAAACTTTGATTCCTTAGGCTTAGTTTATATTCATGCATAACTCATAACTAATAGTGAATAGCGCATAGTGTATAGTGCACAATTCATAAGAAAATTACTAAGGTTTATAATGCAACGTAGTGAATAAGACATTCATAACGATTGTCATTTGTTTGAGAGGTGATCTCCTTGCGCGCGTGGTATTTTAAGGATACTACCTCTATGGATATGTCAATCATTGGTCTTCAAAATAATTAACATACTTACAAATATAGTATCCTTGTTCCCTTTAACACACCAATTTTACTAGCTGTATTATAATCTGAGAGATAAATATTGGTACTGTTTACTATATAGTATTAATCTGAATTTAAATATTTAGCGTTTAATGGCAGACCATCTAGAATTGCATTTCTGGCTTTTTATCATCACGGGTAAATTAATCTTATAGAACCCATCCTTCTATATTTAATAGTATGTTTGAATTATTTATCTTCATTTGAGGACAATATGGTTTAGTGGCTGAATGAAATGAGGCTAGAGTACAAGGGCGTTGCACGAAATGTATTTCTTGGAGGGGAGTTATGTGGGTTTGGACAATGAATTTTCCAACTCCTGGTGTTTAAACTATAAAAATTCCCAAGTGACCAAAGTAAGTACAAAAACTACATTACTAGGAGGTGCAGGGTTCCTCCCCCAAGCAACAGAAACAAAACCATATTCTGTAAATTCAACCGTATATTCATTGTCACTTTCATTTTCACTCATTTTCAAGTTAAAATCACAATATAAAACTATTTAACGATAATTAAAGCCCAATATGGTGACCAACTTCTAACTTATAAAATAATATTTGAAAAATATCGAATTATGTTTTCCATAAATCCTATTGGCTAGATTTTTCTCGCGAGAATATCGTTTCACAACTCGTGCATAACGTATAAGAAAAGTTAAAGTTAAATCAACTTTTTTGCACTATGAACTATTTCACTATTCACTATAAATCGATTATAGACGCCATCATTTAAAATAATGTATTTCAACTTCTTGCGCACTATACACTATACATTATTCGCTATTAGTTATGAATTATGCATGAATATAAACCAAGCCTTACTCACAAATTTACGAACAGTTACATATTTTTCTGGAATGTCTTTATGAATTTGTGTGCCAGAAATCTAGAGGTCACTTCTATTAGATTAATATTGCATTAATTATATAACTTATATTATTTACTTTTTGGTAATTTCAATTTCAAAAGATAATAATAAAAATAATAGCATAGACATGTATGTAACTGTGTTCATACAAACGAAACATTTCTTTAGTTTTTCATATTCAAACTGAGTGCACTTTTTGGTCAACCATATACCAGCGCTAGGTCATACCTTCATTTACTCGATAAGTTGTGCGTATTAGAGAAAATTATGTAATTTTGGTTGGCTACATGTATAGAAGCATTTGGAGCGGTAGTTTAATAATTTCATAACGTAATTAATTTTATCTTAAATTGATTGAAACTAAGTGTATCAAGCTAAGTGGTTATATTCACCAACGTTTAACATTATTAGTTTGTGATGATCTAATTTTATTTTACTTTTCAATTGCTAACTGTTATTTTGTTCTTACTCCATTCAAAGTGAAATGAATCGTGGAGGAAGAGGGGGTTTTAGAAACCGGGGTCGAACGTCCAACCCTTGGCGAAATAATTGGTACCGTAGCAAAAATCACAAGGGTGTGGGGCCCTGTTCAAACGCGCAAAACTCTCAATCAACTCAGTTGCACATTCCCGAATTGTCACAGACTTTTTTGTATCGTGGATGGAAACTTTACTTTCCTCAAGAACCTTGCCAAGATGGTTCTAGCACTGTTCGGAAGGTTGAAGCTATTGAACAATTCATTGCTGGTAACAAAAAACTGTATTCACATAGTGATATTGAGGAACGAAGAGCTTTCACCTTGAACCTTAAAACGCTTACAAATGATGAAGTTTTCAAGGTAATGTGGCCAAACCTTTTGGAGGATCTAACAGATAACCCAGAAACTACTTTAAATTGTATGAGTCTTGCGATGCACCAAATGGTCGGCACTGCTCTTGAGAACGAGGTTAAGCTACAGCTTCAAGATGGTGATGATATTCCACCTATTAAATTACCAATTATTAGGGCCAGGCCTACCAACTTTGAGCCTGTGACAGAACTAAAAAACTTAAAGGCCAGTTATTACGGTAAGCTGGTATCTGTTCGGGGAACAATAATCCGAGTGGGAAATGTTAAAATTTTGTGTACCTATATGGCCTTTCTATGTAACTCTTGTCGTGCCATGCAATGCATCAAACAACCAGAGGGCATTTTTACCCAACCAACTTCTTGTACTAATGATGATTGCAAAGCTAGAACTTTCTCACCGCTCATATCTTCACCGTACACCCAGACAGTTAACTGGCAGTCAGTGAGGCTTCAAGAACTTGTTGCTGATGACCGTCGAGAAGGGGGCAGGATTCCTCGCACAATTGAATGTGAGTTGATGGAAGATTTGTTAAACTCTTGTGTACCAGGAGACGTTGTTACAATCACAGGCATTGTCAAGGTTCGCAACAGTGAAGAAACTACTAATAAGAAAGTCCCAAGCATGTTTGTTATGTATGTTGAGGTTGTTTCCCTTGTCAACAATAAGACAAACTCTGCATCTGGGAAAGGTTTTGGAGCAATTATCGAATTCAACATCAAAGACTATTATGCTATCCAACAGATCCACTCGGAGCCAAACATTTTCCGATTACTCGTTAACTCTTTATGCCCATTGATCTATGGACATGAAATGGTAAAAGCTGGGTTGTTACTAGCATTGTTTGGAGGATCAATGCGGGAAGATGGGGAAGAGCGGACCCCCATGTGCTTGTTGTAGGGGACCCTGGTTTAGGAAAATCCCAGATGTTGCAGGCATGTTCTAGTGTGGCCCCACGTGGAGTGTATGTTTGTGGTAACACAAGCACAGCATCTGGTCTAACTGTCACACTAACAAGAGAAGGTGGCGGGAACTATTCCCTCGAAGCTGGTGCACTTGTTCTTGCTGACCAAGGCTGTTGTTGCATCGATGAGTTTGACAAAATGAGTAACCAACATTCTGCATTACTTGAGGCTATGGAACAACAGAGTATAAGCATCGCAAAGGCTAGTGTTGTTTGTTCTTTACCAGCACGCACTTCGGTCCTTGCAGCAGCCAATCCTGTTGGGGGTCACTATGATCGAGGAAAAACTGTTTCAGAAAACTTGCGTTTGGGTTCTGCACTTCTCTCACGTTTTGACCTGGTTTTTATTCTTCTTGATCGCCCTAACGAACATTTGGACAGTCTGTTATCAGAGCATGTGATGGCACTACATTCAGGAATGAAACATAAGTCAAATGTAATCAAAAGTTCTAATAACTCAATGCAGAGGTGTGAAGTACGTGACACTTCATTGAGAGAACGTCTCACACTACATTCAGATGATGATCTCGATCCAATTCCACATCAATTGTTGCGCAAGTATGTGAGCTACGCAAGAAAATATGTGCATCCTGTGTTGAGCCCTGAAGCAGCCGCTGTATTACAGCAGTTTTACTTAGACCTTCGCAGACAGCATCAGTCCTTAGATAGTACACCAATAACAACCAGACAGCTTGAATCTCTAGTGAGGCTTGTAGAGGCTAGAGCCAAGCTAGAGCTCCGAGAAGAGGTTTGTAATATACTCATAGTCATTCTACATCAGAAACTACTCTTCAATCATAATATTTTATAATGAACAAACCAGCATTGGTGGTTGTACAATAAGGCATAACACTGGCTGGAATGGATCACTGGTGAGGTCGGGTCAAAGTTAATTTGTCAAACCAAAAACCTAAACTTAAAAAATTTGTGCAAAAAATATTATTGTCAGAAATCCACGAGACAAATAATGGTTCATTAAAAGATTAAAATTAATAATAATTTTAAAAAAATTGATAAAACATGTCATTATTGTGTGTAAAAATTTAAGTAAAAAATTGTATAAATCATAGACCTAAGTTATCTTCTGGTCATTAAGAAAAGCAATTGGAAACTACCTTACGACCCGCCTCGGTGGCGTAGTTGGCTAACGCACCAGTCGTGTTGAGCCAGACCACCGAGGACGAGGAGATCGAGGTTCGAATCTCGGTCGGGTAAACTGGGGGTGGTTTTTCCTAAATAGTTTTCCACTCTCCCTCCACGCAAATGCGGGTTCACTTCCTCTAAATTCAACCTTACCAATTCCTAATCCATTAGTGATATTAGTACTTAAGCGTATAACCCGAACGGGTAGTAAGACGCGGTGCTAAATAATAATAATAATAATAAACTAGGGCCTACCTTACTCCTTATTTCCCTAGTAGGTAGGCCTTAGACTCTTCATTGCTGCCTAAACTTTACAGCTGACGGTGGAACTATTTAGGGTCCAACCAACTTTTGGGTTAAATACAATAGATACACACCTATGTTATCATTCTTAGTACATTATGCATAGTTTAGACACTTTTTACATAAATACTAGGCTACATAAGGGTATTTAAAAGATTATTTGGTTCAAACGATAACATTAATTTCCTAAGTGTTAACCTTCTTTGTCCATTGTACTTTTTAATTATTTTTGTGAAGTGTTGACCAATATCTGAAATTCTTGACAGTTTGTCATGTCTTCAGTTGCAATTTTTTCCTTCAACTCTGGAACAGTCTGTGATTTGCTGATGTAGACAGTTGCATATGAGATAGCCCCACGAAAATAAGTCTGGATCAGGGGAACTGGGCTACCATTGCAACCGAGTGAATCAAAAAACAATTTCATGCTTACTTGAAATGTTTGTGAAGTTTGCCCATCCCTCTGGGACAAAATTTCTTGTTGCCACTCGATACAAAGCTGTGGGGCCAATACTGAGCATCAAGCACATATCCAGAATTTTCTTTTGGCAGGGGAAGGGGGGGAAGGCTCATTCTTAAAATATTACTTGACGATGACGATGGTCATCTCAAGACTAAACAGCATGGAGAGGGGGGCGGACGAATCTGACCTGCACAGAGAGAAAAATATATCAAAATTTTGTAGGGCCTACCGTACAAAAATATATTGAAGTAGACCCATTCTTGTATTCACTAATAATTGATATAGGCCTACTTTTTATGACTTTTAATAGAAAATATACTAATTTTACATACTTTTTATAAAAACTAATAAATTTTCTATTCAAAGTCATAAAAAATATATTAATCATTAGTGAATGCAAGCATGGGTTAACTGTAATATTTTTTTTACTAAAATTTGACATATTTTTATCTCCGTATGTGGAGGAATTCATAAGTATATTACATATTATTATTCACGATGTTTAGTCCGGTTAATAAACTGAAACTTAAATTAATTACTACTCTATTTTTTAATTAGGAATGTATTAATACAAGACAAGATACTGTTGTTACAAGATAATTTTATAAAAAGTTGGTATTTTTGCTTAAATTTTTTTTGGGGGAGGGGCTTCAGTCCCATGAGTACCCCCTCTGAATATGTGCCTGCTCAGCATTTAAAATTTAAGCTAACATCATTACCTTCATCTTCTTAAAAAAAAAAAAAAGGGACCCACTTTAGTGGCAGAATGATTTAACGCGTGTTAGACTGGCCTGCTGATGACTGGGGAATTGGGGTTTGAATCTTGTTCGAATCTAATGAAGATTTTTTTTTCCTCAATTGTTTCCCACTCTCCTTTCAAGTAATCGCAAATAGATTAGGTGTACCTCTAAAATGCTTTTAATTCCTCATCCCCCATTATAGTAATCACATATGCGATAACCTGAACAGGTAGTAAGACGCGCTGATAGAAAAAATAAGGACTGTAAGTGGCAAACTAATAGACACCACACTGAATTAAGGCTTTTGATTTGTGAAATAGACTTTGGTCCTCCAAATTAATTTGTAAAGGATACCTCTTTATCAGATTGTTGACTATTAGGCCTACATCTTTTTTTTTTTAAATAGTATTTACCATAAAAATTGTCATCAGTGCATGAGATAATATCTTAATTAGATATTTAATTTAAATGATTATTCAAACTAGTTTGTTGTTTAAAAATAAAATTATTAAGAGCCATAGCAATAACCTGTGCTTTGTACAACATAACAACCTAAACCTCTTGTTCGTTCAGATAATGCAACTTATATGGCAGACAGCAGCTTGGTCTTCATACTGTTAAACCATTCACCCCTATATCAATAAAAAAAAAGTCCTCCCCCCTTTTCCCTCTTTTATGTGCCCCAAAAATAATTGTGATATGTTTGGTTGTGTTAAACATAAATTTTTAGATCTAAACTTTTCTGGTGATTAGGTTTTGCTCTTCTATCCTTCTTTCAATGTACGTAAAATTTAGACATTTGGTGACTCTTTTCCTTGGTTTAACTTACTGAAGCAAACAACATTTTCATATGTCTGCTCCAATTAATCAAATACAAATTCAATGGTATTAATGAATTCACAACATGAGTGAAGAATGACTCTTGAACATGAGATGATCTTGGATGAAAAGAATTAAGCACACAAGTAAACTATATGTACAAATTAGAATCTGAAATAACATTCATTTGTTTAGCACAATAAACACACTGAAGAAAGTTATTTTCACTCAAAGTTCACAACTAACTCTGCCGCCAAAAAAAAAAACTCTGTGTCCTAATATTAGTTCAAGCTATTTATTTATATTCAACCATGTTACTCGGGTGGGGATGATGAAGGTAGAATTTAGAGGAAATGTACCTGCATTTATATGGTAGGAGAGTGGGAAACCATTTAGAAAAAATTCCTTGCAGTACACCTGGTTAAGTTCAAACCCTGACCTTCCTGTCATCAGCATATCAGACTATGTGAGCTTGACGTTTAATCGGTATGGGCAGCTTAGAGCTGGGCGGCAGCTCGAGGGGAGTGCCAAACAGAGCACCAATCTAACCTAACATAACCTGGACGTTGTAGTGGAATTACTACGCATAACAATCACTTTTTGATACTAATATGAAATTTTACATATTGTTATATTTTTTTGTGCAGAATAAAATAGGATATAATGCCACTCTTAAAAATTTCTTTAAAATCCTCCATCATGAAAAAATGGTTCCTAAAACAGTTTTTTGCAATCCTCTCATAGACTGTTCATTTATCAATGTGCTTGTTATAATAAAATATAAACAGGAAAACATTGTCCACTAAACATTTTCTTAGTAGTTTTTTTTGTAATTCTGGCCGTTCTCATACAATCTTTCAGTAAAGCTTTTAGAGTATTATTACCATTTGTGGAGTTTCCCTTCAAATAAGTTTCCTATCTTGCCTGTTAGAGTTGAAGTTATTAATTTTGTGGATTATTTTTATATTTTCCAATTATACACCATTTATATTGGGGGTGTCAAAAAGCAATCCCGCCCGGGCTCAAAATTTACCTCGGACTGGCTAGGGTTGTGACTGTTAAGCTGTTTTCACATTTAATTGTTGTAATATATATATATATATGTGTGTGTATGCATTCCTTAGATAACGGAAACAGATGCATTGGATGTGGTAGAGGTGATGAAGTACAGCCTGGTGGATACACTCAGTGACGAGTTTGGTCACCTTGACTTTAACCGCTCACAACACGGCTCCGGCATTAGCACTAAAAACCAAGCTAAAAGGTTTATTGCAGCACTTCAAAGACGAGCCGACGGTCAGAGTCGCTCTGTATTTTCAGTCCAGGAGATGAAGGAAGTGGCAAATATGGCAGGAGTTGAGGTCACAGACTTCTTCAGCTTCCTGTCAGCACTCAATGTGCAGGGCTTCCTGCTCAAGAAGGGACCCAACCTCTACCAACTACTCACTGTAGACTACTGATGTTGTGGTTAACATGGTCACCGGTCACAAAGTAACGGGAGAAGAGGATTGAAATCACTATCTCACTCTTTGTTTGAATCTTGATTTACTGAAGAAATAATTTTATATAATTATATTCTCATTAACAGTCATAACAAGGAAGTATTAGTATTGGATTGAAACAAACTAGATTAATTATTGCTAGGTATCATTTTTCATATCAGTATTCCTTGTTACTTTCCACGCACAACATAACAATGTATTCCCATTATAAAGATTAAAATGCTGTAAGGTTAGAAGAAAGGCAAGACAGAACTGTAAGCATGTGTTAATTTACTGGAGATGCAGCTTTTGAAAATTGGGCGAATATTAACAGGGTGACCACACATCGGGAAAATCAGGAACTATGCTTAAGCTTGAAATGTGCTTGAAATTTTCATTTGTCCGTAGCTTAAAAATTTTAAGACCCTTTATTCATAAGTGTGACCAAACTAAGCTATGTGAATTTTCTTTACCTCGTTTTTTTAAATTATATTTTCAGAAAAATCACACTGCTTGACGTTTATTAGTATTAACACAGCTGCAAAAATGTCTTGTATGGATAGTTAATCAAAAGGCACCCAATTTTCAAATAATTCTAGTGAAGGTTCTCTTCTAATAGTTTCTTTAGACATTTAATTTTTCAAAAATTGTCAGGTGGAGTTCACTTTAAAAGCTTTTAGGGGTATTAAAATTTAAAAAATTTCTTAGGGGAAGACCTTCTAATAGCTTCTTAAAGAACTTAATTTTCAGAAAGTTTCTGGGTGAGGACCACTCTAATATCTTCAAAGGGTATCCAAATTTTTAAATATGTATGGGGGAGGATCACCTATTTCTTGGGTCCATTTCTCTCTTATCAAAGCTGATTCTGATCTAGTTTCATTTTAATTTCATATTCATTTTCAAGTCACAAATCGAAAAAGAAATTTCCTAGATTCACCTCAAAATAATACATACCTGATACATTTAGATACATACTGGTACCTAGTATTTTATTTTATAATTTAAATTTTCACTTCCTTTGAAATGTTAACTAGGCCTACATGTTTTGATAACCTAAACACTTCATGTTATTTTAGAATACATTTTGGTATTGTCATGAGGCACTTAAATTCTGGGTGTTTAACAATAATTAGAATTAAACACACATGTTATAATAAAAAATGAGTGGAGTAGATTAATATATATATATAAACAATATAATAATATATAGTTAAATAGTAAACATAAAGTTGTCGACGATAATAAAAAGAATAAATAGTCAAAACTTGATTTAAAAGTTTGTAAAGTTTAAAAAGGTACTAAAAACATGTAACATTTAAGGAAATAGAATTATTAACTATTTAAAAAGTTTATAAAAATTTGAGAAATAAATAAAATATTGTCAATTATTATGTCCACCATGCCTTTGTTAACATTTTATTGATAGGGATCTTTCGGCAATTTTATATTATCAGCTTTGAAAAGTGGAGTGGTGTGACTCATCCAAGCTATACAAAGCTCTGGACAACTCAGAGAAGTGTTTTATAACTCGGATGAGTACTGCTTTGCTTGTTGCACGGTCTAAGGTACTACTCTTGCAGTAAACTAGACCGCCGATAACAGGGATATCAAGGTTTGAATCTTATTAGTGTATACTGAGGGTGGTTTTTCCAAAATGGTTTTCCACTCTCCCTCCACGCAGATATGGGTACACTTCCTATAAATATAACCTTCCACATTAAGTATATAATCCGAACAGGTGGTGCTAAAAAAACTCGGATGAGTCACACCATTCCACTTTTCAAGGCTGATGATCACATAAAAATGACAAAAAATATCCATCTATAAAATGTTTAGTGGACAAAATAATTGACACTGGTTTATTTATTTCTCAAATTTTTATAGCCTTTTTAAATAAACAATATATCAGCGTCTTTAATGTTACATATTTTTAATAATTTTAAACTTTATCATCATCATCACACATAGTTTCCTGCCACTGGCAGGGTCTGTTTTGAACATAAGCCTCTCCATTTACTTCATCTTCCCACCACAATTTTTTCTCTGCGCCGGCCCAATCCACCCCTCTCCACACTTGCTATATTCACCTGTCCCTGGGTCTTCCTCTTGGCCTCCTGCACACTTCCTTTATTTTGAGCACCCTCCTTGAAATGCTTTCCTCTTCCATCCTCTTCACATGTCCATACCATCTAAATCTCGCCTTCTCTATCCTATCCTGCAGGGATTCCTCATTCACTCCCACACTCTCTCTTTCTCTCTATTACCCTGTCCATCTTCGTCACTCCCAGCCTACACCTCGGACATTTTCATCTCACATTCCTGTATACTGCTCTTATCTCTTTCTTTCTTCACCCAGGTTTCTGATGCCTATTTCAATATTGGGATATAAGACGCCCATCACTCATTTGCACTCCTGCGGCACATCTCTACCCCAGGCCAGACTTCTGACGCTTTTGTAAAAGGCCTATGCTTGCCTCCCTATCTCCTCAATTTCCTCAGTTATTTTCCTTTGCCAGGTCCTTATCCTTTCCGAGGCTTGTTCTTCTGTCTAAAGCATTTGTAATATCCGATACTGACTTGCTAGGCTCATCATAGCTACATCAGAGCCCCGTCAGCTGTCACTTTTCAGGATTCATGTAAGGCCTTCACAGCTACCGTATCGGTCTCGGGGTGCATATAGTTCCCACACGCAATCCCCTACTTCATGCCACTGCTCATCTCCCACAGTGTGGACGTGAGGTTGGACTTTGGGACTATTCTTCTTTTTACTGTTGATGACAACTTTATGTTTATGATTTTTAACTGTAAATTATTATAATGTTTCAATACAATCCACTCCACTCATTTTTAGAATACTACTTGTGTTTTAATTCTAATTATTGTCAAACAAGATCTTCATATTATGTTATGTGGTACTAGACATGTATTCTAAAGTAAGATATAACAGTTGTTAAAGTTTGTTCATTGTTTTTTTTTTATTATTTCAGAGTCTTGGAATTGCCAAATATTGTATTATTGATGAAATCCGAGACTCTTTACTCACAGCACTGATTTGAGGGTTGAAGGACTTTTTTTTTCTGTTCTAGATTTGCGTTGATTTGAAAGTCATGTATTGGTATGGAAATGGTACATAAACTACTGTAAATAAAAACAAATTACTTAGTTTTACAGTATAATATAGCTAAACAAAATTATATCTTGCACAATTTATATGGAAATTCTGTTTACAATAGTTATCTTTAGGTAACTCAAGTTGACTTGCTACAGGAATTCCCCATAAAAACGCCTAATTTTATGTTTGGGCATTCATGAGCACAAACATATTTGTGTTTGTAGAGTTATAGTTTTTTTAATTATTATTTGGGGTGTTAGTTGAATATTTTGAAACTATATTATTTATTATTATTAGCATCGCGTCTTACTACCCGTTCGGGTTATACGGTTAAAGCTTGGGAGCGTGAATGAGGCGAAAGGTGAAAGTAGATAGGATCTAATAGGAAGAGAACATCAGGGAGAGTTATTCTATAAGTGTAAGAGACTTGCTATGGAGAAGAGAAGTTCCCTTGAAGTGTAAGGAAGTGTTGTACAGGGCATACTTTGTACCCAGTCACATAAACAGCAGAAACATGCACAGTGCATGTAAGAGAGACTAGGAATGTGGAGCTCATGAGAATGAAGTGAGGAGCATGTTAGCTGTCACGAGGAGAAACAAGATTAGTAAAGTTACCCGGGATTGATTATTAAATCATAAGATCATAATATTAATAAATTATATATTAATTTTGATCATTCTATTCTGAAATTTTACAATCATAAAAATGCATATAACCTTGTTATTGATCCATTTTATTATTACATTTTTCCTTGATCAAATTTGACAACTTGATTTACTAAACAAAAGAATAATTCTTATGTTATATTATTTCTTATTCTTATTGATTAATTAACATAGCTCCATGCAAACCTATGGACATTTTGAAAATATACTCCCGGTTTGATTGCCTTATGTGTAGACTATTAGCCGCTCTGGTGGCATAGAACACTGTCCAGGGTACTCCACAGGAGGTTGTTTATAGATCGCACCCTCAATGAGATGATAGTTGTGGAGCCGGTGTGTCTTAACCTAAATTAAGCCTAGTTATCCAAACCCTGGTAACCTTTGGGGGTAATTCCCCTTTAGGGGAAAATACCCAAGGTATCAGCCGGGAATTGAACCTGGGACCCCTAAGCTCTTAGCCAAGTGCACTGACCACGGGTCCAGTTAATCAATAAATAAATAATATATACTGAGTGACAGGCGAGGTCCAATTCATTTTTGTACCTTGCTTTATTACAACCTTTTCGTTCACAATGTCTGCCTGCATGAACCTGTCAATATGTTAAGACAAATTTTTTATTGTTAAACACCAAACTTTCCGTAAAATCCTTTCAATTTCGGCCAAAAGCATCCGTCAATAGCCCAATAAAATCTGAAAATGTATTATACAGTAAACATATTAACAAACTTCTCAAAGCTGTATACAAACAGTTGAACTAATACCATATTAGGGGCAACAATAAATCTTAGTACCTGCCTCAATGGCGTAGTTAGCTAACCCGATAGTTTCTTGTTGAGCTAGACTGCTGAGTACAGGTAGATTGAGGTTTGAATCTCGGTTGGTTGAACTGGAAGGGGGGGGGGGGTGTTTCTTCTAAATGGTTTTTCACTCTCGCTCCACACAAATGTGGGTTCACTTCCTCTAAATTTATCCTTCCCAAATCCTAACCCATTAGTGTAATTAGTACTTAGTAACCCAAATGGGTAGTAAGACGCAATGAAAAAAAAAAGATCTTAGTATTTTAAGTTGGCTATCTCAACCTTAAGGTGCGGCCGAAGAGAGCGCAAGCATTTTTACAGTTTTTATAGAATTGAAATTTTTCGGCCAATATAAATCAAATATTTCTCCAGTAGCAACATAGATTTTAATTTTCTGCACGTGCTAAGATCAACAGATTTGGAATATCTGTTAAGGGTGTCCTGGAAATTTGTCAAAACCTTTTAAATAAAGAGAAAAAGTTTTGACAAACTTCCAGGACACCCTTGACAGATATTCAAGATTTGTTGATATTAGCATGTGAAGAAAACTAAACTCTATGTTGCTACTGTAGAAATATTTTATCTATTTTGGCCAAACAAAAGTAATGCTATAAAAACTGTAAAATTACTCGCGCTCCCTTCTGCCGCACCTTAAGGCCTGATTCGGTGTCCGCATGGTCAAATGCATCATTCTCACAGTAGACTGGACTGTCGATGACTGGAAGATTGAGGCTTGAATCCAGGCCAGGTATACTGAGGGTGGTTTTCCACTTTCTCTTCATGGAAGTGCAGGCACATTTAGTCAATTTAACCTTCCTCATCCTTAACACATTAGCATAATTAGTTAATATGCGTTCAACCCATATGGGTAGTGAGATTCTGTGATAAATAAAACCCCACCAAACCTTAAACATATCAATCATTAGAGAGAGGAATTGAGATATTAAAATCAATATTTATTAGCTTTTTTTTTTCCTTCAATATCTCATCTACCCTTTATTTTACTAATCAAGAATGTACATAGTAAAAGTGAGTTAATATATGTTTATCTAAAAAAAAAGTAGTAATTTCTCCTTTTTACTCCATATTAATGTATATATAAATTAATTTTGATTTTAGTCTATATTAAATTAAATTTCATAATAAAGTTAATTCCTACATTGTTTAGCTAAGTTGTATTCAACTTTTTTTTATTTGTGTAGCCCTAAATATAATTTCTCTTCGACTTTGTAAACCCTAAAGTTGATGGTGCATCTGAATTAAAATAAATTTTATAATGTATATAATATTTATAGGAGAAGAATAAATATACTAGTCACTATTATCTGGCCCAGTTTTCGGTGTTAACGAGTGTGTTTTAAAATAAACCAAATATATCCACTAATAATTAATAAAAAAAATCAATAGCAACCGGCTTGCAACTGTTATATTGAAGACGGCAAAGCATAACTGCTATGCATGTGGTTGGGGTGTAACAGGTCAAAGAGATTCAAAGCTATCCTTAGCTTCCAGACCTATTGGACAAGCTACTAGAAATACAACCAATAGTGATCCTAATGACCTAACTCTAGAAGTACCAAATAGGGTGGGAACAAAAAGGTTTTAATGAAGCAAGGCACAATGAAAAAGTGTGCCTAACCTCACTCCCTTAGTATATAGTTTTCAACGAGTTTACGCATGTTATGAGTGGAGGTCTTCTAATTAATTCATAAGAAATAATATTAAGCAAAAATTAATTTGTTGTTCAGTAAGCTTTTTACTCAACCTCAGGCTGTCAAATTTGATAGTAAAATTGTAATAATGAAATGGACCAATCACAAGGTTAATCAATTCTTAAGGTTTTAGAATTGATTGATAAAAATTAATTCATAATTTATTAAAATTACTATCATAATATAATTCAATGCATGCAATAGTAAAAAGTTATAAAATAATAAGGTACTTAGTTAATTTAAAAGATAAAAATGGATTCAAGGACTAGTGAAGAATTTTATTTATATGTATGTAGTTGTCTAGTAGATACTTAGGTTATTTTCTCTTGAAACTTATGTGATGAAAAACTTACATGCAAATGGTTATTAATTATTATATATGAAAATAGAAAGGTTAAAATTAATATTCTTCCTTATCTAAGTTGTATATCTTTCACCTTGTTTATTGTTTGGCAGCTAAGCTGCCATTTATAAATGACGGAAACTAGTTTTGATGCTAAGTATGCATCATCTTCAGGTTTGATATTATTTTGCTGAGCATATGTTATTTTCCTTTAACTACAAATTGAAAACGCAACTCTTCTAATTAACTCGTGATCATAGAGTCCACACATGTTTAGATAAGGTTCTTCAATTGTTTAAACAATAGACATGTTACAAAATAAATAATAAAAGGTGGCAGGACACATCAATAACTTATCATTGAAAATAATCATACAAAGCTGACAATTTTATTTAAAACTGATTTTTTATTCCAATATAATCCCAATATAAAATTCAACAACACTTAATAAAACTAGTTTTTAATAAGATATGACACAAGTTGATTGCAGTATATAGACAACATTAGGCCTTGTTTGAATTTAGAATAAAGTCCAAGTTATGCCATTTTATGTTTTAATGATTGTTTTCTTCCAACAAATTTAAAAATATAAACATTTTAACTAAAATCAAGATAAATGAACCAATTAAACTTTGCCCAAATATACTAAATAAGTTGGAAATATTTTTTTTTTAATAATTAGGTTTTACTCTTGGGTTATTAAGGGTTTGACATGATGGGTAGGGATGGGCAAAGTGCATACACATGGCATGAAGAGCGCTTGAGAACACCACTAAGTGCAACTCAGGCCTAGATTTAAAATGAGTATTACAATAACATCCAATGACAAATTTCAGTTAGGTCATTGATGATAAATATAGTTTAAATAATATAAAACAATTATATAAATTTGAGTGAATATTTACTAATTTAACAAAATTACTCAAATGCAACAACACTTTCGGCCACATAATTTTTTTTTAGAATAACGTTAATTTTATAGTACTATATTTTTAATTTTTATCTCAATAAGGAAAACCTCTTTTCGCTATATGAGGCAATTGCATTATATTTGGAAGAAGGTACAGGAAAGGTGGATAGAAACATATAAAAGGAACGTTCCTTTTATATGTTTCTATCTTCTTCCAAATATAATATATTTTTAATTTGTAATTACTTTTATTTAAGTACTAAATCAACAAAATGTGCACCCAAGCATGGCAAAAACAAATCTGAAGAATGAAAAATACTATTTCAAAATGGATAAATCATTTGGTTATTTACTTTGCTTTTTGTTTTAAGTGTTAAGGCAGATCTGGTTAATTTTATTTTTGTATTTCTAATATTAGTTCTATTAAATTGTTTCTCAGTTAAAACTTTTTTTTTGCGTACATTCTCGAGGGTTTTGTTTTAAATAATATATTTTTATGAAGATGTTTCATCAACATACTTTGTATAAGGAATTTAATTTGACCTAATTTTTGTTCAAGACAATGGTAGCTATATATGAAAAATAGGTCTTTCACTAGGATTAAAATCATGGACAAGTGGTTTTGTACTATTGTCTACAAATAACAACAGAAATAATTTGAGTTAAGTAATATAAATTATATTTTAGGCGCATGCTATCAACCTAAAACAATTTTGAGAATTTTAAGAATTTAATTCGCTAACACATAACAGCTACTTTCTCAGGCAGATGCAAGCCACCAGCTGATTGTACCATAAGAGTATGTCATTGCTCAGTAAAACCATCGTCAATGTGTCCCTGCTGCCATGGGTGATGGTGGCACCAGTGTGGAAAGCTTCAACATCACAGCTAAGACGGTGTATAGCATATAGCAGGCTGCACCACCACAAGTCATGTGGGAACAGTTGTTTGCGATACTAATTCTCTTAGTAAAAGTGAATGAATTCACACATTTCTTAATTTCCATTGAATTGTCTATCTCGGTGGTCTTAGGGTGATCAGGATCCTTGTGTTCAAACCAAGCTAGGGTCGACGAATTTATGTGAAGCAATAAAAATTTGTAGCACAACTTCCTTCGGAGGGCAAGTAAAGCCTTAGTCCCATGTCAATTGTGGTGTGTAAAAAAAACCTGGAAGGTGTATGAAAATACCTTTCCCGGCAAAATTGGTAGGCTCTTTCACGCTCACTCAAAAATATTCTCTTATACTGATATATTCAGTTGGTTCAGGAAGTGCACATTAAATACCTCAAATAAAATATTGAATTGGCTGGGCTTCAAAACTAGAATGGAATATATACTACTAATTGATACCACTCTCCGATTAGATTTTATGACTTTGTCATGAATATTTCTCTTTAAATCAGGCAATCTGCATTCTATTAAGTTTTCTCTGCATTACACTCATTTTGTACCAGTTTCCTTGTTTGATTATTATCTTCAAAGTCAAATTATGGACTGCCTGTGCATAAAGCGCTGCAAACAGACTATTCATTTTCTTCTTTTTTTCCATGATAAATCAGTAAATGTATATTATTGGTTGGCTTATAAGTTCTGATGTCTTGGCCTCTAGGCTACAAAAGATTCATTTTGAGCATATAGAATCTTGCTTTAATTATAACTTATAATTATATATGAGTGCAATGAATTACTCATTTGGAAAAAAAATATATCTTAAAAATTGAATGATATTTCACCTCGAAAAATTTACAGTAATAATTCCACATTTATTATTAACTTTTTAAATCGAAATAATAAATTTTAAACTATAATTTTAAACCACTCTGATACAGAGGTAAAGAGTGATGAAACAAAATATGAGACAAATATTATGATAATCATCTTTCCATAACTAATCACATCTTCTACAATCCAGGAAGAGTGGTGTCAGGATTATTCACTCCTCTTCCTCTCGTAATGATTTCCTCAGAAGTGTGTTCACCCTCCTCTCTTCTTAGCGCCCAATCCACGACAAGATGCCACACTATCTTGGCAGATCGATTTGAAGAGAGACAGTAAATATTTCTTTGCAGATCATTTTGTGGAGCTATTTTACTCTTGACATTTCATTTTATGCTGTGAAGACAACTATATAGAAAATGTGCAAAGTGTGAAGGACTAGAAAATACATAAAGTGAATATATTAAGAATAAGAAAACATGAAAATGAGTTTACTCTCCAAATGTTTTCAAGATATAAGGCTCCAAAACAAAGGTGGGTCAATCAAGACACACAGAATTATGTATTAGTACTTACAAAATCTAGATTTTTAGGTTTTCAACTATGATAGAATTTAAAAAAAAGTTTTTTGTTTTCAAAATTATATATAGATTGGGTAAGATTACAACTAGGCTAAATATAGCAAGATACTGATGGGTTAAGCATTGACCCATCATTTATCAGGGTATTTATATTCCAATTTTAGTTTGTATATATTATTCAGAATACAAGTGGTTTGATAACCCTTATAATTGATATTTACCAAGTCTTTGAACCAAGTGGTGAACTAAAGCAATTAATTACAAAGCAGTCTTTATGAGAGTTAATCAAGGAGCATTATTTTAGTTAAAATATTTCTAATACAACTATGTTTTTATTTTCAAAAGTAACATTAAAATAATAAAGTCCGAGATCGCAGAAATTCCAGTCAGGTAAAAAATGTTTACTTCATTTCTATAACTCAAACTCTAAATTAGTCCTATGATTCTTGAAACTAACTTTCCTTTTAACTTCAAATTTACGATAGTATCTCCAAAATGCTATCAACATACAAAAATATCACATGCTAACACTACTTGTTCTCATTAAAAAGATTCCCATTATAAAGAACTATATTATATTTTACTTAATATAAGGCAAACTGTTGTATACACATTTTTTTTTAATTGTATGAAAGTGTGGCTGACTATTGCTTGGCTCAAAAAAATTAACAGTTTCATACCCTGAGAAATGATAATAGTTTAGCCAAATATGTTTCATTTTCAAATCTATTTTTAGTGTGATGTAATTCATCAATGGTAGCATCATCGACTATTGTGTGAAAGCAGGATTATGTGTACAGATGTTGTTCTTGTTAAGATGATGAAACTTGTCAATTACTGTAAGAAGCATACAAGCGCTGGCAACAAGAGCACCCCTAGTAGACTGAGTGGAATGTAATGTGTGGCAGCGTTACAACCATCGGTAGAGCAGGTGAACACACAGGAGCGATATTCCAACTCGTCCCCGGGTTGTTTGATATAGTTACAGTAGTTGCCTAGGTCCAAGGATGAGCAGAACCGTTTCGTGCCCAGGCCACCTGCAGCACAAAATACAACATAAGTTAATAACAGGTCAACCATAAGGATGGCTCACAAGACATGCCCTACAGATTTTTTTTTCACGCAAGCAAAAGAGTCATGAAACTTTCATATTTATTCAAATTTAATGCACCATTAAATTTAATATCACTACCTCCTGCTATGAAACATCTATACATAGATAAAAAAACAGAGAGCAGTCTTCAGTGAAATCCAAAATTGCGCCCGTCTGGGACAGGCCTATCCCCTAGTTTGATACAATTTGTGTAAAGACTTTTTGGTTTTAAGGCTTTAAAAATCAGGTTACATATTAAATTCAATCATGCATTAAATTTAATATGCACCCTGATTTTCAAAGCCTTGAAACCAAAATGTCTTTACACAAATTGTATAAAATTAGAGACTATGTCTGTCCCAGACAGGTGCAATTTTGGATTTCACATGAAGACTGTTCTCTGTTGTTTTGATCTATTTTTATATGTTTCATAGTAGGAGGTAGTGAGTGATATTTGTGTTTATGGCTGTCAGGTTATTGGTATGTATGAAGAAGAAGAAAAAACACCCTGGCGGTAATACAGGAAAGTGTAGATTGATGCCAACATTTTGCTGAGGGATTCTTATTTCAGCCCAAATGTGCTCATGTGTTTGGTGTTATTCAAATCAAATTATTTGATATGTTTTAATTCTGCCTAGCAGCAGGGTATGAGATGAATTGAATGCAGATATTATTTTGTTTAATTTAAATATACTTATTTTTTAATGCTCGATATAATAAATTTTGCCATAGATTTTGGGTTCTTCCTTTAAAAGAAAACCCTAACAATTGCTTTGTACTGCCTACAGTTTAATAACTGCAGCGTGATAGGGCCACATAAAGCTGGACAGGGCTGACTACTAAAGTAAGAAGGGAGACACTAACTTTGTCGAGGGTATGGCCTTGGGACTTATAAAAGAAAATGCCAAACAAATGGGGAACTGTTTCCAGCTGAGTTCAAAAGGCAGGTCTGGCAGTTAAATAAGGGTAGGTGCGAGATATATTTAAGGTATAAAAGCTGACTTACCTTGGGAGGAATCTGTAAGGAATAGTTTTATAACATTAAATTTTTGCTCAACCTATAGATTACTAAGCGAGTGACACTACACAACCTTATTTTGGTTTTCATATTTTGTAACAACATTCCTATTGGATCTGTTTTCAAATTCAGTTTATGTGGAAGTATACTTAGAGGTATAAGACTGTTGAACTCAACTTGATTATCTCTTTCCCTTTTGTCATCACAATCAATAGAGTCCATGTTAGAGTAACAAACAACTACTACTTCCAGTAGTTCTAGAACCCCATCAATGTCGTTCCTCGGACACAATAGTGACATAGGTCTATTTTCAAAAATTAATATATCCCTGGCCTTAAGACAACTGCCAAAGGTTTCCTTAACTATGTCACTAAATATAAGTTGGTTTAGCACTTTGCTGATGTAATTTTCCAGCTTATAGTTATTGAGGAGCTGTCAGTCTCCCAGCTTTATAAGCCATGAACTATAATTCAGGTCTTGTGAACACAAGCTGCTGTTCAAACCTCAGTGTCACAAACTCTGACCATAACATTTATTATTTACACCTTGTGTTGGGACTTGAATAATTCCATCCACTCAGTAAAGCATTTTGTAGGTGAACCTTGACCAACAAGAAGACAGACAATGACTTCTTTATGTTCCACTGTTTTATTTGCTCTGCTGTTTCCTACTTTACAAAATGATATATGGATGATCTGTGTTATTAATTCTCTAATATATAAAAGCAATCATGAACAATTTTCTTTTGTGTTTAAATATGTACAGTGCATTCAAACCGTTAATTGATGTTTTCATACCATTTCCAATAGGTTATGGGCCCAGAAACGTTTTTAAAGTTCAAGTGAAAGATTAAACAGAAGTTTTGAGTGTTATTCGTGATCGTTTGTCTGCAACACTTTAACAGTTCGTGTTGGTTAGCGTCTTATTCGATTAGACTCAAAATTGTGTTCGAAATGTCATCAGTTAACGTCAGTAATTATAAAATTGAGCCATTAAATAAAAATAATTATGATACATGGGAAATACAGGCAAAAGCGGTCCTCATTCGTAGTGGACTTTGGGGTTACGTGAGTGGTGAAACATCAATACCTCAAGAAGAAGCAGATAAGAAGAAATGGCAGGAATATGACTCACATGCAAGGTCAGATCTAATATTGATAATATCCCATAACGAACTGAAACAGGTGAAAAATTGTGACACATCGAAGTCAATATGGGACAAATTAAAAAGTGTATACCAAAGTCGAGGTCCTGCTCGTAAAGCCACATTACTAAAACGACTCGTTCTGCACAAGATGAAGGACAACGATGATATGAGTACCCACCTGAATGAGTTCACAGATGCTGTGGATAAGCTTTAAGATATGGGAATAGAGATAAACGGTGATTTGCTGAGCATCATGATGCTCTACAGCTTATCCCCTGCCTAATTTACCATCTCCTAGTGAATTAAAAATCAAGATTATGGAGGAATCAAATGCTAGACACAAGGATGACCTCAAAGATAAGCATGAGGATGCATTTTTTGTTAAAAAATCTAATAAAAATCACCATAAAAATTTTAATTCAGGTCAAAATCAAAAAATTTTCGATCTGGTCAAGGTCAACGAAATAATAATAGTAGTAACATGAAATGCCAAAGATGCATAAAGTCAAATCATAGGAAAGAAGATTGCTGGTTCAACAAAAAAAGGGAATCCACCTTCAAAATTGAAGAATGTCTTTCAATAGGCCAATAGCCATCACCACTTATGAATTCTGTTTGGTGCTTGGATAGTGGATATACCTCACACATGTGCTATGACCCAACGAAATTTTCAAAACTTTCTGAGCCAAATAACCAAGGCATTCTCAAGCTCGCATCAGAAGAACACACTGCAAGTATTTCAGGCATAGGTCTAGTTAAAATTAAGCTCGATGATGATTCAATAGTAAATTTACCTGAAACTCTGCATGTACCAAAATTGACCACAAATCTCCTCTCTGTTGCAAAAATTACTGATAAAAGTTTTAGTGTTATTTTTAAGAAGGACTGCGCTCAAGTTGTAGATGATCATGGTAATCTTATTCTAAAAGCAACAAGATACAATGGCATATACTATTTTGATGCAAACATTTCAGAATATGCTAATTTATCTTCACAAATTCCTGAAATGTCAAAAATTGAAATGTGGCACAGAAAATTGGGTCACATAAATGAATCTGATTTAAAATTGGCTCTAAAAGATAATCTCCTCAGAGGTTTGCATTTTAACACCAATGAAAGTCTTGGTGAGTGTGAAATATGTATTAGAGGAAAATTCACCAGACTACCTTATCACATTAGGGAACAACCAAAAACTGTAGACAAGCTGGAAATAATACATTCTGATGTTGTAGGCCCCATGCACACCACTTCACCCGGAGGATCCAGATATTTTGTTACCTTTATCGATGAGGGAACTCGCTATACCAGAGTATATTTCCTGAAAAATAAAAATGAAGTTTTAAATACTTTTAAAGAATTTAAAAATGAAGTAGAAAATCTAACAGAAAAAAGAATTAAGTATCTTCAAAGTGACAATGAAAGGGCAGAATATAGAAATTTGGAGTTTGACAAATTCTTATCAGATTGCGGAATTAGAAGACGTCTTTCCGCTGTAAGATCACCCCAGCAAAATGGATTGGCCGAACGAAAAAAATAGGTCACTACAGGATAAAGCCAGATGCTTACTACTGGAATCAAATTTGCCCCACTCATTTTGGGCTGAGGCCATCTATTGTGCAAATTATTTATTGAATCGCAGTCCATCCAGAATTCTGAAAGGTGAAACTCCATATCAAATGTGGACTGGTCATGTACCTTCAGTTCATCATCTTCAAGTGTTTGGATACAACGCGTTTGTGCACAACAAGGACCCCAGCAGAAGAAAATTTGATTCAAGAGCAAAAGAAGGCATTTTTGTCGGATACTCTGAAGTATCAAAGGCCTATCGTATTTGGGTGCCATCCCATAGAAAAATCTCAATTGCGAGAGAAGTTAAAATAGTTAACAAGCTCTACTATGACTCCAACCAAGAGCCCTCAAGTGGTGATCCATTTGGTGAAGAACACTGTGAACAACAATCCAATACACAGAAAAAGAAAGAAAATAGTAACAGTCAAGATATTTCAGTAATAAGAAATGATGAGAAATTAGAAGAAATTAATGTAGTCGCAAATGACCGAGAAGGAAACAACGAAGAATCTGAAGATAGCCTTGAGGAAGAAGAAGTTGAGGAAGAAGGACAAAGATGTTTAAGACCAAGAGATACAATCAGACCACCCCCTTGGACAAATGAATATGACATGTCAGCATTATGTGAAATTAAGGAAGCTCTAGAAGGGCCAGATGCGGAAGAATGGCATGAAGCCATAAAAAATGAAATCAAGGCCCATATAAAAAATGATACTTGGGAATTAGTGACAAAACCAAATGGAGCAAATGTAATAAGTTCAAAAATGGTACTAAAAAATAAGTATAAACAAAATGGCGATCTTGAGTGTAGAAAAGCAGGTCTTGTAGCTCGAGGATTCTCACAAAGACCAGGACTCGACTATGGAGAGACGTATGCCCCAGTGGATAGATTAAGCTCTATCAGAACTCTTCTTGCGATAGCAGTCGAAGAAAATCTAAAAATAAATCAACTTGATGTCTCAACAGCCTTCCTTAATGGGGATATAGACGAAAGAATATTTATGCAAAAGCCAGAATTTCTAGAAAAAATCCTATGCAACATCATGGTTGAAGAAAGTGCTAGTGAAGACGCCACCATGTTCAAAAAGGTAAAGAAAATGCTTGAAGAACTATCCAAACAAAATGGTGACAAGGTATGTCGTCTTAAAAAGGCGTTATACGGGCTAAAGCAAGCAGGACGCCAATGGTACTGTAAATTAGATTCCAAACTTTGTAAATTAGGATTCATCCCTTCACAGGCTGATTCTTGCATCTACATTATGATTAGAGATGGAGAAAAAATGCTGGTTGCAATTTATGTAGATGATGTCATCATGGCATCAAATAGTCAAGAAAAATTGAATCATTTAAAGAAGGAGCTGCTGAAGGAATTTGAAATGAGAGATTTAGGAAATCTCCAATATTGTCTTGGTATAGAATTTGACTGTAAAAATGAAATTATTTCGGCCTCACAGAAAAAATACATTGATGAGATCCTTCATAAATTTAATATGGAGACCTGTAATCCTCCCATGGTTCCGGGGCTAAAGTTTACCAAGGTGTCAACAGAAAACCTACCAAATTTTCCATACCAAAATCTGATTGGAGCCCTTATGTATCTCGCAACAGGTACAAGACCGGATATTTCACATTCGGTAAGCTACTTAAGTCAATTTAATAATTGTTTTTTCTAAGGAGTATTGGCTAGCAGCAAAAAGGGTCCTCCGTTACCTTCAAGGTACCAAGGAATTGTATCTGGTCTTCCAAAAGACTGGAGAACCATTGACTGGATATGCTGATGCAAATTGGGGATCATGCTCCAGTGATAGAAGATCGTACACGGGGTACTGTTTTAAATTTGCAGGTTCATTGATAAGCTGGGAATCCAGAAAACAAAGAACCATTGCTCTATCTACTCAAGAAGCTGAGTACATGGCCTTAACAGAAGCGGCAAAGGAGGCAATGAATTTGAGGCAACGGCTGAATGACATGGGATCTTCTCAACAAGCCATCCAAATCTTCAATGACAACATGTCTGCCCAAAATTTGTCAAAGAATTCTATAATAAGTTCCCGATCAAAGCATATAAGTATAAAAGAACACTTTATTCGTGAGAAGGTTCAAAATGGGGACATTGTTGTGAATACAAGCCTTCTGAATCCATGGAAGTAGATATTTTTACAAAGGGCTTGGCAAGCCCCAGACACACCATGTTGAGTCAAGCTGTTGGACTACGTCCTTGGCTCTAACGAGTGAGGGGGAGTGTTGGGACTTGAATAATTCCATCCACTCAGTAGAGCATTTTGTAGGTGAACCTTGACCAACAAGAAGACAGACAATGACTTCTTTATGTTCCACTGTGTTTTATTTGCTCTGCTGTTTCCTACTTTACAAAATGATATATGGATGATCTGTGTTATTAATTCTCTAATATATAAAAGCAATCATGAACAATTTTCTTTTGTGTTTAAATATGTACAGTGCATTCAAACCGTTAATTGATGTAATATAACCATTTTCAACACCTTGTTTATAATATAGCGGCTCTTTGTGAATGGAGGACACTTGGTAAACATTTACATAAATCTTCACCCAATAAAATTACTTTTTCGCAAAATGGAAAGATATTTTTCACTATATCAATAGTTTATCAACTAAATATACAGCATGACTTAGTGTCATGGTGCCTATATCACAAATTATTAGTTTTGATTCTTTGAATGAGCTGTGTCTGCAGAAGTCATCCTCATCCTGGGTATTGACGTCTCAACTAAGGGGACAGGTAACTTGAATTGAGAATAATATGTCCAGCCTCCATTTAAAAGGTTAGCAGATATAATTATCATGAATTATGTTTCCCTTTGATTTTTATCTATTTGATGCTAATGGATTCCCTTTAATATAATCATTGTTTTTGAGTTTATTTTTAGGGTTTTATTAGTTTTGTGACATTGGTAGCTGAGGAAATTAGAGATAGTAAAAATGGCTTAGAGTAGTAATATTATCAGGAAATACTAAAAATTTAGATTTTCTACTATACAGAAAACTTCTTTTTCCTATTAGTTTAGGAAATTTTGAGTCCCCTATTTAATCCAAGTTGGACTAAATCTGTATGTCACGTCCCCTATCTTGTATTTTTCTAATAATTTTTTTTTTATTTGATTGGCAACCGCGTCTTACTACCTGTTCGGGTTATACGCTTTGAATACTAACTATCCTAATGGGCAAGGAATTAGGAAGGTTGGATTTAGAAGAAGTGAACCCACATTTGAATGTAGGGAGAGTGGAAAACCATTTAGGAAAAACCACCCCCAGTTCACACAACCGAGATTCGAACCTCGATCTCTGCATCCTCGGCAGTCTAGCTCAACAAGAAACTAGCATGTTAACTACGCTACTGAGGTGGGTCTAATCTAATAAATATAGCATACTGTATAGCATCCATATGAAATTTAAACTCTCCAGGTCTCGAATTTGTATGTTTTGTCCACCATTTTGGAATTTTCAAGTTTATGATTTTGATCATACAGATAGCATGCTCCATGATGTCCATATCAAATTTAAGTTCTCTAGGACTCAATTTGTACATTTCATCCGTCATTTTGAATTTTTAATGTTTCTGACTTTTTTTAAAAAATCTCAAAATGATTGCATGCTCCATAACATTCATTCTAAATTTCAGCTCAATTTCAGCCGATTTATAGGTACCAGTCATGGGGGCTACTGCTTGAGCCCAGGGAACCTGGTTTGGCGACCGTGTAGGGACCATCTAGGAGTCAGACAGGCCAGTGGGTAAACCTCATAATACCTCGTTTTGTCACATACTTCCTAATATTCTTTAAGTTATTTAGTTATAACTTCACTTATATTATTATTATTATTAGCACCGCGTCTTACTACCCATTCGGGTTATACGCTTAAGTACTAATTACACTAATGGATTAGGAATTGGGAAGGTTGAATTTAGAGGAAGTGAATCTGCATTTGCGTGGAGGGAGAGTGGAAAACTATTTAGGAAACCCCCCTCCCCCCAGTTCACCCGACCGAGATTCGAACCTCGATCTTCCCGTCCTCGGTGGTCTAGCTCAACACGACTAGCGCCAACTACGTCACTGAGGCGGTTAACTTCACTTATAACATCACATTTGTAATAGATATAGATTAATAAACCTCTTTAAAAGACAAGTTTAACGTCAATCACGAACCCACACAAGTATTCAATATTACCTCCCCCTTAACCCTGGCCACAGACACCCTTACAGATTCCTGGCCCACATGAAGGGGTGGTGACAAAACATATTTATTATCAGAAAAATAGTACTTTTAAGGTAGTGTGGAAAAAGGCCAGTGTTTTTACAGTTTTTATACAAAACTTTTATTTGGACAAAATAAATAAAATATTTCTTCAGTTCAAACATAGAGTTTAATATTCTTAACATGGTGATATCAACAGTAGTTCTTGAATATGTGTCATGAGCATTGCGACATTAGAATAATAGTAGGACATTTGATTGTTAAAGTTTATTTAAGATCTGATTTATGATCATAATAATCTTTAGAGCAATGAATACATTCAAATTTGTAAGGATGACTATGACTATCGATCAGAAAAGAGGAGCATGATACTGCTTCTCAAATGTGGACCTTGGTGAAACAAATACTTTGTGTGAATATGACATGTAAAGCATTAAAACCAGTAAGGTTGGCTATCGATCAGCAATAACGCGAATGAATTTAAATACTTTTAATTCAAATTATTTTTAAACTAATGGATAGGACAAAAGTCTAAAATTTTGGAACTATTCAGTAGTGTTCATTCAATAGTGCCCATAACTATATATAATCAGAAAGAATATAACAGCAATAAAGAGTTTATATATCCAAATTATAATAACACAACATAATAACAACTTGATCCCTCCTATAATCTTTTTTAGTAGTATTTCCAAGAAAAGAATCTGTAGTCAATTATTTTTGGTAAAATAGTGAGTACACCCCTTCAATAACAACTAAAGTTACAATAAAAGAAATAAAAAAATTAAAATAAATGTGTTGCAACTATTTGCTAGGCATACAAATATGTTAAATAATATGTACACTTCCTTTAACCTGAATGGTAGCACAAGTCTTCTATTGAATGATTGCACTATGACTATTTTTTAAGCTTTATGATAGTGGAGCCAAGCAAGGTAAGGTTATGACATAACAAGGTAAATGCAAGGTACAACTTAATTTGTGAATTGACTAATATGAATTTATGGTGCAAATGCATCCAATATATATACAATTACCAATATCGCTAAAAAAAATAATGTGGGCTTTATTTTGATGAACAGTTAGTTATGTACTTTTGGTAAAATAAGGCAAGAAAAGAAAATTATTTTAGTCATGGAAATAAATAATTACAATAACAAAAAATAAAGTTTGCACAATTTTTTTTCTTAATGAGTAAATATTTTGTTCAAAATGTGCCCCAATACATACTTCACTACTTTTTGAGGAAAGAATGCAATTAAAAAAACTACATAAGGCACCAATGGAATTAAGTAGGAAAATATTAATTAAATAATTAACCCTTTTGCTGCGTTAATCAGATATAGCCGATCTCAGCATTATAACAATTGACTGCGGAAATTGACTATCCCACAATGTGTAAACTTTATCTACCTTTGCTGTGACAGTCGGAAATAGCCACAAGAGTGTTAGAAAGCTGAATTGTTTATACTAGCATGCACGTGCGCCTGACATCTGGTGTTAGTTTTGAGAACTGTCAATTACCAGCTGCTAAATCATAAAAGTAGTACCGCTTGTTTACGTCCGCATTTCAATACTTGTAGCACACGTGCAATATTTATGTGGCAGAAAACATTGTTGAGTAGTATTTGTTATATTTACCCGGTTATTCTACTGTGTTAGTAAGATTTAATTTATGATTGATGAATTTGTGCAATGTGAAGTGTAATAAATATATTTGGTTAGTATGGCGATTAAAAAATTCAATAATTCAGTAAGTTTTAAATTTTATCTTATATCTTCTAATTGCTATTTTATTTTTATTATTTACCTGATTCCTATTTTGAAACCATGTCTAACAGAAATAGATGATCTTATAGACTACACTGAGGAAAGCACAAAATTGTTCAAGTTATGTTGATGTAACCTAATTTTCAAAAGTTTTATTTTTATTACATAAGGCCTATATTATGCCAATATTAGGCCTGTCAAATCCTCATTTTGCGATTGGTTTGACACTATTGTGGGTTGCTAGTAAAATAAAGAACGGTTCTGATAGCAGAATAACATTGCATTTGGGTAAAATGTGACATAAATAATATGTGACTTACAAATTTATCAATTTAAAATATATATGATTTATAGACAACTTGGTGCTGAATTTCATATTTAAAATTCATTACTAGTTGAAAATCACATTATTTGATCATAATCAAGATAATCATGCAAATTTTTGACTTATAATTAGTATTTCTGAAGGTAAGAAGTAAAAATTAAATACACAGCAAAAGGGTTAAGTACTATTTTCCCTTTTACTATAGTTTAGAAACAAACAATTTGCCTCCCAAGTTTTAGCAGATAATTCATATATACATAAACTTTTACTAACGGTTGTTTTTTGTGCTATTTAAAATATCAAGAAATATCAAGCAATATGTTTAAGACGAGTCAACATTGAAGTACAAAATTTTAAAAATTTGTCCCTGTATGGACAAAAGTGGAAAGCTGCAGTAAGCCAATTGCAATATCTTAGTGAAAGGACAGAGGAAGATGAAGGCATTCTATTTTTTTCCCTCATTTATTTGAGATATTTAACGTGCACTTTCTAAACCAACTTATTATATTAGCCCACAAGAATTTATATTCGTGAGAGCGAAAGGGCCTATCAATTTTGAAAGCAAAAGTATTTTTACATACCTCCCAGGGTTCTTTTACATGCCACAATCGACATGGGACCTACATCTTTTTCTTCCCCTCAGAAGTAAGTTGGCTCTACGTATTTTTATCGCTCAAGAAAAATCCATCCTCCCCAACTGGGTTCAAGCCCACGAAAATCGGGTCAAGGAATTTTACTAAATTGACCTGACCACAGTCCGGAAAAAAGTTAATGATGGTGACTTTGGATAATATTTTCTTTAGTACTACCTTTAAATTAACTTATCAGTTTGAATGTACCTGCATAGAACCCTGTAGTTTTAATGCAGTAGCGGGCTTCAAACACGTGGTCACAACTGGTGGAATCACCCTGGATCAACTCATCCGAGCAGCCCAAATCGCTAGCAGCTGAACACTGGTAGCAATCAATACTGCCAACTGACTCCATACAAACACAGCACCACACATGCCCCAGTTAGTGCTAACATGCTGTTAGTCCTGCTCGTTCATGCTAGTGTTAACAAAGGAAAAGGGTGACAGAGAGAAATGGTGGTTAAATAGCAGCTGCATCTGGCCTGGAAGTTCTTTTGTGTGGTCCCTTGAGAAAATTGGTGTAGTAGTTTCTAATAAGTGAAATGTTCAACCATATTAATGATACATGTTTGTTGTACTTTTCATCAGGGGTGCAGAATATGTCAGAACACACGAACGAGGTTCGGGGGAAATTAAAGCAGTCCTGGGAAAATTTGGGGCAGGGAAATGTCCAACAATTTTGTTGACTTTTTAGTACATTCTGGTTCTGATATGGTAGTTTCATTTGTATGAAAAACAAAGGCCGATGACACTCAACATCGACACTATCAGTATGTGCCATAGTGAGGCAGTGTAGGTGTAAGCACAAAGAGTTGTGTGTCTAGGGCTAAGATAATGTGTCAGAGTTCTAGATAAGGTGTCTGGGGGCTAAGATAATGTGTCAGAGTTCTAGATAAGATGTCAGAGGTTGATATAAGAGGCAAAGGAAGAATCTAATAATTCAACCTGGCTAATGGCGTGATTGAGTGATGAGTCATCAGTCACCTACCTTACTGCGAGTGTTTGGAAGCTCTGGTGGGCAGGCGAGGGAGGGTAGGGAAGGGTGAGCGATGTTTTGTTTAGTTTAAATTCAATCACCCTTATATCGTGGCCTAATTACATGGCGATGTGCGCGCAGTTTATTTAAACTCGTGACATGCGTGTTGTAATAATTGTGTAGTCATGAAATTGTTTTTAGTGGACCTATTAAGGTTTGTACATTCAACAATAGATAAATGTTTATAAAAAATTAGATGGTTTAGAGAAACAAATGTTTATTATGTCGACTTTTAAGAGCAAACAAGACGTCAACTGTGCTTATTGTGAATGGCGTGGCAGACGTGATAAACTCTGATATCACGTATCTAATAAACATCCCCAAGAAAAACCTAGAAGTAAGTATCAAGGGAGTATTGCAAGTTTTGTAAAATGTAAATTATGTGATCAGGAAAAACCCAGTCGTAAATAGCGATAGTATTTTCCCTAGTGTGGTTGATAGTGATAGACCTTGCAGTAGTGGCGAGTCTATGAAAAAAACAAGAAGTCTATGAAAATCAACAATTAAACCAAGGCCTCCTGGAATTACACTCCAATGTCCTATTACTCTCAAGATATAAAATTAAATGTTGGTACCCGTAAGCCTACTGGTATCAATGAACAATTAATAACATGTAATGCACACAAGGAAATGGGAGGGTTGCCATTTCTGGGAGACAACTAAATTTTTTATAAGGTACCGTAGCTACAATAAAAATAACTATGATTAAAACTATGTTTAAATTTGATTTTTCCAAATTATGTAGTAGGTTATAATCCTTATTCCCTTCAGACTCTATAAAATATTCAATGTTTTATTTTCAGCGCTATAGTTTTCAGGGAATTTTTTTATGAAAATGTTATGTTCTGGGGAAATATTGGATCTTTGTACATATTTTGCACCCCTGCTTTTCATATAATTAATAACTAATACTACCTGGTTCAGTGGCCGAATGGTCTAAGGCGTCACTCTCGTGTTAGAATGGCCTTATGATGGATGACGAGGTCGGGTCTACTCAGGGTGATTTTTCTAAGTGATTTCCCACTCTCCTTCCAAGCAAATACAAGTACATTAACTCTAAAATGTTTTTTTCCTCATTCATACTTTATTAGAGTAATTAGAGGGTGTCTAATGAGTTGAAGAAACAAAAATTAGTGAGCTTTTGGTGAGCTTTTTTGACCACAAAATTCCTTCGATAAATAGTTAAACATTATATAATGCATACATAGGCATAATGCACTCACACACAACATTAAATTTTAACTTTATGGTGAATGTTAACCTTATCCTTGGTATTACAGGTAAAACAATCAGGCAACTTGCGGCTAGTGCATGGCATCATGGATCTGATATAGTTGTTCGCTACCTTACTAGTGAATTTAAATTGTTTATTGTTACATAGTTTAAAGTTGGTTCTTTAAAAAAAAATTATATATATTATTCTCTGTGTCATGAGACTTATAGGCAGCATAATGGCGTCACTGGGCAAGCTATGGATATCTATATTTATACGAGGCGTGTTTTTTTAAGTAAGTACCGTTTTGAAATTAAAAACACACCTAGTGTTCTTTTTTATGAATTTTATTTTTACGTAAAAGCTTGTACTTTAATCTACTTTTCAACATAATTTCCACCAATATTAAGGCACTTGTCGTATCGTACAACCAGCTTTTGAATTCCATCCTCATAGAAATCTGCCGCCTGATTTGATAACCACTAGAACACGGCCGTTTTGAGGTCATCCTCGTCGTGGCGCTGACCACCAAGATGCTTTTTTAAATGCAGGAACAAGTGGTAGTCACTAGGTGCTAGATCGGGACTGTACGGAGGGTGATCAAGTTGTTTCCAACCAAATGATGCAATGAGATCTTGGTACGATTAGCCACATGTGGACGGGCATTGTCATGAAGCAAAACAATCCCTTTACTCAGCATGCCTCGCCTTTTGTTTTGGATTGCACGGCGGCGCAGTTTAGTTAAGGTCTCACAATAGGTCTCAGAATTTATTGTGTCACCACAAGGCAAAAAATCCACGAGCAACACCCCCTTCCTATCTCAAAACACAGTACACATGATTTTTCGGGCTGAAATTGTTTGCTTGAACTTAACTTTCTTGGGTGATGTTGAATGGCACCATTCCATGGATTGTTGTTTCGATTCCGGCGTAACATGAGTCACCCATGTCACATGTGACAATATGGCTTAAAAAATCATCACCAAAATCACTGTATTGCTCAAGGAAAGTCAACGCACTGGCTAAACGTTTGGTTTTGCGCACCTCAGTCAACATTTTCAGTACCCAGCGTGAGCACAACTTACGATAATTTAAGTGTTCTGTCACAATTCCATAAAGAACACTTCTTGAAACTTGAGGAAACTCATTAGATAAAGATAAAATCGTAAAGTGTCTGCTCTCTCGAACTTTTCCATCAGCTTTCTGCACCAAGTCTTCAGTAATGACAGAAGGTCGCCCACTTCTTTCCTCATCATGCACATTCGTGCGGCCATCTTTAAATGCTCTAACCCATTTTCTTACCATTCCTTTGCTCATAATGTTTTCTCCATACTTCACTAATCTGCCGATGAATTTCAGCCGCTTTCACATCTTTTGCATGAAGAAAACGAATAACGGAGCGTATTTCACAGTCGGCAGGATTTTCTATTGACTGAGCCATTTTAAATACTCACAGAGGTAAACACGGTCGAATACTTCCGTAATGGCGTCTGTGGCTAGCCAACATATGGAGGTACTCTACGCGCATGCGCGGAACGGCAGCCGAATTTCAAAACGGTACTCACTTAAAAAATTGTATTGTTGTCATGTTCTAATGATTCCCTTCTCATTAATCACAAGCTAGGTATTAGAAGATTATCACTTGGATATGGTCATATATTACTATTATATGATTAGTTTAGTTTTTCTTGCTTGGAGTCACCTTTAGATTGTGGCTGTTTATGTCAATTATTGGTATTAATTGTGTGTTGCTCGGACAATCAAGCTTGTTCTCTGGTTTCCTCATTGGTCACATCTAAAGTTGGGCTAACGCTCTTTTATTCTCATTATTGGCTTAACCATGAGAATTTTCGCTAAGAGAAAAGACACTATCTGTCTACTACTTCTACTCCACCGAGTTCTTGTACCGGTAATATTTATATTGTCATTGAATAAAATATCTACTTTTGTAACCTTCACGCCTATCATTTCTTGGGGGGGGGGGGGGGTTTTACAAGAGAGAAGCTGAAAATAAAATGCAGAATCTGCACAGTAATTCACACACTTTAAGAAGACCCATGATGCATTGCAATGTTAACTCACAACAGCTGATTATCAACATATTTATTTTCTAGTGGATAGATATATATTTCAGCTAAATCTCACGATGGATGTTTTCAATTTTTTGCTGTGTCGTGGCACAATCCAAAACATAAGTACACATGCTTTACATTAACGGATTATTTCAAATTTCCTCACAAAGGCCAAAGGAGCTGCCTGCTAGCTTCTGGCTGTAAAGTGTATGCATTGTCAAATGCGTTAGCGCACTGATTTGGGATAGTTTGCTCTGAGATTTTATAGGTTCTCCTGTGCCAAACATCTTAGGCAGAGTGGACAAAATATAGATGAGTTGATCTTTACTGGAACAGCTCGCTGCGATTAGGCAGAAATCTTATGATTGGCTTAGAGCTTGTCACATTACCACGTTTTTGTTCTGCAGAATCACCGCGAGCTGTTCCAGTAATATTTATGTTTTATGTAAGATTTTTTCAAATGATTTAGTAATAAATTTTACAAGGTAGATAGATCATGCTATAAATGATAGCCTTTAAGATGTAGGTTACTATATTTATCGTCAAACATGAGATTATATGAGTCACCATACATAAATCTATTTGATTAAATAAGGAATTGTTATTTTCAACATCCAAACTAGGTAAGTAGGTAATGTGAATTGTGATACTGTAAGTTTATTTTTCAAGTCAAAACTAAACATATTTGTTCAATAAAATATACATTTTGTCTAGCAATATTAAATGTTTATGTTTGCCTTGTGATATTGTTTTAAATGCAATCCTAGCCATAAGTGTAAGTACACATATAGTAAGAACACAAAAGGAGGTACGCTTAAAAAAATATTAACATTTTGTTTGCAGTCAACATTGAGAAACAGTCCTTTAGTCCTTTTGCTACACTATTATAGGAACCAAAATTGGAGAGTTAAATTATTTAAGAAACATATAATTAATTACTATACGTTTGTTTATTGTGAAAATCCTGTTCCCTAAAACTAATTTTTATTAGTGAATTTTTTTTTCTTGCTTTCCTTCTTACCATGCTTTAGCTATTAGATTTGTTTATTGTAATCACCTGCATAAAAACATGATGTATTTATTATTCTTTAATTTGCAAACCATAATATGTTCTTATGTATATTCAGTAATAGCCTGTTAGTTGGCTAGCACTTTTATAAAGGAAAATGAAAATTACTAATATTATATCAGTATTGTCATATGTGACAGTTATAAATTCCATGAAAGCAGTTTTAGTAAATTTTTTAATTGTTAGATAACACTTTTTTTACCATGTTCTTACTATAGTTGACATTCACACAGGGTGTCTAGTGAGTTTGAGAAACAAAAATTAGTGACTTTTTGGTGAGCTTTTTTTACCACAAAATTTGTTTAGTAAACAGTTGGACATTATATATATATAGGCATAACTCACATGCAACACTAAACTTTAACTAGATGGTGAATGTTAAGGTAGTGGGTGGCGCAACTTTCGACACGTTCGCGTTGTTACAATGTGCGGGAAATTCAAACAAAAATATATTTTTGTTACTTTATGACCAAAATATTGAAAACTCACGACTTTCCAGAGACTTTGGTGACTTTTTTTTTTTTTTTTTTTGCAATTAGGCACTTTTTCGTGACTTTCATGACCCAGTAGACACCCTGTTACAGTAACACATGCATTCAATAATTATAATTAATAGTACATGTACCAGAATACACTCAGGCAATTATGAGCTCTAGTTTCTGACCCCTTCAAGCAAGCGGAGACCTCTGGCACCAAAACAACCTGTCACCAAGCAAAAACATGAGCAAGTGGCAAACCTTCAAAGCGGCCAGTGTGCTTGATACAGTACTGTGCCTCAAACACCGCATCACATGCCTGTGGCTCGAGGTCGATGTCAGAGCTCAGATACTCATTGCACTGGAACGGGCTGACGTGGTCGGTGCTCACACACTGGTAGCAAGAGATGCCACCAGCTAAAACATTACCATTATTAGAAACACATTTTTTAAAAACAATATCACTATAAAAACTTTTATTAATACAGTCTACAGCTGTGGATTTTGAAAATAATTAATTTCACATATACAAGCATAACCCATAAATAAATGCACTGACAAACAAGTCGACAAACAAGTTTACAAACTCATTAAATATGCCTGAAAGAAAAACAGTAGCAGAGTAGTAATGACTGTAAAAATAAATTTTAAAATAATTATCGCAGTTTCTCTCTTAGCATAAGCCCTCATTCTATGACAAGTAAAACAAAATTAGTACAAATATTAGGGTCAAATACGGAATTTTTGTGACAAGGTCTTTGCCTTTGGTGGATTATAGTGCAGTCCTCCAACAGGGTTTCTTAAAATTTAATCACTCTTGAAGCAATTTAAAGAATTTTAAATGTGACTAGGGTTGTAGGTGTAATAATTGGATAGGACTCCGATATACTATGCCTAATCATTGAGGTAGAATACAAACATATATTTTTTGATAATTTCATTAGGGGAGTGGGAAATTTGAACCCCAATGGCACGAGCCTGGCATAAAGTTGAAGTATTGAATTTCTTTAATTTAAGTTAATTTGGTAGTTAGATTGTTAAAGTGTTCAGAAGTGTATGCACAGTTTTAACAAATAATGTGAAGAGGATGGAAAGAAATATTGCATAGTTCTTTCAAACAATGTGGTAAAGATGGTATGATCAAAAATTTAACTTAAATGTTGGTGACCTGGTGGTCTAGGGGTAAGGTGTCAGACTTCTGTGCTGAGAGTCCAGGGTTCAATCATCGGTCCCGGCACAGATTTATCTGATTGCCAAACCCTTCCTTCAGCTCTGACAAGACGTGTATTAATCACAACTTGTGAATGTGAGGAATGCCAGGCCTCCACCGTGGTTCGGATTCCACGTTAAACTGTAGGTCCTCCATTTCATCTCACAATCACCTAACCATTGCAAATTAGTGTAAGTGCGTATAACCCGAACGGGTAGTAGTAGTAGTAGTAGTAGTAGTAGTAGTAGTAATAATAACAATAATAATAACTTAAATGTTAATGGATTTAAATTAAACTAGAACCACTATAACATTTAATTTCGTGAAATTCTAACACAAGAGCAAGAAGTCTATTAATTTATTTTCAATTATCTTATTGATTATTTATATATACTTACATAAATGTTCACCAGAAGGTCCAATTTTATAATAGGTTGGAGCAGATTTCAGACAAACTTAGCCCCCATTTCAAAAACATTGTTAAGGTTTACAGCTCTATACATAGATTAATTCCAGTTATTAAATTATAACTCTTACAATTTAAAGTGAAAGATGGTAACTCTGGGAAAACAATAAATATTGGTCTGGCTTAGCGCTTCTAAAATTATATAACAGTGACTCAGTTCAACATAACATTTCTCCTCCATTTTAAAACAAACTATAATAAGGAAAACTACACATTTGAGGAAATAGCATAACATATCATACAGCAAACTCCGGTGACATACTATGAAAGGAAGTGTCCACAAAGATAAAATTCACAAGAGTTGCCAAACAATGGCAACATGAAGAGGGTCATGAAGCCGGCAATCAGGACAGTTTGGTATCCTGTTGACACAGAGGGGTGTACTGACACTGTTCCCACGACAGGACACCGGTTCCCTGCTGCCAAACGCAGCCACAAGGAAAGGCGCCACACACCCCACACACAAAGGAACTTAGGAGCAGTCATACTAGACTTCAACCCTGATGTCTAGAGATGACACCTCTTGGGAGTAAAGCTTAAAGGACCTTGTAAGACTAGCCGTTCCTAACAATTACTGTGCAGTGCCTGGCTCAATCAATCAACTGTCTGAGGACATGGACTTGAACATCTGCTTGTCAATGGAAAGCTCTAACTCTCTATTTGCGCTCACTAAACCTGGTGAATTTGTGATTATCATATTGTAAGTGTATAGGCCTACTATTTCTCTTGAATTATAGTTTTTTAATAAAGAGGTACCGGTAGCTTTCATAAGTAGCGCTCAAAACCAACCACAAGTAAAGTGTTGTTACAATAGCGAAGTCACAAGGTATTTAATGAATATAAATTTATAACAATGGTAAAAGGATTTTTAATAAATAAACTATACAAATATTACATTATGAGTATATGAAAACAATGAAACCAATCTTGATAAGTGTAAAATATTTTAATACCGCACGTTGAAACTCTTTAATCTGGCATTCTGTGGTCCAATGCGTTTTGAATCTGCCGCCATTAGTTTGATGGGTGGCCACCAGGACAGTATTATTAGCAGTACAAAGGCGCCAAAGTTGTTTACATCTGAAGTCGAGTATTTTGGCTACCTATACATTTTTGTTTTGGCTTGAATTCTGGCTATATTTTAGACCTTGGTTGTGTTTTCCAAGAAACTAAGAGTTATGAAAGGTGGTGGTTTAAGTTTTATTCTACCTTGTACGACATAGAACTAAGTATGTGGGGTGATATGGCAATATAAACGTTTCTTAGGAGTCGAATTCTTTGGTCTGGTACTTGTCAGGTCCCAAGAGTTCCAGACTAAAGAGTTTCAACCTGTATTTTAATAAGAAGGCAAACTTACTTTGAGGGAAATTGTACATTATAAATATGTCTTGATCCAAACTGATTTACAAATGAGTAAATAAAATAAAATGACCTCCTTCATAAATTCTTTCCTCTCCGAAAATACTGAAATATATCTGCATTTATCACCAATGTTTCAGTTGAGTGAGAACATGCTCTACGATAATAGCCATGTTGTTCCAACATTCAACATCCGACATATGTTAAGAAAAACAGTCATTTTTATACCACAATCAACTCTTCCATTTATAAAACTTTCTCTCTTCGCTAAGCACTGCGCATTCTTTAGATTAACATACTTGCTACCTATATCGATGAGCCAACGAGATAATCATCAAGCTCACATAATTGAGTTTGCTTGTAACTGGAAGAATGGAGTTTTAAATTCGGCTGAGTGTACAGACTGGTATTTTTTTTCCTAGGTGATTTTCCACCCTCCCAGCTACACAATGTATTTAACAGGTTATAGGACCAGTGACTGATTGGAGGTTGTTAAAGACATTGTGAATTGTAGGTTTATGTGTGAACCTTTTGTGTTGGTGAAATTACAGGTTAGGTGTCAAAGTGGTATTCTTTATATGTGACATCCTTCACTAATGAATCAATCATGGAGGCAAACAATCAATCGGTGACTAAACTAGCTAAAGAAGATAAATAGAAAATTTGGAAATTCTAGGTAACAAAAATGTTAAGGTCAAACAAGGTTTTATTGGTATGACAAAGATTCTATCTCATCTAATACATATTTTCTTTGTTATATCACTATATTTATATACAAATGTATGTAATTGTTATTATTAAACATCCAAGAAGACGGCAAATTGAATAATATCGAGATGTATAAAGTTTGATAATTTTGAATAGTTAAACAATTAAAACAAAATTCACTAATATCACAAAAGAAAAGTAGAAAGGAAAATATTGACTCCTTTGTGTTGGCTTATGTGTGTTTTGCATCATAATGTTAACCCATGAGCCATGATTCTTTGCATGTATGATATTATTTCCTATATGAATTAAACTGTTTATTTGATAAATATTTTTCAAAATTGTACAGTAATTTATTAATGCATGAGAGGTTATGTTAAGTTAAGTTATAAATTAGGGGAAGTTTGTATTATAAAAATTAATTTGTGATGTCATTTAAATGGGCATGGCAGTTGCCATCAGTTAAGTTCTGATGGATTCTTGTGCGAGTTTATATCGTGTATAGTAGGTTTAGTTGCATTTATGTTCAAGAGTTCTTCAAATAAGATAAAGCTATATATAGGCCTAGGACTAATTGTGTCTCATTTGCAACAACAAAAAAGTGAAATAGGGTTGTTGTAGAAAATTATTGAGTGTTTCTGGAATATGGAGGTGTGCCATGTTTTTCGCAAGTAAGACGTATCCTTTGACTTAGGCGAGTTTCTCTCTTTCTTAGAAAACTCACCTCGAATTCACCCGATAATTTGTGGTTTAACTGCGGCATCGCCAAACGTAGGTAATGCCTTTTTGTAAAATACCACGTTGATGGAAAATACAGGGCTACCGATTGTTGTACTAAGTAAATCCCTAGGGAAGAGATAATGGCTGAATAATAATAATAATAATATTTAGCACCGCGTCTTATTACCTGTTCGGGTTATACGCTTAAGTACTAATTACGCTAATGGATTAGGAATTGGGAGGGTTGAATTTAGAGGAAGTGAACCCGCATTTGCGTGGAAGGAGAGTGGAAAACCATTTAGGGAAAACCACTCCCAGTTCACCCGACCGAGATTCGAACCTCGATCTCCCCGTCCTCGGCGGTCGAGCTTAACACGATTAGCGCATTAGCCAACTACGCCATCAAGGCAGGTGATAATGGCTGAAGAGACAAAAAGTATATGCAAGGGGTATTGCACTGGAATAGACTCATAACCTGCTTAATTATCTTGGAACAGGAAAATGACACGCCCCCATCTGACAAACTGATGTTACGGAAAATACCTAGCGGGATAAGGAAAAAGAAAGCAGCTGAAAAAGACTAATACAAACTTTTTAAGTGATGCATCCATTTTGAGTAGACTGTACATTGATTTAAAGTGTTTTTTTTTTATTATTTTAGTGTGTGAAATATAATGATGTGTTCATAAATGTAATCATGATAGTTGAGTACTAGTTTGAATTGAATGTGCTACAACCTCTTGTTTTACTAAGTATTCAGATTATCCGCAGTTTTGGGCTATCCGCGACACTCGTCCCCTCCATTACCACGGTTAATCGGGAGTTAACTGTAATACAGTTCTCTTTTTTAAGTAACAAATCTAATTCTTGTAAATGATTAACTAGTATTGTTTTATTAGCTTGATTAAAAAAAACTTTGAACGTCTTCTAATGAAACAACCAAAAGTAGATTGTCACAGATTTCAACTGCACCTGATATTTTTTTGGTGCACAGTATTTATAATCTTAAAAATAGGAACTAAATAAAGTATTTTTTTTAATATTTAGAATTTTTTCATAACATTAATTTGTTTTGTTAGAATCTAAAATTTGCTTATGTTGTTGTATGAATACGTGCTAGAAAACATTAAATATTTAGTAATTTGACAGTGAAAAAAATAAGGAAACCCACCCTCGGCTCACACCATAGCCGTGACATTTTATGACAGTTAAATTAATTTAAATATTTACCTTCTTTTGTGATTTAGGTCTTGATTTAATTTTATATTGTATAGACCCACAATTTTTTTTTAACATAGTTAGTTGTGATATGGCTTTTGTATGCTTTATCCATCACACTTTGGGCTCTTTTTCATTGTTATGGTACAATGTTTAGATATTTTATTCACCTTATTACAGACATAATAGTAGGCCTATGTAGAATCAAATGGTGCCAAGATTTAGAGATTTTTAGCATGTTTAATAAATAAGACTACTACATCCAAACCTCAAAATAAATCACCCAAAACCACTTTGAAATGTAAATATTGACGATGAGAGGTAACTTTCCCGTGATCGTACGCACCAGACAGATGGCATGATCCCATGATGCTTTGTGTTACACCCATGATTCTGTGCACTAAAATGGATGTGACTTCATTGTATGAGGTGTACACCCACACTATTAGGTAATTACATTGAATAGTTTTAATTAAATCATAAATTTAATTTACTACCACATGAAAGGTTATCTTGAACTAGGTTGAAAGTGTCATAATAATGAAAGGTTAGGTTAAGCTAGGTAAAATAAATGTCATAATAATTAATATAACCTAGTTGTCCTGTTATTTCCATATGTCATCAATAATATGTTTAAAAGGTTTTACACTTCTATAAATAAGTCATCATGGATACTTGTGATCACAGAAGTTGCATAGAGTCAAATCGCTTAAAGAAGGTAAATATACTTTGAAGTAAAGTTAATTGTGGTCATTGTAGATGGTTTTTGCTTTCATAAAGTAAGTAAATTCTGTTTGGGGTTTATAAACTTTATATTTCTTTATATATTGAAGATAAAAAATAATTTATTTTCTATAATATGAAAAAGAAAAAGGGTCAATAATTCCTCCTCCTTTGTGTGCTAACTGCGAAGTGTTTTTGTCATTATAAAATATCTGTTCCTAAAAAGTGTAAAGGCAACGTTTCTGTATAATTTATTTTGTAAACTTGAATATGACATAAAGATGTTTAACAAAGAGAATTTTTGTGTGTTATTCTACAGGTTGCTACTTTAATAAATAGTTGCACTAATAATACGATTATATAATCTTGATAACTCACCTGAGCTAACCAGTAAAGTTGTCAACAAACAGCACAAAACTAGATGTTTACCATAATGAAACAAGACCATTTTATTTGTTGTATGAATGATTGATAGCTCTCATGTCAATTTAATATCATATAAACCGAGATTTGTGCCCCCTCCTCTTACACAAATCAAGTTAAAACGATTCTTATTGTTAAGATAGACAAATCACAATGATTCACAATGATACTTTATCCATAGATAACTTTTATCTATGAATGTTGGTGCACTAAAAATATATTTACCATTGATTTTTATAATATAACTGGATGTCATTGATCTCTATAATATAACTGGATGGACATCTGTGGCTGAAATTTTCGAGCCATCGTTTGCAAACCATTGTGAAAGAGAGAAGAAAGTTTCGGGTATCTCTTTCTCTCTTACACCCATAAAGGCAATGTGGCATTTTGACATCGTTCATTAATTTGATTGAATATATGAGATATATCAATGTGTGAGTAGTTAAATTAAATAAATATGTCAGTAAAAGCTTTGAAGAGCATATCAAAGTTCGAAACTGGTTAGTTTTTTCTTTAAATAAGTTAATGTAGCCTAATATATACGATGATTTTTGAAGGACGCTCGCTTGTAAGGCTTTATCTCGTACCAGAATCTTACTCTATGGTAGTGTTTAGTTGGGATAAAAGACCATCCAGAAGGTAATTTCTACTTCCGTTCTAAATGGCCGTCTATCCTACCAAAATATTATATATATGATAGTATTCTGGTACGAAATAAAGCCTTACAGATTGGGATTATTACTGAAATCAGGGTTTAGTAGATACTGTACTTCCTACAAGCCTATAACCTAATTTATCATTTGAACGTAATAATTCTAAACAAAGTATGTCATTCAAACAAATGTAATACAGTTTTTAGATAACTTGTTTCATTATAGCTATAGAACTTTCAACATAATTGGTTTCTGAAAGATATGAGCCAACTTTTAAAAAAATAATGCTATTATAATAATACTTTCCACAAGCCTAAAACCTAAGTGATAGTTTGAATGTATGGCAACTATACAAAGTTTGTCATTCAAACAAATTTAATAAAGTTTTAAGATACCTATTCATTATATTTATCAAACTTTCAATATAATATGGTTTCTAAACGAATATACAAGCTAATAACTAACTTTAAATGTATGTGTAGTCGTGGCAGACTGTAAACAACATTGATGATAACTACATATTTAAATATGTTAAGGTTTTGATTCGTATTTGTACATTATTACCTGTAAAACTGAATTTTGTATCCTTGAATGTATATGTTTCTTCAGGAAAGTGTGGTATAATACCTCCATATTTTCAAACAATAGCACTTTTATTCATCAGAGACATGTTTTCGCATAGGGGCGTTGAAAGAAACCGTTAAATCTTTCCCCCCATTAGTGTAGCAGACGATAAACTTGAACGTCACGCTTTTGTCCTTGGCAATGTATACGTATATGTCCATCCAGTTATATTATAGAGATCAATGATGGATATACACCTATGACCAGAGTCAAAGATATATGGGTCTGACTACTCTTAAGTTTCAGTGATCAGACATTTAAGCCAAATGACGTTGGTATCGTTGCAGAATTCCGCGCGCGCAATTTAAATTGAGCCTCCAAGTTTACATTTTACTGTTAGACAGTAATTATTTTCATCCCGAATGTGAAAACTAGTGAATAAAAAGAATATCCCACATCAAATGTTAACATACAAATTGCAATTAATCATTTTCTCATCTATTTAAAATAATTTAAATTTGAATAGTGTATTATAAATCACATGGTAATTATTTGTTTGGTAACATTTGATCATATAAACATGGCTATAAATTATTATTTAATAAATATATTGATGTATGAAGGGACTAAGGCATCAATCAATATTACCACCTATCGCATAGTTTCTGAGGGGATTTTTAATTTAATCCTGATGAGTAGCATTTAGGGTAATTTGTCTGAATACGAAAATTATAATCTTTCGTTCAATAAAGGGATAAGGCAGAATGCAAGAATTAAATAAGCAAACGTGAAGAGTGAATGAGAATTGTAATTTTTGAGTGCATTTAAAAAAATATAATTCACATTCTAAAGTGTAAGTAGGGTTAATTAGCTATCTTGGAGGGTACGTTCTTGCATAAGGCTCAATACCGAGGCAAATTAATACCACTCACCTTCCACTTTACCTCATTATGTTCTTGCATACAGTCTCTAAAGTTTCAATATCATTTTATTATTTTTAAAATGAGATTTAAACATATTACTTTGGTACTTCCGTCTTTATAATGGTCCCAGGTTTGTTTCCCGCCTTCAAGTAAACATTTTTCAAATACTATATTTGACTTAAGTGCCAAGACAATAATTATTGATAGTACCTTTCATACCTAAATAGTATTTAATAAAATTACTGTAATAATATTACTTGCAACAACATATCGATTGTTATTACCAAACTGTAGTACAGTCATATTAATAAAGTTTAAGACGTCAGGATGTGAGTAGTTTCAGTATTCTATAAATAATTTAATACTTTTGTAGCAAGTGCCATTAAAAAAACTAAACAAATAGTGTTACTTTTTTAATGTGATGTTGTCAAATACTTTCGAATGCAAATAATATAATTTTTAGTTTGTATCGATTCTCTATATCTTTATGAGTGTATTGATACAAAAAACTATCAGATTTTTAATAATTAACCTAACTTAGGGAAATATTTTTGGGTAAGTTTTTGAGCACCATCACCTTCTTACTTAACCTTTCTAACCTTTCATGTGCAAATAAATGTCTTTCGTCTGGATTTTGATTCTAGTGGGATGTCTGAATATTACAAAATCAAATCATATTAAATAGGCCTAAATATGATTATGGTATCATTTGATTTGCCGTTTGCTTGCAAGTATAAATGGTAATAGAAAGTTCGTAATGATTTGCTGTTTTAAGACAATACAGTGTTTTACTTGTATCAGTTCTAGAGCACCATTCCAAATTTAAAAATAAGCTTTTTTATTTCGGTATATAAATAATATCTGAAGTTAAGGCAGTAGAAAAATCACTGTTATAATAATTATAAATAAACATACAAGTAGCCAACGAATAGGAGTGGTAGTAACTGATATCTAGCAGAAGTTTTTTTTGTGTTGCTAACATTGATCAACCAATGTGGGAAATTATTAAGAGAAAAGCTAATCTTGAATTATAAAAAAGCAATTGCACACTTTCCTATAGCAAAATTCTTTCATCACTATCTGCTACAATCCACTATCTTAGTATATCTTATGGCCAATAATGTTTTTCACTAAATCTATCATTAGAATTTTATTTTTTTATTTTCTAAGATTCTTTTGACTAGAAATCTTTCGTGTATTTTTTTCTCACAATCATTTCTCTCGAAATTTGAGGGCGTATAAACGTTGACAACGTCAGTTTAAAATAATCTGGAAACTTATATTTGTTTTTATTTTTGACATATGAAACCATTGTTCAGAAATAAAATCTTTTAAATCTGAACAGCTGTTGTTATAAAACGTCACAACTATCTGCAACGATCACAACGCTTTCTCATATAGTAGCAAATCATGCAACTAAAAAGCTTCAACGTCTTATCAACTTTTATTATGGGTTTTAAGTAGAGTTCATAGGAGTACCTATGACTGAAATTTTCAAGCTTGTCTTCTGCACACCATTATTAAAATGAGAAAATGATTATCGGGTATCTCTTTCTTTCCTACACACACTCAAAGCAATGTGGCATTTTGACATCGTTTGCTAAGTTGCATGAATATATGAAACACATCAATGTATGATTAGTTGAATTAAATAAATATGTTAATAAAAGGTTTGAAAAGCATCACGATGCAGATTTTGAATCATGCTATAGTACTAGAGTAATACGAGTTCTCCCCAATAGTTGCAATGCTTCTCGTCTTCGTGGGTGGGAAATTGTTTACCAATATATAAACAAATCCAGCCCCCCCCCCCCCCCCTGGGTCATACACCTTAGATAACGATCCTTCATTTTCTTCCAAGCAGGACTACTTACACCAGTAAGTCATTTCTATATAAACAATAATAATAAATAATTACTGACAATTTAATAATTAAATGTAGTATGAATAAAACATTAAATACATCTAAGAAGATTCAAGTTTGTATAGGGACTACAGAATCCAAGTAGATAGAAACAGGCAATAACAGTGTCTAAGAGATAATAAACCACCTCTAGCCATATTGTTAGTGTTTTTATTCTCTTCTGGTGAAAAGGGGGACTGATGTATCTAAAAATTTCATAATTCTGTGTTTTGTTGTGGTTTTAATTGTGAACTTTGAGGCCTACAGTTTTCTTGTAAGCGTGGAGGCCTTGCTCTTCTATGCTCTTTTCAATGTTTAATCTATATTGTAATATAAATGAACTTCCTACAAGCTTTTTTCCTAAATGATTGTTTGAACGTAATAATTCTACACAAATGTTGTCGTTCAAACAAATTTAATCACTTTTTTGCTACCTTTTTTATTATTGTTATATAAATTTCAATATAATGTTTTTTAAAGCAATTTACAGCTAATAGCTAACTTTAGATACATTGTAATATAGTTACGGTGACTAATTTTTTTTGGAAAAAATAAAGAACAAATCTTAAAAAGGTTCATAAGAATAAAAAAAGTTTGAATTTATTGTTTAATATTACAAATTAAGACACGAGTATAAAATTAAGATAAGTAATTGACAAAATGTTTATCAAAATGGAAATCGATATTATTACATGATTCCTTAAAATTTTCAATTCTGATTGTAAAAATATAAAAATATGAATAAATTTGCATTAGTCAACAAAACTTTGATATCAATTTGGAGGCAGTATACACCAATACTGATCCATTTGTTACATATGTGGCAAGCACAATAATTGACACCAATCGACTAACTGCCACATAATTTTTACATTTGATAAAAAACAAACATTGTTTTCACCTTTTCTTTGAGAACCATCAAAATTGCAGTTTGTATCTCCATGCAAGACAAGTAGTTTTTCAGTAGTTTAATATATGGTCAGTATTTTGTTGATGAGTCTGTTGGAATGTCATAATTTTCAATCTGCTAATTGCTTCACATCCAAAACTTTTATTTTGACACCTTGGTTCAGTAAACAGTACAAAATCAGGCATAACTTAATGATACCATGATTAAAAGTCTGAATAAATTGTAACATAATTATTTACTTTGGATGATCAGCTTCGACAGAATCAACAGAGAGTGAACCTAAAACAATGCAAATAATAATTTCCGCTGTTAAATGACGGTTTGACTTCGCCATTTATTAAGCCACCAAGTTTCATGAACCAGTTATTTCTGCACCGTGCTGCTTTCTCTCGGAGGAGGAAGATGCAACATCATGGCAACATTGCTCCACCTTTTCTATATAGACCCTGGGTTGACTTTTGACTAAAGTACTTTTGGGAAATTTTTCCGTTTTATGACTTTATTTATTTCGGAATATTGTTTTGGCCTAATGTATTTTATTTCTAAATTGTATGGTTTCATTTATGTATGTTTAATGCGTGTTTAATCAGACACTTCTAGACCAAGCCTCTGGGTCAGAGGGGTATACCGAGGAGCGGGATAAGAGGAGGCTTGTAGAGCTTTGGGAGGTGGTGACTTGTCAGCTAAACGATAATTTGCGAATGGGTCGTTTGGAGGAGGAGCAGCGCATGTAAATATATCTAGAGAACCTTACGTGTCCTGAGTTGGAAGTCATAATAGAAGGGTTGAGGGTGAAGTGCCTTTTAGACTCTGGGGTAGAGGTTAGTTGTATTTTGGAGGAGCTAGCAGATGTGATACTCGAAAAGAACCCACAGCTCCCTTGCTTACCCTTGCCGAGAAAGACGATTGTAGGGCTAACCAATTGGATGAGTTCCGCAATCACCCGACAGATGCAGTTGGATTTCCATGGGCTAGGCCAAGCCAGGCTAGCAATATGTTTTGTCGTTAAAGGTCTGATAAAGCTAGCAATTCTGGGGGTGGATTTTCTCAGGGAGAATCGCATCACTTTGTATTTTGTTAGTAGAGAGGTAAGTTTCACCCAAACAAGTCAGAGTGGGGAACATGTCATTAGAAATTTGGAATGAACACTGAACCCCGACGCTACGATAATAAGGGCTCTCGCCTGCAGTTGTAGGAAACAAGATATGGGTCAAAAAGGTTCTGAAGAGGGAGACGCTACGCTGACCTACAAGGAAAGACCATTGCCATCTGATAGTGAGTTAGAGGCGTTAATTGAAGACAGGCCCAGATTGAGTCTTGAGCTAAAGGGAGTGGTTCTAGCTCTTCTTACAGAACATCGCCAATCATTCTCCAATCGCCCGGTTTTTAATAATTTCTACGAGGCCGAAATCAAGCTCATGGACAATAAGGCCTACTTCCAAAGGAGTTATCCTCTCCCAAAAGCCTAGGAGGTGGAACTGGATGCCCACATCAGGAAAATGTTGGAGGCAATGATAATCAGCACTTGTTCCAGCCCCTTTTTAAATCCGCTTGTTTGTGAGGTTAAGAGGAACCGTTAGGTGAGACTATGCTTGAACGCTCGCTGGCTGAACCAACTGATCGTGAAGGACCGAGAATCACCAACTGCCATTGGAGAGATGCTCCACAGCTTTCGTGGAGTAAAGTACCTTAGCACGATGGATATGACGCAGGGAAATTATCAAGTCGAACTGAAGCCTGAGGCCAGTAAATATACGGATTTCTCTTATAAGTCCCGACAGTATGCCTTCAATGTGATCCCCTTTTGTGTGACAACAGCCGTAGCTGAGTTCACCTGACGCATGGACCGTGTCATGCGGAGGGTTCACCCAAGCTTATATTGATGATGTGCTGATTACCTCTACCAGTTTCAAAGAGCATATTGAACATTTAGGGCACGTGTTCAGACGAATAATCAATGCCAATATGACCATAAAGCTTGCTAAGTCCAAGTTTTTTAGGGAGGAGGTTCCGTTTTTGGACCATATTCTAACTCCTATAGGGACTAGGCCAGACCCGTCTAAACTTCAGGTAATTCGGGATTACCCGGTACCAAGTAATAGGACTCAGGTGAAAGCGTTCCTGGGTATTATCGGCTACTTCAGGTGCTACATGGACTATTTAGCCCGGGAGGCGGTTCCTTTATTCAGATTACTAAAGAAGGACACCCGCTGGCAGTTCAAATGGGAAAAAATGGCTGCGTTCCAAAGGGTGAAAGATTTGTTTCTTGATACCAAGATACTGAAACAACCAAGGCATAATGATACCTATTATGTTACCACTGATGCTAGTGGATACGCGTTGGGAGAGGCCATCCACCAGTTAGACGAAAAGGGGACAAAAATGGTGGTGGCAATGGACAGTCGTAAGTTGAGTGGGGTGGAGTTGAATTACTCCACTTGGCAGTGGTTTGGGCATTGCAGAAATTCAGAAGGCTTATATTAAGAAATCCTATCGTTATAGGTCTGATCACAAGGCCTTGGCGTGTTTGAAAACCTGCCGGTTGAAAAGTGGAAGATTGATGAGGTGGGTTTTGGCCATTCAAGAATTTGACATTGACTTCCAATAAATCACTGGGAAGGATGATTATCAGAGTGACGCGTTGAGTAGGCTACATACCATAAAAGGGCTTTTTGGTGATAGGAAATGCGCACTGTACCTCAAAAGGTTCGTGTTCTTGCCAGGACTGAATGGCACAGTACGCAGTGAACTAAGTAGCTGAGGTCTGTGCCAGAAAGCCAAATTTAGCATACGCAACTATGTTGGAGAATTTCAGACCATCACACCTGAGGCCGCAGGCAAGTTGGCGGACGATGATTTGTATGGACCGTTACCCAAGAGCAAAGGAGGAGTGACCTAAATTTTTGTGATAGGGGATGTATTCTAAAAGGTCTGCCGTATGGTCTGGTGAAGACAGGTGATGTATTATTTTTGTGTTGGCTCGTGCACAGCATCGTGGCATTATTAAATGTGCTGCAATTTATTTCAAATATGAGACAAGTCTATGATCTTGTTTGAGTGTTTACTAAGTGCATCGAACTTATCCTGAGATTTTCTCTGTACTAAAGAGGAATTACTACCTAAAGTGGCCTGGGATGTGAATAGATGACCACTATTTTGGTCATAAAAGTGTGGTTGCAGGGCCATAGTTAAACAGGTTTGAAAACCCAGTACAAGCAAAGATATGTGCTATTGTTTTGTTTTTTTCTATACCTGGATTGGTGGCGTTTCGGCGGACTGTGACCACCAGATTATATCTTTGGTGGAAAGCCCAACCAAGCAACTATTACAAGACGCAGCTGACCCAACCTCACCCTTTGCCACTAATCACTTAAGAACAAGGGATAAGTAAAGTGATACTGGGTTGGTCCGATTGGGTATATGCCCTGCCGGTAGGAGCGTGGACGTTTGGACCTTTATGCTAACTCGCACCTTATAGCTACTAAATAAACATAATTGGGGGTTAGCTGTCTTTTAAATACAATGTTCTTTGATCAGAGATACTCTCAGAATATCCCGGGAATGTGTGTATTTTCCCCGATTATATTGATATTATATTGGGTTCATGTATTAGACTGTATATGTACCTATGCCTTTGTATAGAAATGATTTTGGTATTAAGTTAGCCTAACTAATCATCCCTTCCATCATCACCCACAGATAAAGTTAGAATCCTTAGACGATTAGAGTGGTTTTTTTATTTTTGTTTTTTTATGTATTCTGTGACTATAGTAAAATTATTGGTTTGGTGGTATTACATATTTACTTTTTTAAACTAAATGTGCGTCCTAAATTTGCCACTATATATTATATTATTATTATTATTATTATTATTGTTTAGAGGCCCATCGACACAATGAGGTCATTAGGGCCTTGACATTTACACACACAGTAAAATCTCCATTAGGGAGAGAGACATCACATAGTCCACCTGTTAGAATAAACAGGTGGAAACATAAAATATAAAACAATATACAATATTAAAATTTGTATATCAATTAAAAACAGATATTCTCAATATGAGAAAAAGCCCATTTAGGCACTCCATAGGAGCGCTCAAATGGGCAATTAGATTAAAAGAAGTGATACACCTGCTAAAATAAAACCACAGGTGTATACACTACGTTAAAATTACAAAACAAACATATTAAAATATAACACATTAAAATCTTAAAACATGTTAAAATAATACGTTAAAAAGACAGAACAAACATATTAAAATGTACTAAAATGTTAAAAAGTTCTCAATGAGATAAATCCAGATGAGTCACTTTATAAAAGTGACTCAAATGGCATTAAAAAGATCCGCCTGGCGTATAAAACGGAGTAAACAAATAACTCCCTCCGTGCTATCACGTAATAAAAAACGTAGGTCACCTTTAAAATCAAGAGCCAGGCGGATAGGGGCATATTTGCGACACTCCACCAAAATGTGGTACACACTAAGGGGAGCATCGCAAAATTCACACACTGGAGGTGGATCCCCTCTCAATAAAAATCCGTGGGTTAGTAATGTATGCCCGACACGGAGTCTCGTCACGATGACCTCCTCTCTTCTAGACTTTCGTATAGAAGAGGGCCATCGCGACACACCGTCCCTGATGGACCGCAGCTTGTTCTGAGCAGGGGTCGAGACCCACTGCTCGTGCCAGGTGCGTAAGACCCCACGCCGAACATAACCCTTTAGATCTAAAAACATGACACCCAGACTCGCCTCCGGAGGCAGGCGTGCTGCCTCCTTGGCCGCCTGGTCAGCAAGTTCATTTCCTGAAAGACCAGCGTGACCAGGAATCCAGCAAAAGGCGAGCCGGGTGTTTAATGAATCAATTTTTAAAATTTGCTCATGTATCATCTGCACGAGGGGATTCCAGGAGTAGAGAGTGGACAATGCCAACAGAGCACTCATGGAATCCGTGCAGATGAGCACAGAACGGTGACACTTACGATAAATAAAACACAAAGATTTAAAAATGGCGTATAATTCAGCCGTAAAAATACTGGATTCACCAGGTAAACCAAATTTAAAATGGTTTCCCTCCACAACAAATGCGCATCCCACGGAGGCCCCACACTTGGAGCCATCCGTATAGACGCGCTTAAAGCCCTGAAAGCGAGTGGAGAGGAGCTCATTAAAGGTCCTCTCATATATAATTGGTGGGGTGGTCGCTTTAGGGAACTTGGCAAGATCAAAATGGCATTGAGGTAGGCGTATCTTCCAGGGAGAAACTCGACCTGGGGATGTGGGGATAGCCTTTGGCAGGACTATCCCACACGTGTCGAAAACCGATAGCATCCTGATCCCAACCGGCCTTGTACTACGCCATTTGGTTTCATACAAGACACGGTTAGGGGGATGAAACACAGGACGGTAGGCAACATGCTCCGGCATGCAGTGTAGTTTCGACACGTAAGATGCCAGAAGATAGGACCGCCGGTAAGAGAGAGGGGGCTCACCGGCGTCGGCACAGATGCTGACGACTGGACTGGTACGAAAAGCACCAGTAGCCAGTCGTATACCAGCATGGTGGACACTGTCCAGCATCTTTAACGCCGAGGGTCTCGCCGATCCATAAACGAAACTGCCGTAGTCTAGTTTTGATCTTACCAAGGCCCTATACAGGCGCATCAAGGTTTCCCTATCAGCACCCCAGGACCGACCGCTAACCACTTTGAGCAGGTTGAGTGCTTTTATACACCTCGCTTTCAGGTCTTTGATGTGAGGGATCCAAGTTAATTTAAAATCAAATAAAAGTCCCAGAAACCTTACGGTCTCTGAGACTGGTAAAACAATGTGGTTCATTAAAATACTGGGGACAGGTTGTATTCCACGTAATCTGTGGAAGTGGACGACCGTCGTCTTGGCTGCAGAGAAGCGAAAGCCATTTCGCGATGCCCACGACCACAGATTATTTACAGAGAGTTGTATCTGCCGTTCAGCCCTGTGGAGACTCGACGAACTGCAATAAATTGCGTAGTCATCCACAAAAAGGCATGAACGGACAGGTAGCCGCACGTTTTCCACAATGCCATTAATTGCAATGGCGAACAACGTACAGCTTAGAGTACTGCCCTGAGGAACCCCATTTTCTTGAATAAAATCATCGGATAAGGTGTTGTTTAACCTTACCCGGAAGTGTCTATCTGACATAAAATTAGATATAAAAACAGGGAGGTTCCCTCGGAACCCCCAATTAAAAAGTGTTTTTAAAATGCCGTACCGCCATGTGGTGTCGTACGCCTTTTCCAAATCAAAGAAAACTGCCAAAAGATGATGTTTGTGGAGAAAGGCGTCACGAACCGCCGTCTCGAGACGGGCGAGATGATCCATCGTAGATCGGTTACGGCGAAAACCACATTGAATATTTGATAATAGATTGCGGGATTCTAAATACCATATTAATCGTTTATTTATCATTTTTTCCAATATTTTGCATACACAACTAGTTAAGGCTATCGGTCTATAACTAGTTGGTTCTAATTTATCTTTGCCACTTTTATGTATTGGTATAACGGTTGCTTGCCTCCATAGTGATGGGAATTGATGAGATCCCCAAACACTATTATAAAGGTCCAAGAGATATGTCTGTCCAGCAGGAGGTAGCTGGCGCAACATATCGTAGTGGATGTCGTCGGGACCGGAAGCTGTGTTGCCCGCCTGAGACAGGGCATAGGTCAATTCATCCATTGTAAAGGGGGAGTTGTAATCCTCCCCCCGACTTTGACCAAAGTCAATAGAATGGCGCTCTATGTTCCGCTTAAGCGCTGCAAACTCATTAGAGTAGCTTGCAGTGCTAGAAATAGCGGTGAACATAGAGCCCAATACATTGACGACCTCCACAGGGGAGGAGACAAGCGAACCGTTTGACATGAGGGCAGGTATATTATTACTGGTATTTTTGCTACTACGTAATTTACGAATATTGTCCCAAACCTTAGTTGTGGGAGTGGAAATAGTAAGGGTAGAAATAAACTGTCTCCAAGATTCTCTTCTGCTTTCACGAATGATACGGCGAGCTCGAGCACGTAGAATCCGGAAAGACTCCAGATTCTCTAAAGTAGGGCGTCGATGGAAGAGACGTAGGGCCCTTCGACGGTCATAAATAGCCAACCGACACTCCTCGTTCCACCAAGGAACAGGTCGGTGGCGCGGATGTGGCGAGGATTTAGGGATGGATTCCCTCGCCGCCATGATGACCGTCGAAGTAAAATGGTCTATATTCACATCGACGTCAAGAGAAAGGGGTTGATCAAATACGGCGAGCTCGCGAAATTTATCCCAGTCAGCACGTTTAAGAACCCAGTGTGGTGCCCGTGCTATACCGGGAGGATCGTGAAGTGGCGAAAGCAGAATGGGAAAGTGATCGCTGCCACATAGATCCGAGTTAACCTCCCAAAAGAAGTGAGCAGCGATCCCGGGGCTACACAAAGTTAGGTCGATGGCAGAGGATACACCATTGAAGGTGGAGAAGTGTGTCTGGGTCCCAGTGTTCATTAACACCAGGCTTCCCAAGACAAGAATATCCTCTACCATCCTCCCACGAGCGTCTGTAAAATTGGACCCCCACACCAGGTTGTGTGCGTTAAAATCCCCCATGATGATATAGGGGGCGGGAAGTTGTATAAAGAGGGCCTCTAGGCTCCTCTTTGAAACACGCTCACCTGGTGGGAGGTAGATGCAGCATACGGTTACTTCAATAGGAAGGGAGACTCTGACAGCAATCACTTGGAGATCGGATATAATATTTACAGATTTATGATATATATTGCTACGTGCAAATATAGCCACACCTCCGCTAGCCCGATCAAAAATGGGCTTGTCGGTACGATATACATCGTACCCACGAAGCATCGGGTTGTCAGTTGGGCGGAAGTGGGTCTCCTGCAAACACAAGATGGAAGGATGCAGGGAAGAAATTAGTAGTTTAATTTCCTCTACACGAGCATAAAAACCCCTACAATTCCATTGTAGTAGCGACATTAGGTACAAATATAAATTTATTCATCCACGCAATCCATATCACTATCTCTTAAAACTAAAAGTTGGTTAAGGACCTTTTTAGGTCCTCTGGCCTTGCCAAGTCTCTCCTGGACCTCTCGTTTCAAGAGAGGCTTTTGTTTCTCCAGAAGAGACTTGGGGGTTGAATCTGAGCGCGAAGGCTTTGTTACAGCCTTCGACGCTTTTTTGTTATTATTATTGTCGGCGACACCTCGCTGGACCTTTCTCCAGGCACCAGCAGGACTCGCCTTTGCGGCCTCACCCGTTTTACCACCCACTCTAACCTCCGGTGACCCAGAGACCACAGCGGACGAACCAACAACGGCCGCAAGTTCTTTTGTTTCCCGAGGTGGGCTCGGGGGAGGTCCCCGAGGCGGGCCCGGGGGCGGTCCCCGAGGCGGGCTCGGGGAGGTCCCCGAGGCGGGCCCGGGGGAGGTCCCCGAGGCGGGCCCGGGGGAGGTCCCCGAGGCGGGCTCGGGGGAGGTACCTGAGGAGGGCTCCTCGGGGGTACAGGTGGGGGAGACGACCTTTGTCTAGGTTTCGCCTCTCCAAGTAATTTAGGCGCAACCTTAGTTGGCGCGTTAACATTAAGAATGTCTCGAGCAGAGACCGATGGCACAGGTCGGGTGGGCGTCTTTGCGAGATTAACTGCGCAGTGACAGTTGGGGCAGTTAATGTTCTGGCTTACAATTTGGCTGTAGGAGGTTTGAAATACCGGAGCCTGACTAGATGCGTATTCCTTACGTGCCTGGGCATATGAGATCTTCTTTTCAGTTTGTATCTCCAGGACTTTTTTCTCTACCTTCCATTTCGGACAGGCCCGAGACCAAGCGGAATGCGGACCCTTGCAATTTACGCAGTACTTAGGAGACTCACATGGTGTTTCGTGAGCCTCCTGTCCACAATCCGCACAGGTTGGCTTCCCACGGCATCGCAGCTTCGTATGCCCAAATTCCTGGCACTGAAAACAGCGCCGGGGGTTAGGGACATACGGCCGGACCCTGAGCACGTGGAAACCTGCTCGGACCTCCTTTGGAAGGGTAGGAGTCGCAAAAGTAAGGATATACGTGTCAGTTTTTTTCTCTTGTCCGTTCTTTTTTGTGACAATGCGGTACACTTCGGTGACGTGCTGAGGGGAAAGTTCCTCACAGATATCCTCAATGCTCACGCAGTCGAGGTCATAGCAAGTGACCACTCCCTTGCAAACATTGAGGAACCTGTGAGGCTCCACCTACACCGGTATATGAGACGTATTGCTCAACGGTATTTCCGAGATTGCCATTACTTTTGAGGACTGAATGTCTGTCATGGTTTGTATCATAATCGTGCCATCACGCAGTTTTCTGATTGATACGTCAGACTGTGCTGCGCCATTTATCACTCTTTCGAGGATAAATGGGCTTACTCGCTTAAGACTTTCGTTTTCCTCTACTCGAGACATTACCAGGAAGCGGGGCTGGGGCCTCACCACTTCCTGGATTTTTTCCAATTCAGGGCTGGACGGCCTTACCCGTTTCCGCCGCTTTTCAGTATTACGGCCCTGTGAGGGGCCGGGCAGTGAGTTGCCAGCGGGCAGTACGGTGCCAGCGGACAGTAAGTTGTCAGCAGCGACAAAAGAAGCGGCCATGCCATTTTTGGGGACAACCTACACAGTACTCGGATCGTAGACCCAGGGTGATCCATGTTGGTACTACCACATATGGCCCTGTTAACTCTCCCGACGAGAGGCCCCATACGACGCTAGACATGACAACCTTCGCATAGGGCATCGCCGAGAGAGAGGTCATCGCAGCAAGTGGGTGTAGGAAAGTGCCAATTTTACGTCCGGGCCCTCGTGAACGCAACCGGTCTTTTCTCAAAGTAGGGTACCCGGTTATTGTCATCCCTAAGGCCCTTCTACTAAGATATTACAACCGGCGCACTTTCACTCGGGAGCTCAAAGCAGTGGTGTCCAATAATCGTCCAAGGAAAGCCGTGTTAGATGCCAGGGTCGTCAACGGAGGGGCCAAAAGTCTCTGTGCAGGACTGAACGGCAGGGGAAGGGAAGAAAGAGGTAAGGATAAAGAAAGCGAAGGGAGAAGAATGAAAAAGGGGTGAAAGGGAAGGAAGAAAAAAGGAGGTGAAAGGAAAGATTTAGGATAGGTTTTTCCTGCACGAGGTACGTCCTGCACAGAAAACTCCCCTTTTAGTCGCCTTTTACGACAAGCAGGGGTTACTGCGGGACTATTCTAAACCCCGTCCCGCTGGGGGGTATATATATATTAATGAACGGCCAAGTTGTCTCACCTGGGGATCCCGCAGGAAGGGATTTCGTACCTACCCATACTTTATCGGTCTGTAAAGAAGCTGCGGTGTACCCACGCCCACAGTTGTTTTTGCATTATTTTTAAGGTAGTAATCTCCCTTTTTTTTTTTTCCACTTTTCCTTTTCTTCGCCCTCTCCTTAGCGTCACACCATTGGATACCAACATCGGGGAGTGGCTGCGCTAGTGTTGGTAGTAGTGGAAGGCTAGTGTAGGCATGTGAGGATAAATACCTTACACCGCTTTTGTTCTAACACAGTAATAGGTCTCGTCAAAAGACTTTTTGATTAATTAATGTGGTGTTTGTTACACGTAATGAACCGAAATGAAGTATTATGTTGCACGGATTTATAGCACCAAATTGGTTATTTAAGTGACATGTGTTTCCCTTTGTCGTAAAAAAAAAATTGTTTCTGAAGAATGAGTTTATCAATTTACTTGATGAAGCTCTAGATTTTTTAAATTAGGATGTTTATAAATATTGTGTAATCTGCCAATATTTGATATTTAAACTAGCTTAACATTTCTCACATTTGACATCACTTTCTGTTGTTGAGTTCTTAATGAAAATAAATTCTTCCTGTAACTAATGAGTTCGTTCCCACCACTAAAAATTATGTTTCGTTTCCATATCTATGTACACGATCGTGGCTGTGGCAAACGGTTAAGGTGCACAACGAACCATCAACATAGACTAGATAAATACCGTATTCAAGGTTATTAGCCCAGGCGTGTCTGTGATGAAATTGAATGGTGGTGCACTCTACGCAGTCTTGGGTAGAGATGTAAGAACTAAGACGCCCTAATATGGCTTTGAGTGATTTTCAATTTCCTTAATCATTTAATTAAAAAGCTAATACCATACAGATCTGGATGAAAAGGGCTTAGAGGAGTGATGTATTAGCTCACAAAATTTTTAAACAGCTAAATTAGCATTGCTTACCACATTACCATATGCTTTTTCTACAACCATGAATGCCATTACCGGATCCTTTCCAAACTCATATCGCTTTTCCACTAGCTGTCTAATTCCAAATATTGAATCTATCGTTGATCTCTTCTCTCTTAGCCCATTTTGCTCCTCTCTCCAACTTCCCTTTACGGTTTTCCTAATTATTTTTACCACTATATATTCGTATATTTTCACGCACTAACACATGTTATGCCTCTATAATTTTCGCACCTCTTCCTGTCCCCTTTCTTGAATATTGTTAGTATAATACCTTTTGTCTAATCCTGGCACTTTCTTCACCTTATGCACTTACTACTCTATAACACCACTCTATGTGTATTTCTACTCCTGCCGTTATATTTCCACTAGGAGCTCATCCACTCCTGGTGCCTTTACCCTCCTCATCTTTTTAAAGGCCTCTTCTGCCTCATTCCAGGTTAAATCTGCTACCTACTTTCTCCTACATCTCTCCGTCCATCTCCTATTCTTCTTCTTCCTTTTGTATCAGTTTTCCCCCCTCCGAATGTAACAATCTCTCAAAATATTATTTCCATAGCTTCTTTATCTCCTCCTCCTTCTCCATTATCCTTTCTTTTCATCCTTCTTTCAAACCTATCACCTATTTTCCCTCATTCTTTGGCTCACTTGACTATATAATACTGTCTTGCTCCCTTCCACATCGATCTGTAGCACTTTCGTCCTCTCTTTCATCCATATTTTCCTCCATTCTGTTACTAACTTCTTTGCACTCCTCTTTTCCTCCTTGTACTTATCCTCAATCCCTCTTATTATTTTTTATGAACCATTCTCTAAATACTCTGTTCTTAGTATTTTACTGCTGCTTTAATATTTTCGTTCCACCATGGAATTTCCTTCCATCTTCTTTTTCCGCTCGTTCTTCCACATATTATCTCCTATGCCAGCCAGCCAGCCGCTTCTTCTATTGCGATAGATACTGCACGTTTTAAAACCAACTTTATCACATAAGAATTTCGAAATGTTGCCACATCAACGTCTAAACAGGGTGTCTGTATATACAATTCTTAGCTTTTCGGATAAATGCCATGTATTATTCATTCATATTCCAAATGATTTTTTCTTGTTCATTCATAAATAATTATGTTACGCACGCCTATGAGTCATATTATCTTTGCTCTAATGTTTAGAGAGGCTTTGTTTATATGATCTCTGGCTTTTATTTTAATAACACAAAAGTAAAATGGCTGAAATGTGCTGTGATTCTAGTTTTTGTAAAAGTGCAGGGCTATTATTAGGCATGTGGCTATATATGGGACAGGGAACGTCAGGTAAATACAATTTTAAACTAATTATATACATTTTTATTCCCAATCTAAGAAATTAACTATAGTAATTTCAACTCTTTTTAAATATAGGTCTATCTGACAAATATTTTGGTACTATGTACTTCTATTTTTATAGATTTGTGTTTAAGCCATTCTAAAAAACGATTAAAACTGTGTAAGCTCAAGCCTATATTTTGTTTGATTAAGTTGATATCTTTAAATATCCAAACAAATATCTACTTTTATGATGCCTACATTCCCATAAATATGTTTTTTTTTTTGTGAATTACAAAATAAAAGTCCCATAACAAACGTTATGGTTATAGAACACAAACTATCCCGCAACATAAGATATCTTGCGATTAGTACGGAAGGAGGGCAGGATTCTTTAAATGTGATAAAATATATTTCTACCATCTTGCCCATTGGTTCTTAAAGTAAACTTTTTAACACCCCCTCAGGGGTGGTGGGACTACCTAGGGGCGCTAAAAACCAATGGGGTGCAAAGCGTTGATTTTTGGATCTCTGCCAATTTACTTTAAACCAGACATTGGTAAACTGTCACTTCATTATGTCCATTCAATGAATTTAATATTTACTATCTAAAATGTGCCAATTTGGTATCCAATGCCGGGAATACGATCAACTTAACGTTAACTTAAAGTTAACTTAACATAACTTAACGTGAAGGACCTCTTTGTGTGTTTAAATGGAAGCGATCACGATGCAGTTAACTTAACGTAAGAGATGTCCTGGGAGGTCTTTTACTTTAAGTGAATGTTACTTGAAGGGTATCACGTGATCTAGCCAACCAATCATTATGCGAGTGACGTCAACAGGGCTATTTAGTAATTCATTTGTTGTTATTATGACCAATGTTTACTCTTTAGCATAAGTTCTAGTGATCAGATATTGAAAGAAAATAATTAAACTAAAATAAGAAAGCTAAATATATCAAAAAAGTTTTGTAATGGATATTTATTATATTGATTGAAAACTGTAAACATTCACAGATCATCACTTTACAAACAGTGCAAATCACATATCATAATCGAGAATGAATATGTTTGACTCGAGTTGTTAAGTTAAGTTATGTGAATCGTGATCACACATACGTTAAGTTAACTTTAAGTGAACGTGTTAAGTTGATCGTGATCCCGGCATAAGAGACTTGCTTAGTGATTACTAAACTTTGTAAAGTTCTTATTGATGGATAGAGTTAATGAATTTTGTTTAATTAACTACACTAAAAAGTTTTGACAATCTAATTTTGTGTAAATGGCCATGCTACTATTTAGAATGTTATTGTATTATTTTCCTCCTCGGTGGATTGTGCGAACTGTTATTCTGAATAATTATTTTTATAGGTTAGGGTAGGGGCCATTGGGGAAAACTTATAGAACCAAGGCAGAGTTCTCCCCAGAAAATGTTGCCATCCAAGGTGGCATAATGAAGTAGCCGGCTGGAAGCAGTGTAACACCTTGCAATTTTTTTATTATATTTTATTTACATTTTTAAACTTAAAACTCCAATACACATTCGTAAAAAAAACTAGATTTAATTAGCAGTGTGTCTACCATCCGGGAAAATCAGAAAAAACTGAATTAGGCTGGAATTTGAAGTGGCCAGGAAAAAAACGGGAATAAGTCGGGAATGCGGTAAATTATAAAATATATTAATCAGTAAATTTCAATGTAATTCAAACTGTCTTTTTTTTTTTTGTACCTGTGTAATATATTTTATAATTTTTCTAATTCCTAGTAGACTTTGTTAATACAAATAAAAAAACTCAATTTAAATTTTTACTTATTATATTCATAAAAAAATATTAACAGAAGAAACTGGGGGTGTGGTTGGTAGGTAGGTTAGAAGGGTGTGACATATTTTTGAGTCGGAAATTTTAGGAAGTGATCAGGGAAAATGTCGGGAATTCCATTGGTCAAGTTGAGTAGACACCATGATTAGTTATTTATTCAGAATTTGTCTATAAAATGAGCCAAAATCGGCTTGTATACATATAAACATCCTATTGTACAGGGTTCCTAGGGTCTGGAAAGTCAGGGAAAAAAATAAAAGTCAGGGAAGCATAAGAAAAGTCAGGGAAATGACAAATCATGTCACACTTCAGTTTCATCGGAAATTGTAAAGTCGCAGAACGAAGGTATTGCCAAAAGTGAAAGTAGTGTAGTGGCTTGAAGAAACCCTAACACTTCTATTATGAAAGATAATATAAATAAGGCGGAAGTCATTTGGGCTTTGCAAGTTGTTGATAATAAAATGTATTTCAATTCGTGCAATAATTTAAGTACAATTTTTCAGTTTATGTTTCCTGAGTGTTCCGAGTGGCCTGCTCCATTCTTTCATAAAAATTTACTGGACTACCTAAAATCATGTAACAACTTTGTAATTTGTTTTGATGAGGCATTGAATAAAGTTATTCAACGAGGGCAAATAGACATTGTATTCAGATTCTGGGACAAGGAAAATCATAAAGTTGTCAGTCAATGCTTGGACAGGTTTTTTTTTCGATAGAAGCACCGCTGAAGAATTACTGAAGCATTTCTTGATGGTATTTCTCCTCTTTCACTCTTTAAGTTGATACAAGTGTCAATGGATGGCCCAAATATCAATTTAAAGTTTATAACACTCCTTCAGGAACACATCAAATCCGTTACAGACAATGAAGTATGTATTTTGATAAATCTGGGGACTTGTGACTTCATGTTGTTCATGGTTCCTTGAGAACAGGAGTGGAACCTGTCAATTGGGATATAAATTGCTTATTGTGTCACACGTACTACCTGTTCACTGACTACAGCTCGTCGAGCATTAGTTATCCAGTTGACAGGGTGTACAACTTTTCCTTCGAAGTTCTGTGGTGTGCAGTGGTTAGAGAATGCAACGTGCTTTCAAAGAGCATTACAAATTTGGGACCACATTAAGTTTCACAAAGAAGAAAAGCTTCCTAAAACAAAATCTGTAGTGATACTGAAAAGAGCAGCCTGTGATCCATTCCTGAAGTGTAAACTAGCTTTCTTCAAAACAATTGCAGATGGATTTCAGCTTTTCCTTTTTTGTTATTTTTCCATCATTTTCCCTGAACTGATGGCAAGACGTCTGCGTTCTTATTCTTCCATGAGAGGTGAGGCAAGATCGGCTGTAGGGGAGGAGGAGACCGAAATAAAAGTAATTAAATTAATATTATCACATGAATAGTTCCATAAAATTATAGTGGAAATTTTGTGAGAAGTTTGTCAGGGAACTTGGGAAAATAGTCAGGGGAAAAGTCAGGGAGAATTTTTTTACAAATACTGTAGGAACCCTGTTGTAGGTGTGGTTCATTTACTAACTTGTTACATACATTTAGGAAAGTGAGATTGATTACAGGGTATAGAATATTTGTCCTCACCTGGCCACATTATTTTAGATGCACTCACCCCAATGATAGTAAAATTACAAATAAACATAATAGTACAAAAAACCTTTACAAAAGACAAAAACAAAGTACAGGATACATACACATTCTACTCCAATTATAACATCAGTTACTACAAAATTACAGATACTTTTTCACCCACATATCACATAGTCAAAATTATTTTCCAGAATGTACCTCTTAACTTCCTTTTTAAAAAGATTAAGTTTTTTCATCTTTATTTCTTGTGGTATTATTTTGAAAAATTTTGGTCCCCTAGTCTTTATTGAGTAGAATCCAAATGTAGTGGTGTTTACGCTGTTCTGGAAATAATTATTCATACTTCTTGTAGAGTAATTCCCCAATTTTTAGGTTACTAATAGTTAGGTTGTTTTCAAGTTTTTATACCATTACAACCATATCCAAAATAATAGCTTCTGTTAATTTCAAAATACCCAACCTTTTAAGCTTAATGTCACTGTCCTCACCGCTGGGTAGCCAAAAAATATTTTTTAGTGCTGTGTTTTATAGTCTTATTAGTGGTATTAAATGACTTTTAAAAGTATTACCTCAGATTACATTTAAGTAGGACAAGTGCGAGTTAACCAGAGCAAATTAGCTGAGCTTTAACACGTTCGGAGTGAATTTGTAGAAAAGTTTTTTAGCACCCTAACTGCACCCCTAATTTTTTTTGTGACATGGTTTATATGTGGGCTCCAAGATAGTGAGCTATCAATAGTCAGACTGAGATATTTTGCTTTCTTTACTCTTTTCAATACGTTATTCCCAAAGCTTATCTGCTAATTATATATCTATCTTTGTTTCCCTGTCTAATAAAAATGACGTAGTTAAGACTTTTCAAGATTCGGCGACAGTTTATTGACTCTTAACCAATGGTATAACAATTTCAGGTCCGTTTGAATATTCTCTGCTATAGTTTTACATTTTTTTCCAATGTAAAATAAACTTGTGTCATCTGCATATGGTTGAAATGGCCTTGAAAATTTACTTGGAAAATGTCATCAACATAAAAAAGAAAAAGTACAGGCCCAATTACCGAACCTTGAAGGACCCCACACGTGACATCACATACAGTACTTTTTATTATGAAGCCAGTAGTTTTCTATTGAAAAATATCAATTTTATCTATATTTGATCACTGTTAAAACTATAGAGGAGGTGTGTATATAAAAAGTATAACTTAATCAACATGCTTCTATTCTTGAACAAACCGTTTCCGAAAAGAAAATTGCAAAACAATAAAAATTCTTTAAGATTAGCGTTTGTTTCCGTGGCTCTGCATGTCCATGCCAAATGTAAAGGGGCCAATTGCCTTAAGTTAAGTGAACGTTTATTTAACTGCATTATGATGGCTTCCATTTAAAAACTAGAAGAGAACCTTTACATTAGGTGAAAGTTAAACGTGAAGTTGATTTTTAACCCGGCATAACGTAGGTGAAATAATAAATTAAAAATTATTATATTCATATTTGTATCTTGTTATGACTGTCCACCAAAATAAATAAATGTTTTTTATAACTTAGAGAAAGAGCCATACAAATATTAGGCTTAGTTTTAAAATAAAATATTTTTATTTTGTAAACAGCGGAAGAACATGACCAAATACAGTTTGTATGACATCTTCAACCTAGACAAATATGATCCATAATATCTTATATATATATATTTTTATTGTCTTTCTACCCACTTTGGTGGTTGAATGGTCTAAGGCAGGCTGCTCAAACTGACGGCCCTTGGGCCGCATCCTGCTGGCAATGACATTTCTTTTTCTTCTTTCTTGTTTTGCTATTTTCTCTTACGTTCTCATACTTTTATGTCAGCCACCATTGACGTGTGGTCATTATCTAAGGACACACTTGATATTACCTTGATGTTTAAGGTTTGCCTTTATATTTCTTCATCCATGAGGAAGCAGTTTATCATTGACATTTGCTCCCCATCCCAGCTGTATCTAGTGGTTTTATGGCTTTCTCTTTCCTTCTTATACCAGCTGTTTTCAAATATAATTTTATTTATTTTATTTCTTGCACGTTAACTGCCACTCATTTTCCATATGCCTTTCTAAATCTTGCTGTGCTTATCTTATGCCGAGCACCCCTGTTGTGGTGCATACACTTTTATCACCAACACCTTTTTTCCTTTATCCATTATTGGAGTCCTTCTCTCACTACAAAGCCTACTTCGTTTATACTCTCTTCATTGTTTACCATCCAATGCAAACTATAGCCATTCCTTATTTCCTCTCCACTTGGTCACGCTCAAGTCCAGGACATCCACTCTCCCTTCCTCCATGTCCACAATCTCCTCCACCCTTACAGTCATTGTGTCAATGTTCACAGTCCCTATTCATAGTTTATGGTAAAAAAAAAATCCAGTCTGTGATTTTACTTTTATTTTCTTGGGTGCTTTGGTTTGTTTCGGCCACCAGATTACTAAGCCGGTCGGGGCCTACCCCTGAGTAGCTGCCGCTTAAATAGGTCTGAGTAAGGCTTTATTTGGTGATAGCCTTCCATAACTATTGTGCCGACAATGACTTATCTCATCAGTCACCAATCCTCACACTCCCAGCCCACCAAGCTGGGAGCCAACTGGCCAGACCCTTTTCCAAGCTTGTTGGGTTTTGCCCTGGCCAGTCTCCTGTCTCTCGTCTACACCTGACCTGACTTATGCTGGGGTTCAACCCAACCTCCACCAGGCTACTCAGGCCCTGGGGTACACCGTTTGGTGGTGATATTAGGATTGAGTAGGAGAGTCTTAGCGCAACCTACTAGGTAGGCTCCTTGTATTATGTGGCGCTACGCTACCCCTTTACTACTTCATGTACTCAATTTTGAAATAATTAAGTTAATACATTTGTGATAGCTTTTATTTAGCACTGCATCTTAGTACCTATTTGGGTTGTATCCATAAGTACTATTTACTTAAGTGTGTGTTAGGGATGAAGAAAGTTACCTGTATTTGTGGGGAGGGAGGGAAAAATCATTTAGTAAAAAACCATCAGCAATACACACAACCGGGATTCAAACCCCAATTTCCTCGTCATTGCATTGACAGTTCAGTCTCTGACGAGAGTGACACCTTAGAGTATTAGTCCATAAGGCTAGTGAAGCCGATAATAGCCTTAGATAATTCTAATAGAACCCCAAATTTCAATTAACCCAGTTGGAACATTAAATTATATTCTATCAATGTAATAAAATTCATATCATTCCTATTTATGAAACTACATGGCTAGATCCTCAATCATGATAGTGTCTACAATACAGTGTTGTCAATTTAGCAACTTTGTCGCTAGACCTAATGACTTTTACAGTTCTGAAACAACTAATTTTCATTTTTAATCTGGCGACCTTCCTTTATTTTCTGTCAAGTTCATGTTCATTATTTTAAATTTTAATGCTGTAGATTTTTGATATTTGAACTACCAAACTACAAGAACGTATAATGCATTGCTTTGGTCTACAGAAGAGTTAAACTATCTATTTGCCATTCACAAGTCACAATGACATCGTCTCGGATCCGGAGAGCACCTCAATCCACTGATGTATCTTACATTCAGTTTGGATTAATGTATGCATTTTTGGTTTGGTGACAAATCTGATGACTTTTAATTTTTCGTTTAGCAACAATCTAGCGACTTTCTGGTACTAAGCTAGATACAGCACTTATATGGTTGTTGGCAACACTGCTCCAGTATATAAATATCTTCATTACTGTGTCAATTTGATATCTCTTCTTAAAAATGCTTTACACAAGTGATCTAGCCATTAAAGTAGGTTGGTGAAAATTATCATTTTTGTCAAAAAAGTGCTCTTTAAAACTGAGTCTGTAAAATATTTCACCTAGATCTTGATTTATAAGTCACTGTAATCTATTAGTAGGTAGTTTCATGAAACCAAACTATAAACTTAATTGAGGGTCTAAAAGCACTTATAACTTGTTAAATTCCATCTATACTTACAAAGCTTTATACTAAACTTGTAGCATTATCAAATATTTACCAATATTTCACAATTTATTAGTGAATTCTCTTGTAAACATGTAGTAATATAAAATAGACCCCAGATGGCACATAAAACTCCAGACACCTTTATATTTTAGCTGCAAAATTTAAACTAGTCTAATGGAATAAACAAAACTGGGGAAAACTATTGGCTCAATAAATAATGTATTAGAACTTTCCTTTTAAAGTTTTGTTCCAATGTCTTGAGTCATTTTTGAAATCTGAAAGGTAGACAATCAAAAAAATATTGTCAAGATTTATTTGTGGTGCGCTAAAAGTCAGATTTTCAAGAGAGAAAATTCTGACTTTTTCAAATTCATAAAACTGAACCTGCAATCATACCTTATCCATGCAAATTCTTAACATGTTAGTTATTTCTGAGGCAAAGTGCACAGCAGGACTTGTAATTGAGTTAAATAATGTGGGTCTATTGCTTTTCTTGGTTGAATAAATGGCTCATAAGTTGTTGGCCTGGTTGATATTTAGTTAATACCTTTATTTGGCACTATCCTAAATATTTTGTAGACCCTACAGCTTGTCAACCAGATCTATATGGTGAGGTGAAAATATTACAACCTGCCTCCAGGCTACACAAAATTTCTTTGAAAAAACGGTCTACCTTAATGTTTGGTAATTTCCCACCCAAACCAATCCCTTATTAGCAAATTTTGTATGCATCTTGATAAATTTATGGTGATTAGATGAAATCTAGAAAAGAGCTTCTTCACACCAGGCTTTTCATTAATTAATCTTATCTTATTATTGTTTTATAAGTAGGTTATTTTGTATTTATCTTTTAACTCCTATCTAATCACATAGATGAACCAGGATGTAGTAAAAATAGTTTTATCAGTAGGTATAGAACCAAAATCTTAAAACATCATGTTGGACCCATAATGAACTGGAAAACATTTAATGCAAGTTTCCCCTCTAAATCCCAAATAGATATTTGTAAATAACAAAATGGAATCCCAGGATACTTATACCCCTTCCAACAAGCTTGAATATTTACATTCACCACTTCAAATATGATATGTTGATCTTGAAGATATTAAGATACTCAGCATTCTTTCTAAAGTGGATTAGAAGATGTCAAAATAGACATCCACGGGGCTGCAACACAACCTCCTCCACCTCCTAACCCCCCAAAAATGAAAAACTCGTTCAGTTAAAGTGTGTTCCACATTATAGTGTTCTTTTATCGTTATATACCAAAGAAATTTGTATATACTGAAGGCTATTTGTGGGGCGGCCCCATTTCCCAGACCAGAATAATTTGGGATAGTTCAAAAGAAAGAAGTTCCTCTCCATCCCAATAGCTCAATCAGTTCAGTTCAAGGAGTGGCTTCTGAAGAGGTCACGTCCCCTTCACCCTTGGTTAGAGTAGGAAGGATGTTTGATTGAGAGTGACACAATTGGGAAAATGAGAATATGTAATTACACCAAATATATTTAAATGAATTTTATACACTTTATATATATCTACATTGATTGCTAAATTACCTATTATAACACCCTACAATTTAGGACCTATAGACCTATATACAATTATTTTGGATAAAAACTGCATCAATCTAAGCTCACGGCAAAAATACATGGTAATTTGTGTTGGTAGATAGTAATAAAAAAACAATATTCCAAGTTTTCTTATGAATGAAAGAAGGTACAGGAAAAGGTATATAAATAAATAAAAATAACAAAAAGAAGAACAAAGTTGATACTTTGCATTGCTTCCATTGAACAAAGACCAGGATGGGGCAATCAGACCAAAATAAGTTGTAAGTTAAATGCTTATCATGTAATGTATAATTAGTAATTTTCTGAAGGAAAAAAAGGAATGTAAATAAAATATATTCTAGCAAAAGAAATATGAATTCATCCAAATGAAATATTCAGAGAAAGATGTTATTTAATGGAAATAATACATCTACATATATGTCGTCTGAAGAAGTGATCGTGGTAAAAAGAACATTTAAGTTTAAATGGAAGCTATAAATTAGAACAAAACATAACATTAAGAATAAAGCCAGTCCCTTGCAAATAAATACTAAGAAATTAGTTAATTTAAAACTGGACAGACCTACATAAAAATAAATCAACGTTTCTCAGTATCACATTACAATTTTGAATCTCCAAGAGGCATTGTCAGTTATGCTTGACTTACATTTTTACAACCAAATGAAACTAAAAACTAAAACTAATTGAAACAAGATATAATAAACAAGACTAAGACTTCTCACCAATATAATAAATCACAAAGTAAAGTTAGACCCTACTTTTAGTTAAACAGATAAAATACTATCAAAGAATTTTATCCACGCCAAGTAAACATACCTCTCACAAAGTATATAAAAAGAAAAGTCAACAAGGGAAAAATGTTTAGATGCTGACCAACCGGTAAAAGATCAGGGGAGAGGTTATAGCCAATCAGGAAACAGATTTCTTTCTAATAATTTAAGGCCAATAATGAGACAGTCAGAAAAGCACAAAGAAATATTAGTTTATATATTAAAAGAATTCCCCATAGGAAACAGACTTCCAAATATTTAATAACAAAAAAATGACCTGCTACAAGTAAACAAAAACAGTGTCCTAAGATTCATTTACTCATCATTATATATGGCCCTCTCCCCTGTTGTATGAAGTAATCTCTTATCAATTTCTTTCTATCTCTCCTAGACTGCGCTGATAGATTCCTAGCAAGACTTCTTGACTGGTCTAGACACTAGTTATAATATATCACATATATTAGGAAGATCAGCACAATTGCCCGGGTAATGGCTGCCTCTTGGAGATCATTACCACTCAATCCATTGACCTAGGTTTCATTCTACAGGTACTCTTCACAAGGGACCATGAAACTTGCAACACAACTTCCTATATTATAATAATCACATTCACTTCCAATTTGTTCAGCCCTGCGTTTTTCCTTTATGGTTAAAGAAATGGTTCCTTTTACAAGTTCCTAACTAGATGCCCAATCATTCTTTACCAACTTAACGTTTTCTAGTTTTTTGTTTCCTTTTTTAAGAAGTTGTGTTGTGCTTTTCACACTCACTTCTGAAGCAAATTTGTCCCCTTATAACTCTGCAACTGTAATGGTTTGAAATCATTGAATCGCCATTAGAGCTTATAAGAATACTTCTTGTTAAAATTGTGCAATACAAATTTGGTGGGTGAGTGACCTTAAGGGCCCTTAGCAGTTGATTCGAAATTTCATGAAATTATCCAGTTTTTAACAGCAAAGAATAAATATATTGTTTTAAATTAAAACGTTTGTGTTTTTCATTTTAAAGTTAGTAATGTTGTAGACTGTTTTGTGTTATGTGCAAAATATCAATGCATATTAATAAACAAAAGTATATATATATATTTTGTGCTTGTACAGCTCACACTGTGGTGTGCTACTGTGATGGGCATTGTCCTGATGACCAGTCAAATGGGACATGTGTAGGTCAGCCTGGCAGTCATTGCTTCAGTGCTGTGGAGGAAGTAATCAACTCGGAAACTGGCATGATTGAGATCGAGCGGACATATGGCTGTCTGCCCCCGGACGAGAGAGGATTCATGCAGGTGCTTCTATTTATTTCATTCTCAACTAGAGGCCTAGGGCTGTACAAGTACTTTATTAGCCCCAAAACCACGTGATTAACAAATTGTGTCCCAAAACATTTTATATATATATATATATATATATATCAGTAAAACAAATAAAAATTGTGTCCCAAAATATAATATTATATATATAATGTTTTAGGACACAATTTTTATTTGTTTTACTGTTACAGTAAATATATATATATTATGTTTTGGGACACAATTTTTATTTGTTTTACTGTTATATATTATATATATAGACTGTCTGTCTACTGAGCTAAGGGTCCCAGGTTCGATTCCTGGCATGGTCGAAAAATGTATCATAAAATTAAGTGTGGTTTTCCCCTTTCACAGTGATGTATTAACGGCCAAGAGCTGGATGTTGTGTCTGTTCTAGGTTTAAGTTAGTTTATAAGTCGTGTATTGATATAATCAGTCGGTTCAGAAAGTGTGCATTAAATACCTCAAATAAATGAAAAATGACAATATAACATGTCACAGGAAATACTTTCACTGTGTCTTTTGTGTTATGTTCCAGTGCAAGGGCCACTTAGTACCCCATTTGACAGGCCGCTCCATACAATGCTGCAACAACACTGACTTGTGCAACAAATTTCTCACCCCGCGCATCACTTTCCGCAGCACACCTGCTCCAGATATTGTTATCTATGATGACATCCCCTTCATCGCTCTTATCCTCTCTCTCACTATTTGCCTCATAGCCTTCATTGTCGCACTGGCATATTTCTACCTGAAGTGAGTAGTTGTATGTGTATATGAACATAAAGTAGCCAACACTTTAGCTCAGTCGGTAGCGTTTATGTCCACTGAACTAAGGGTCCCAGGTTCGATTCCCGGCATGGCCAAAAAATGTATCATGGGGGAAATGGGGGTTTACCTTTTCACGGTGATGAATTAATGGTCGAGGACTGGATGTTGTGTCTGTCCTAGTCTTATAAGGCATATGATGCTACGATAGGCCTAGCAAGCCAGTAGTGGAAAAATATATGACTTGAATAAAATCCCGACCCAGGCCACAGGCTGGAAACATTAATGGATGTAAAAAAAAAATGATCATAAAGTATGAGTAATGCTGGATATAACTTAATATATATAATTCTTCTGTACATGTGTATGTCACTGAACTCCTCCTAAACGGCTGGACCGATTTTGATTAAATTTTTTGTGTGTGTTTGAGTGGGTCCGTGGATGGTTTAGATTCACAATTGGACCCGGTAGGTGGCGCTGCAATCGGGTTCTAGGATTTATTTTATTTTTTAGGGAATTTTTTGGGGGGATTTTTTTTTTTTTAGAGTTTTTGCATATTAGAACATGTAGTATAGTTACTCATTATATATTTATTCTCCCCAAACACTTTTTAACATTCCCATCAAATAAGCTGTTTAATACTAAATGCAACAGCTATTCTCTATGAATATTGCTTTGAAGAAAGTAAAGGTAATGACTCTTAACAGAGAAAATAGGTTTTTTTGTGATTGTATTGTATTGTATTCATTTAAAAATCAATGGCCATATTAAACATTACCTTAGTATGTAAATACAAGGTCCTTGACATTTTACAAGCTTAAATTGGTAGGCCTATCTGTTAATTTCAGACCTCGTGCTGAGAAAAAAGAAGGGGGAGTTAATGTCACACAATTCTGCTGCCATCGAATACATTTGTTTTTTCTGCAATTATTGCCTACACAGATATTGTGTCTGATTGACGTTCCTGTCATTCTTCTGGGTTATCCTGTCAATTATTGGCTGAGATGGCCTGATTTCAGTCTCATTTGACTGCACTTTATCTATTTTCCTCCGAATAGCTATCATTTTAATTAACCAATAATTGTGTTAGAATCAAATTCCTTGACTAAAATATGTGCATGTATAAACATAGGTAAACCACTACAGATTACTGAAAACTTTATACCACCAGAGAATAAGTGCTAATAACCTGTTTTATTATGATTTTGCTTTCAGATACAAGAGACGAGAGGATCGCCGCCAATATCTAGTCCCAGGGACCCGTGGCTATGATCCTTATATCTCTAGCAGTGGCACTTTGCAAGACCTTATAGAGCAGAGCTCTGGATCTGGCTCGGGCCTACCATTGTTGGTTAGTTAGTTTTTATTTGGGGTGTATTTTTTGAATTTCACTTACATGTCTGAGATGGTATAGGCATGTAATGAGGATGGGGAAAGAGAGGATGCCGAAGAAAATGTTGGAAATGAAGTAAGTAGTAAAAATACCGAGGAAGGCCAAGAAAGAGATGAGAGGAGCAGCTAACAGAAATTGTTCAAGTGAAAGTAGAAGAATAGAAGAGGTTAAAGGAGGAAAAGTGGCGGAAGAATAGAGAAATATGGAGGCATTCTACTAAACTAACCCGACCACAGGCTGGAAACAGTTGTTGGTGACTTACAGACTTACTTAATTCTATGACAGACCAAATGCTAACTTCCCATGACCGTTAATTTATCATTGTGAAAGGGAAAGCCCCAATTTCACCAATGATGTATTTTTCGTTAATTCTATGAATTTAAGCCGAGATGGCCAATTCAGTGGACAAATGAATTATCTGTCAAGCTAAGATCTCATACCCAAGGCTGTGGAGTCGATATGCCAAGCATTCGACTTCAACTTTATTTTTCTACTCTCCAACTCCTTCATAAATGGCTTAAGTATATTAATTAATATAATAATAATAATAATAATAATATTTAGCACCGCGTCTTACTACCCATTCGGGTTATACGCTTAAGTACTAATTACTCTAATGTATTTGGAATTGGGAGGGTTGAATTTAGAGGAAGTGAACCCGCATTTTATATTAATTAGTACATAACAACAAATTGACTGCAGTAAAATGTTCCAATACGGATGACTTCATAGGAAGCTTCTTTGAAATTGTGAATTTATTTTTAAATACATATTTTCAATCCAAATTACAAATGTTGGTCCTAAATAATATAAAAAGTATAAAATATTGTTATAATATTATACATTTTTATTTTGAAGCCAGAGTTGGTACAATTTTACTGACTCCAACTCTGAATCTACCCGGATTGCTTCTGACTTTACAATCCTGGTTATACCTGCTCAGTTTAATTTTATTTATATGAAATAGTAGAAGTTTATTTTGGGTTGGATTGGTATCATTTTCTCAAATGCTTTCACTGTTTTTAACATTATCTTATTACAAAATTGCTAAGCCATTATAATGACAATGAATATCTTCATATTTGGTTTCACTCCTAAATTTTAGTCCTTAATAGTATGTTGTCTCATTCTTTAAATATAGTTACCGTCAATTGTACCAGTCCTCCATAATTATAGTGTTAATCTCACTCAATTATGTTACCTGGTATTTGTATGGAGAGATTAAAGAGTATTGTTTAGTTTATGACTGTATTATTGGTCTTAATATGTGGGTCATATCACACTATATTCAGTAAATACAATTAAAAATGTTTAGGTAACGCAACAAATACAAATGAGTTCAATATTTTTGGGATAACCTTCCCATTTGAAGACTCCTGCTGCACCTTTGCATTATAATTCAACACTCTTTTTTTAAAGTTTAAAGAATGTAAACCACCATTAAGAAAATACCGATTCAAATCTCAGTTGAGTGAATAAATCTAAACACGTGTCAACATTCTAGTTCTCTAAAGGTTTGGTCTCATTTGCCAACTATTCTTAACATGACTGTTTTAAGCAGATTGTCAATTATTGGTGCAAAAAGGTTTTGAAATGGAATCCACTTGGAACAATAACAGAATCTGAAGGGAATTTTTACTCTAGAGAAGATTTAATCCTTAGAGAACTAAGTTGCCACCACTGAAGCTACAGTCCTGTTCAGTCTACTACTTCCTGAGGAAGGTGCCATGTGACTTTGAAATATTTAATGCTTTGTAAATTATTTGTGCTTCGTTTTCTAAAATGGTGTCATTTTTATTTAATGATATTCTGTGTAATATATTTCATCAGGTCCAGCGCACTATAGCCAAGCAGATTCAAATGGTTCACACTGTCGGCAAGGGTCGATACGGGGAGGTATGGCTGGCCCGCTGGCGAGGGGAACGAGTAGCTGTAAAAGTGTTTTTCACTACTGAGGAGGCCAGCTGGTTCCGTGAAACAGAGATCTACCAGACTGTTCTCATGAGGCATGAGAATATTCTCGGTAAGAATGGCACACACACCTTATTTGGGCTTTGCAAACAAAACTAACATTTACGGGGCTTCAAACAGAGAGAATTTTTAAAGAATTGCAAACATGGATAACTTTTAAGGGGTTTTAAACATAGATAACTTTAAAGGGGTTTCAAACATAGATAACCAAGGGCTTCAAACATCGACTTTTTTTTTAAGGGCTTTCAAACATAGATGATTTTAAAGGGGCTTTTAAAGATAGAAAATTTTTAAGGGTTTCAAACCTAGAGAACATTTAAGGGTTATCAAAACTAGAGAACATTTAAGGGGCTTAAAATCCAGAGAACATTTAATGAGTATCAAACTAGAAAACATTTAAGAAGGGTAAAATTTAGATATTTTTATTTTTTGCACTTTTCCAATAGTTAAATATAAACCACCATTTTCAAAAGAAATTAACTAATGCTGTGCAGGAATGACATTCTGACTTCGGGAAATTTTCGGGCGGGAAATAACTATTTCCCGCGGGAACGGGACGGGAAGAAGGACAAGTTTAAAAATAATTTTCCCCTCTAGGATTATATATATTTTTCATATTTATAATTTTAGTCGTAAACTTAGCTTTCTCATTCATTTCAAATAGAAAATTAAAATAATTTGATAGTTTAAATTGAATTAAATGTAGTGGTAGATGTCAGCAATATTTTGAATAGTGAGGAATAAGGACAAAAACTCTAATTCGGTTGCAGTTATTAGTATGGCCAATACATTTACCTTCTATAATCTTGCAAAAAGAAAAAAAATTAAAGGAAAAAAATATTTACACTTAAAATTTGTATATCTATTTATTTTTAAATTGTAAGTTTTCCAAATAAATACTAAATATTTTGTCTAACTAGTGTTGAGTAAGATTTTTGATATATGTAAATTAAATAACTAGGCTATAACTACAACTATAATAATAGTGTATTTTTAATCCAATATTTTTGGCCTGAATATAAACAGGTAAATTCTAAAAATAAATTTTAAGATTGACTAAAATAGTTTTGAGTTTTTACAAATACTTTCATAGTAAAACATCAGAATATTCAAACTAACCTGGAGCCACATTCTTGTCCATAAGAATAACAAAAACATATCTGGACCGAGCCAGTGTGCCCGGTTACCTCTTACGTTTTAGTTAATAAAGCTCTCACAAAAATCATCGTTGCACTTCAAAAATATTTGCTTATCCAACACATATTATCTATGGTATAAAAGCAAATGGGTGCCATTAAAAATAATAATAACCTCATAATTTATGTTTCTTTATGCAAATAAGTGTGTTGAAGTTGTATTTCGGGAAAATTTCAACAATTAAAAGCCACTTTTATAATTATTTTGCACTAAAAATATGTTTTACTGGATTAAATCTATTCAGAGATAGATATTTCCCTCAATTATATTTAATGTGGCTTTGTTATTTAATGGCTCAGCTATTTTGTAAGTAGTTACAAAATAAATGACTGCATTGTATTTGGAAGAAGGTACAGGAAAGGTAGATGGAAACATATAAAAAAAAGGGCCGTGAACTGTGTTCTTCTTTTCATTGTAAAAGCCATATTGTGTTTGGCCCTTTTATATGTTTCTATTCACCCCTCATATACCTTCTTCCAAATACAATGCAATTGCCTCATAAAGCTAAAAGAGGTTTTCCTTATTGAGAAAATAAATGACTGAAGTTTCAAGTGTCCATCTGCTTAATGGAAGATAAGATTGATTAAAATTTATAAATTAATAATATTTTTAATGAAAATTAAATACAAACATAACTTTGATGTTTGGTCCTTAGCTGTAATTTTTTTAATATTTCTTTTTGCCCGAATTTTGAGAACAACCATTTTCCCGAATTTTTTCCTGAAGTTCAGAATCTCGCACAGCCCTAAAATAAACTAATAAAAATAATATCCATCAAAAGTTTAGTAAAATCTTCGACCTCAATGGTCTTGGAGTAAATTGCTTTCCTTAGGATCCGATCTTTGTGGGTTCAAACCCAACTGGGGTCGACATATTTATCTTGAGCAATGAAAATCTGTAGCACAACTTCCTTCAGAGGGAAAGTAAAGTCTTCATTCTCATGTAAAAGGACCCTGGAAGGTATGGGAAAATAGCTTTCCCGGAAGTATTGTTAGGCCCTTTTTTTCTCACTCATAGAAATTATCTCCTTTTTTTTCACCCAATGAACTTAAAATACTCTTGGTTGCATTAATTTGGCAGCACTATTTTATTGTGAGAAGAATTTAGTTTATTTGTTTACTAAGTTTGAATGGTCAGTCATTCAGGGAAAAAAGTGTATCTCTTGGTCAAAGATTGACATATGTTTCAGTGCTGTGACTAGTTTTTCATGTGCCATGTGAAAGATTTAATTATTAGGCCTCTTAATTTTTTTGTGGGGTGAGGGGGAGAAAATTATATTAAAAAAATATGTTATAACACATTGTTTATAAATAATGTTTGTTTACACAAGAAACATTTACTTTTTTGGCTTTTATTTCAGCAAATCCATTGATTACATCATCATAATTAATATGTGTATATTATGATATTTAATCGAAATTATGGAAATATTGGATAGTCATTCTTGTCTTTTTTAACTTGCTAAAACTTCACTCGCACAAAAAAGTAGAAACAGCAAGAGTGAGAAATGTTACTATATGGCCAACATTTTTATTCGGATATGACTGAATCCATAGTCATAAAGAGCTTGTAAAATATCAACGGTAGTTGCAGTTTTAATGTTTCATATTATTGTTGAGCCTTCAAACTAAACCTTTGACTTTCACATGTGTTTAAATCTTTGTTATACTTAATAGCGAGATCGCACAGATTTTTATAAATCGGCAACACTCATCGATTCTAAAGAAGCATCGATCAGTCCTGCAATTCACTCATTCAGATGTTAGTGAGCAAAGTGCATTGAGGGCCCAGGGTACTGAGCGACACATAACCAATCACTAAATAATGCAATTTCCTGTCTGAATGCAGAGCAGAGATGGCTTTGAAATTTAAAATTTGAAAATATAATATTTGAGGATTTTTATTTAAGAATCCTCTTCATCCTAGGCACTGTGCATATGTACCTTTTGCACCTTCCTAGTTACGGTACTGCATAGTTACTTACTTTGCTTACTTAGTAGTAAAATATACAGGAGCATTAAGAAAAGTTTACTAATTATAAATGAGGATTTTCAATACAACTTTGGGAATTTAAATGCACAGTAATGAAGGGTTAATTATGTTGGGCAGGTTTTATAGCCGCAGATATCAAGGGCACAGGATCATGGACCCAGATGCTATTAATCACAGACTATCATGAAAATGAATCTCTTCATGATTACCTTCACACCAACGTGCTGGACTCCTCTTCTTTACTGACCCTTGCATTATCTGCCGCCAGTGGGGTTGCACATCTTCACACGGAAATATTTGGCACAAGAGGAAAACCAGCCATTGCACATAGAGACATAAAGAGCAAAAATATATTGGTCAAGAGGAATGGACAGTGTGCCATAGCAGACTTTGGTCTGGCTGTCCGGTATATCAGGTTTGTACTGCTCATTATTTTATTTTTATTTGTGTATGCTGGCTTTTGATTGAGAATTCCAAACCATTTTATAAATATTTAAGAGTCAATATTTATTATAAACAGTTTTAGAGGAATTGCAAAGCCCTCAAGTAAATTTTCTATAAATCATATTTGGAAAGAACTATCTTATGCATCTCAATTGGAGGAATTCTTTACTTAGAGCAAGTTTGTTCTTGTTTATTCTTGTTGCTACTGCCCAATAACTCACTCTAGTAATCTTTATATCTTGTTTGTGTGTTAAACAAGTAATATAATACATAATTTTAATCTTTTATGTTTGAGTCCCACCACATTAACAAGTCTCAACTCATCTCAGGCTAGTCACTTTGGTTGTACATTGAATGTTGTGCTGGTTAGTGATTGGCGCTATCCTCCTCATAGCCCAGAATAGTGTTTTGTAGGGGTGTGCGAAGCTTTGAAAACTTCAACTGGTTTTCATATATTCGTTCACTTCGACTTTGATTCGATAGTGAATTCTGTATTCGACAATCGCAAAGCTTTGCCAGAAAAAAATATTTAAATTTAAGACACACACACACACATATATATATTAGGGCAGGGCCAATGCCGATAACTGATCCAATTAATCGGCCGATATTGGCCCGATCGGCCAAGGATTATCGGTTTTTTATCATGCAAATATTTTACGCTGATAATTCAAAATCTATAGATATACAGTAAAACCTTGGATTGCGAGCATAATTCGTTTCGTAAACGTGTTCGTAATACAAAGCACTCGTATATCAAAGCGAATTTCACCCATAATAAATAATGGAAACTCAGATGATTCGTTCCACAACCCAAAAATATTTAATCTGAAAATGATTAATACCTTTTTTTATTTTCGTTATTTAAATGTAACTATACTGTAATCAAATGTATTTATTAAATTTAATGGTGGCTGGTGTGAGGTGGACGAGAGAGATGAGAGGAGGTGGTGGGTTATTGTTTAGGACGACTTTCACTGTCACTAACGGAATCACTGCAATGTGTTGGCTCACTGGAATATTTTTCTTTTTGGGCGACTTTAACAAAGAACCTATCCAATGACACTGCTCAGCAGACAAAGCGTAACCATAGTACTACTCGTATTGCAAGATATCGCTCGTTTATCAAGTTAAAATTTATTGAAAATTTTTACTCGTCTTACAAAACACTCGCAGACCAAGTTACTCGCAATCCAAGGTTTTACTGTATTTTAAATTCTCAAATCTTGCATGTAAACACAAATTCTTTAATTCTGGGTTAGATATTTTATTAAATAATAAACAGCAAAACCAACATTCTAAATAAAATAAATCATTCCATTTTATTTACCTTAAGGCTTATTTCATATTATGAAATACTTGATTAATATACTAGAGTTAAAGATTTCGCCAAGTAATCAAGTTAAACATTATCAAAAACAAAATTAGGTAGGTCAGTATGATTTTATTTGTTATGGATTTCTGAAAAATTAAAAATACATATATTATGGCTATTAGTAACGAATTCTAATTGAATACAAGTTGTATACCAACCTAATATAAAAAATTACCTACATCTTTCAGTACGAGCCAATGCCCACACATGTGCACAGCATTTTGCTTTCTATTTAAATAATTTTAGTTTTGGATTTGAGTTATTTATATTTTATAAACTCTCCACACTCCCCCCCCCCCCCCTATTTTTTCTGTTGACTGAATTAACTAAACTATATTTTATATATGTAACCGTAGCTTATTCACACAGATAAAACAACAAATACGTCCAAAATAATGTATCATTATTGTACTGTTGCGTACTCTAGGGGCTAGCTTGCACAGAACTGGGTTCAATAATCATGTATTTTTCTTTTCTTCGTGGTGCGTGACGTCGGCTACATGCCAATTACTGAGCGCTCCAAGATCAGCTCGATCAATCGCTTACTGAGCGCTCCCTGAGATATAGTTCAAGCGTAATGCTCGAAGTACTAATTTACGACTGTTGTAAATAGTTTAGTTATTTTGTCATTTAAACTGTTTGTTATATTATTAATTCTCAATTAAATGATCAATATATTAATTCTCAAAGACAAAACTTCCACTTCCTGAGACTATTTTTATTTTTACTTCATTAACAATACCTATAAATGCCACAAAAGGCATTTTTTCTTTTTTATTAAACTTGGTAATTATGTCATAGCCTAATTATTTTGTCCGCTTATTTTCGAAGCTAATTGTTTAATATGGCAAGGCCAAAATATTTTATTATGTACAGGTGGTCTTCATGTAAAAACAAACTAGGTGTATTCTCTTTGTGTGCACAATTTTAAGTTTGTCCTTTTTCTTTATTTATTTTTTGGTATTGGTATTTTAATTAATTTGTAATTATGTACAGTCTTGTTTATTATGACAGTGCAATAGGCCTAGCAATATAATTAAATATATCTAACCAACTTTAATGTTAAAAGCTTTAATTTAAACTTTAATTCAACTAACTTACTACTATCATGAAAAGTATAAAAGTGGCAAAATCAGATAATTCTTGTTTTTGAGTATTGTTACTGTACACTTTTGTAATATAAAAAAAAAAGAAAAAACTAAATCGGCATCAATAACCAGCAATATTGGCAACAAAATATCAGCATCGGCAATATCTGCAAAAGGGCTTATCGGCCCAGCCCTAATATATATATATACACACACACCATTCGAAAGCTGTTTTAGAGCTCTATACATTATCATTGTGAAATTTTATGTTAATTTTAACAATTTGTTAAGTTACCTAATGATTTATAATTGTAACTGCTGACATCTAAATTAAAAAGTCTCTACTTATTATGGTGTTTTAAAAATTGATTTGTACGTACATCAATAGAAGCTTGAAATTTACAAGCCTACATAACTTTCGTCTCCATCCCGAGCTTTAATGACTTGCTCGGCTTGAAACCGGAGTACTCGCAGAGCCCTAACTATAGGCTATGGCACCATTTGTGAGTCCAAAACCTATATGGTTTAAGTGCTCATGATTTTTTTTTCTCTCTCAAGTGTACAATAGAGAATGAAATTGATATTTTACCATTATAAGAATGCAATTTTGACAGTTACAGCCAATGCTTAAGATTTGATTTAACCAACCATGATTTGGTTGGGGGATGGAGAAAAACATTTTTAAAAATGATGTTCCAAATAATATCTGTACCAAGGGGGAAACATCTATACATTAAAGATAAAATATGCATGTGGTCTCAAAACTTTTTTTAATTTTAACTCTGTGTGGTGTGTGTGTGTGTGTGTGTGTGTGGTGTGTGTGTGTGTGGGTGGGTGGGTGGTGTGTGTGGGTGTGGGTGTGGGTGTGTGTGGGTGTGTGTGTGCGCGCATTCTCCACAAATTCCTGGAAATAAGGAGAAAAAAAGTCACTATTTGGTTCCCTTTCTAACACTAGTGTGTTTGGTCACTATTTCAACTGACACGATGTTGGAAGAATTCAATCCACAAATTTTACATCTTATTCCTTTCTTATGGCTTCTATTTTAGCCACACTCACATTTAAAGAGAGTTTTTAGATTTCAGCATTATCACCTTATAACAAACAGATAGAGGGAAACAAAGAAGAAAAACACTAGTTTATTCAATTTTGAATTTGAACTTTACAAAATACAGAATTTTTAGTAATTTACATCATCCACACTCTATTTAAATTTAATTTTATTTGTGCGTTGGTAGCTCAATGTAATGCATAAGAGGTGTACATGTGTGCATGCTCAAATTTTACCTTTCTCGTTAGTGTAATTAAATCTGGATAACCCATATGGGTTTATCTTAGTAATCAATCTAGTTCTAACAATTTTTTAAGTCTTGTTAAATATTAAATTTATTTTATTTATTTATTTATTTGAGGTATTTAACGTACACTTCCTGAATTGACTGATTTACATCAGCACACAAAAATGTTTATGAGGGAGAGTGAAAAGGCGTACCAATTTTGCCGGGAAGGTATTTTCACACATCTTCCAGGGTTCTTTTACGTGCCACAATCGACATGACACCGATGGCTTTACTTTCCCTTCGAAGGAAGTTGTGCCGCACATTTTTATCATTTGAACCCACAAACATTGGATCCTGAGGCCAAGACTACCGAGGTCGACTTTTTTTTTAATATCATGTGTTTGTAAAACTTATATAATAGTTCATTTAATATGAATTTTTTCAAGAAATTTAGGAAAAGAAAAAATTATATATTTTGTGGACAAATTAAAAAAATGTTTACATTTATTGGTGGTCACATGATCTAATAGGTCACTCATGTCAGACTGGTAGGGTGTACTGAAGGTGTTTTATCCTAAATTGTTTCACACTTTCCTTCCACACAAATATAGGAGGTACATTTGCTCTAAAATGCTATCTTCCTCATCCAGATTCTATTAGTGTAATTAATTTATGTGTATAACCTGAACAAGTAATAAAACACTGATTTTTTATTTAACTTTAATGGTTTACTTGATTTATTTACTGGCTTTATTTTTATCTGACTGATGATTATGCTACAAGCTGTTAATATTAATCTCATAATATTTATTTATTCTGTAGCGAAAGTAACAAAATCGACATTGCTCCTAACACACGTGTGGGAACACGACGCTATATGGCACCTGAAGTTCTTGATGAGAGCCTCAACATAGACGCATTTGACTCATTCAAGATGGCCGATATGTACTCACTTGGGCTAGTGTTTTGGGAGATGTGCCGACGCTGTGCCACCGGTAACAAGCTGAGTGCCGCCGATGACTATGTGTTACCATACCATGACAGCGTTCCCAGTGATCCATCATTTGAAGATATGCATGAAGTTGTCTGTGTCAAGAAGATACGGCCACACATATCCACTAGATGGCTTTCAGAGGAGGTACAATTTATAAATTAACTATATAAACAAAGGAAAAGTGCTAAATGGCTTTAATAAATTAAACATTAAAAGGGGGATAGAAGGGCTTGACGTTCTGGCGTCCAGGTCACAAGTGTGGTAGTGCCTTAATACATTAAGACTCAAAGTGTCTAATAAAATTTTAAAAATATTATAGTACTTATAAATTCTATATCTATTTAAAAAAAAAACTTTGGTTTTTTGGGTTAAATTTTTTTATATAATGGAAGGTACAGGAAAGGTGAATAGAAACATATAACAGGAAATGCACAGAATATAATTGAATAGAAAATATTTAATTACAGTAGGCTCTCGATTTACTAGCGAAATAGATGGGGAGGTAGAGGAAGAAGGAGAGGCAGAGTGTATCTCGGGTTATACGCACTTACGCTAATGTGTAATGGTAGGGTGATTGTGAGTTAAAACGGAGGACCTACAGTTTAATGTGAAATCTGAACCACGTTGGAGGTCCGGCATTCCTCACATTCACAAGTTGTGGCCAAGGCATTGAAGGCTGAGGAATGTGTACTGACCTGACAAATTTGGAGAAGTAGGGTGACACTTTACAAACACAATGAATACATGCACTGAAAAGTAACGGCAATTAGCACAACCTCAAAGATTAAACAAATGAATAAAGGACTTCTTGCATTAATTCATTAACTATATAATCTACATACAGGAAAAGGGGATTTTTTTTGTATTATCTGTGATTTCTATTATCCATGCTTCCTCTCCCCTCATACACCCTGGAAAATCGAGAGTCTACTGTATAATGAAAATGGGGATCAAACAATGAGGTTCAGAGAACTTAAGACTGTTATAATAGTGTATATATTTTGCACTTTGGGAGACACTCCAGGTAAGGATTTCTATTATACATCCATCATTTAGCTTAAACAAAGTTTTTGTCGTTTCTTTTAAAAATAACATTTATTTATGATGTTTTTATTCTCTTTGTTTTTATTATTAATAATAATAATAATAATAATAATAATAATAATAATAATAATAATAATTAGCACTGCGTCTTACTACCCGTTCGGGTTATACGCTTAAGTACTAATTACACTAATGGGTTAGGAATTGGGAAGGTTGAATTTAGAGGAAGTGAACCCGCATTTGCGTGGAGGGAGAGTGAAAAACCATTTAGGGAAAAAACCTCAGCTCACCCGACCGAGATTCGAACCTTGATCTCCCCGTCCTCAGCAGTCGAGCTCAACACGACTGGCGTTTTTATTACTTTTGTTGTTTGATATAGTGTACGTATAGTCTGCTTACCTTGAAAGGTGGCAGTCTTTTCCTGATGAATTATACTATGATTCTTATCTTATAAACTACACCTTGGTGGAAATATGCACGGTAATCTTGCTGCCTCTCAGGGTAAACAAAGTGTCCATTAAAAAATAAATCAATATATTTTTAACGTAAGTGATTTTTTTTTTCGTCTACAGGTGTTGCGGACCTTGTCCAAACAAATGCAAGAGTGCTGGCATCCTAATCCTGTTGTGAGGTTGACTGCATTACGAGTAAAGAAAACCTTGTGTAAACTTGATGCAGATAACACAGTCAAGATAGTTTGACCGTCTGCAATGGTGCTATAGTGGCAATAATCCTCTTTATCGCAGTGCTCAAAGAATGAAGAAAGAGAAATATACATCTTTTATTGCATTTCTTATAGCTAGGAAAACTTAATGTGAAAAATAACAAACTAGAAGAGACGAGTCAGCCAATTATTCACCTGTTTGTAATCAGGGTGACAATCTTCACAAACACAAGCACAACACTCAGTATTTTAAACATTGCCTTTGTCCGTGAATCTAGAATTCAAACACAATTTAAAAAGTATGTAACCAAATATGTTGTAGGGTTTATCCTTATTATAGTTGAAATATTTTTTTTTGCAATTATTATAGAATGGCATGTGGGCTTGTGTCTCACACAAATCAAATTGAATCCCTAATAATTGGGTCTCTCATTTTAATCTTTAATTTCTTTGAACTTTGAAGTAAGATCACAGAAAATATTACATATAAATACATCTCATAGTAAAGCATTTTCTAAAGAAACTATTATTTTCTACTGTTTACAAATTCAAAAATAATCGATTTAATTTTGTGTTCGTTTTATAGTCAAGTAAGGACAGTTCCCACAGACCTGGAAAGTCAGGGAAATTGAAATGAATCATAAAAAAGTGAAAGAAGTGAGAGAAATTAATAATTCTGAGCTGAAGTTTAATGAAAATGAAGGAATGAAAAAAAAAAACTTTTATATTGTGTGTGATGTAGACTTTTTAGTGTCTCTAATTAGACTAACAGAAAATTAAACATGTGAACATTGATTAAAGAGATGAAAAAAGATTAAAAAGGTTGCATGAAAATAAAATATGTTGACATTGCATATATAATTGGAGGAATGTTAATATAGGTCATGAAGTATTTGTAGATTTTTGTGCTAAGCCTGAATGAATTCTCTGTATGGAAAGTATTTATGTATATTTTAAAACTCATGTTTTAGTATTGTAAGTTGGTCTACATTAATTAAAGAAGAAGAATGGTGGAAGGATTGAGGAAGATGGAGGCATTTTACTGATCTGACCCGGCCCAAGGCTGGAAACAGATAATGATGTTGGTCTACAAGCATTTTAGCTTAGTTGTGACTGATTTTTCAAAGTTTGTAAATGTTTTAACCATAGTAAATTATTTGTAATTTTGTTTTAAAGATAAACAATGTCAATGATAGTATAAAAAAATCGACTTTGTGCAAACAAAATCTTCCAATATCAAACTTAATTTAAAACAAAAATTGGTAAACAATAAGATCTATTCTGTACTGAATTTAGATTACAATGCTCCTATGCATGCCATAGTAATACAGATATATAATTATATATAATATTTGTCAGGACTTGTTTTACCTGGCATAAGATTGTTTTATTTACATAAAACATAGTATAAACATTTTATTATGATTTACCTTTCAGTTGTCAATTAATATATTTTGTTTGTACTTGATATATTTGTGAATATTAAAAATATTCAAACTAATTTGATTACTGTCAATCTAGAAAAACATTGCTAGTATATGATGCCTCAGTTTAGTACTTATATTAAATACTATGTATTTTTGTTTACTCCATTTAATACAGTATTGAGTATTTTGAAAAATGTTCTGTTTCAGGTCTTTCATTAGTTTTATTTTACAGTTTTCATTGTTTTTAATAACATGCCAACTTGTTTGTATATTTGTTTCTCATAAATTAAGATTTTGGCACTAACATGTTCGCTTTCATACTTATCCTTTCAGACATGTATTGTATCTCTTTAAGGTCTTTTCGCTTTTTGAAGTGGCTTGTAATATACATATAGAAGAATGTATAGGAAAAGTGGATAGAAAACATAAAAGGGAACAAACACAATATGGCTTTTACTACCTTTTCCTCCTGATGAGTTATGATAGACTGAAACCTAGGCCAGGGAATTGGGCAGTAACAATTTATTTTCTTCAAGAGGCATCCATTATCTCTTTTTCCAGTGGCAGCAATGTAAAGTGTGAACTGTGTTCTTCCTTTCAGTGTAAAGGCCATATTGTCTTTGTTCTCTTTTATATGTTTTCTATCCACCTTTACTGTACCTTTATCCAAATATATATCACAGACATGTATTGTAGTAACTCTACCAAACTCTTTATTAAAACTTAGCTAAAACTATATTGATCATAAAAACTAACTACCAGATTACTGGTCTTTCTTTTTCAAATATACTATTACTTTAACACAGTTCATATTTTTATGATATCTTTCAACCGTAATAATGAACACGTTACTTCTTAAAAGAAGATATAAGAAAAGATGCAAAAGAAAAGGCTAAAAGGATAAGAATAAGGTGTGTACAGTGAAAATAAAACCACAGTTCTAATTTATTTATTTTTCCTGCTGCCACTTGTTAGAGAGAGAAAGATTCTTCTAAGACAGTATTTTTCCAAACTTTTATTGGTCGCATACTCCTTTAAAGCCATGGACTAACCATTGTACCTCCAATTCTTCATGATAAAATCTCCGCTCAAAAAACAACATCTTTGTACTAAATCCATCCTCGCTAACTTTCTCCACACTTCTCTATCCTTACATTTTATCTTTGCTTCAACAACATCCATACACCGAGTCATACATGCTCTTTTATTCTCAAAACTCTTAATATTTCTCTTTTTCACACATTAGTCTACAACATTTAGCCACGACTTACATGGCTTACCCCTTCCTTTTGATCCACACACTCTACCTTCATATATTTTATTTGTCACTCGATCCACACTCATCCTCTCAACATGCCAAACCAACGTAAGATGCTTCTTTCACATTGACCTATTGTATTCCCTTTCAAACCGCACTCCTTCAGCACCCTTTTATTACTCACCTGTCCATATGAGTTTTTCCACATAAATTTCTTATTTATCTCATTCCAACCACATTTACCTTGCTCTTTTGCTACTCCTGACAAACCCATGCTTCACAGCCATACAACAATGTTGGCATTAGCACACTTTCATGTACTGCCATATTTGCCTCTTTAGATACTACTTCATTCTTTGCAATAATCCGCATACATCCAACTGCTCTCCAAGATGCATTCACCCATCTGTCTATTTCACCATCTATCTTTCCATTTTCACAAAACATTCTGCCCAGATACACAATATAATTAACTGGTTCTAACAATTTTACACTTATACTAAGCTGACAATCACTTCCTGATCCTTCCTTACCAAACATTATCACCTTAGTTTTGGAGGCATTTATAAGATTACTTGTTTTGCCTGTCACCACATTTAAACAATTTAATGAATTCCTCAAGTCACTTTCATTCTCAGCTATTAATATGGCATCATCTGCATATAACAGCACTCACATTCACATTGCCCATTTGGACATAAACTGCATCCTCACAAGCATCCCTCATACACTTATCCATACATTAAACAACCATAGAGACATAACACAACCTTGTCTAACACCATGTTCAGTGTCAAACTACTCGCTCAAAGCTCCATCCACCCTAACATACGCTTTACTTCCATCATGCACCGCCATAATTGCATTTATTAACCATGCATCCACAACACTCTCTAATAACATTCCATAACATACTCCTTTTCACCCAATCATATGCACTCTTCAGATCAATGAATGTACAATAAACTTTCTTCCTTACTGCCAGTCATTTCTCAATCACTTGTTGCAATGCAAAGATCTGGTCCATGCAACCTCTAACTGGCATGAAACCACATTGCACACCTCAAATCTTATCCGCAGTTTTTTTCACACACCCTCTCAATTAAAGCTCCTCAAAAACTGTCTGTAATACTCAACAAACTAATTGTTCTATAATTCTTAAATTGATTCTTACTCCCTTTGCCTTTGTACAAAGGAACAATAACAGCATTCTTGGGGTGGACGGGATCTCCCCCCCCCCCCACCCCCCGAACCCTCTTGAAAATGTTGGTAATTTAGCCATTCCCGAGAGTCGGGCGGGAAAAACCCTTTCCCGGCAAGGGTTCAGGCGGTAAATAAAGCCCGCGTATTGTTCCAACAGGTACTACTGGCTCCATCTTTATTTTATAGAGTCATCTTCTTTGTTCCTCAACAAACTTAGAGGGAGGTAGGGAAATTTTATCGCCTGTGCTGAGACAAACAAGTTGGTAATTTCATGAGTCAATGTGCTATGTCTATTAACAGTTATTTGTTAGGTTCAGCAAGCGAGAGAGCTTGAAAGATTTAGAGGACAAATATTATAATACTCTACCATCTTTTGGGGCATAGAAATGAAGGGGGAGGAAAGCTTGCCAAGGTCAACTATTTATGAGCATCAGCCTGTTTGTTGTTAGCAACCAAACAAAGAGTAGAGATTTCAGTGGTGTTAAAATAAATAGTTTTAAAGGGGTGTCATTTCTAGAGAACATTAAAGGGGCTTTAACCAGAGAGAAGTTTCTAGGGGTTTTAAACAATATTTAAAGGGTAACAAAACTAGGGAACATTTAAGGGGTTTCATGCCTAAATAATACTTTGGTTTAAAACCTAGATAGCCTTTAAGAGGTGTTAAAATAGAGAACATATAAGATTTTAAAGGACATTTAAGAAGGGTAAAAATATTTTTTTATTTTTTGCACTCTTCCTATAGGTAGTTTAATATAAAATACCATTTTCAAAAGCGATTAACTAATAAAAATAATGTATTAAAATTAATTATTCGATTTATATTATTCAATATTTGTTCACAATTTTTCTATTTGTTTCAATAAAAAATTCTATTCACACACCCCTAACTATGTTTTTATGTTTTTATAATATATTATTTGTATTATATTTAATAATGTCAAATCTTATACAAGTATTACCATGTAAGTATAAGAACAAAATATATTTATAGTCTAGAATTAATCTCAAGCATCATTTATATAATTTCCCGTCTTGATCCCGATATTCTGAATAATTTTCTGTCTCGATATAAAAATGTCATTCCCGTACATCCTTACAGCATTCTTCCAGTCAATAGGAACATTCGAAATCCCAGCACACATTGAACAACTCACATATTCTGGCAAGTAGTACCATGAGCTCACACTTGAGCATTTCACTTGCCATTCCATCTACGGCACAGCTTTGTCATTCTTTAACACTTTCATAGTTTTTAACACCTCAGCTTGGTTAATTCTTTCACTATAACATTTTCCATATTTTCTGCTACTTTATCTTTCTTATCGCCATACAATTTCTCAAAATATTCCCTCCATCGCTTTCTTACTGTTATCATCCCAGATCATTTCACGACATTCATTCCGAATGCCATATGACTTTCCTTGCACTCCTTGGTTTGTTCTCTTTACCCATGTTAAGAACAGCCTATTTTCTTCAAAATAATTATGCATTCTTTCTCCTTCTTTAAATCTAATTTGCTCCTTACTCTCATTTACTACTCTCTTTGCATTAATCTTTTTTCTCTTTTTATATGGCCCATAACCTCCTTCTCTTTCACTCCTCACACCAATCATTTGTTGTTACAGTTTTTGCTTTTCTCTCATTAGCATTTATTTCATCATTCCATTCATGCTCTTGAAAAGTCCCCCCCCCCCCCCCGGCAATCTTTCACTCTTGCTTGGTACTATTGCGCTGCTTCTTCAAACGATTCCAACCTAATTCATCTATTGAGATGACTAGGAAGTGATCCGTTCCACATTCAGCTCCACACACAGGCCCGATATTCTTTACTAAACTTCTAAGTCTCTCATCATACACCGCAAAATCAATCATCGTTCTCAAATCGCCCCTTTAAAATGTATACATGTGAATAGCTTTTTGCTTAAACCATGTCTTTGATAGAAATAAACTTTTTTCTAAACACAGACTCATTAGCATTCTTGTTTACTTTAAAGTTTGAGTGGCCAACCTGGTCAAAAAATACAAAATCTGGTTTAAAGAAAATGACCCAAAAAAATGGGTTCATATGGAAAAAATTGGGTAAGAAAATTAAAAATGTATCACATGCTTTATGTCACTAAGGATTTGTGTTATTATATTTGACACCATGAATATTAAAAGTATAATCAAATTAGTAGAGATGAAAAGACTAATTTAGAGTAGGTGTACTTGGCAATCCTCAACCTACCTGTTAACTACTACAATTAATTTTAATACTAATTTTAGTGTAAATAAAAGCGAATTGATGATTACAACACTGGAGGAAAATAGGTACACAAGGGGCGTAACATTAGGAGGAAAGCAACTTAAGAAAGTGGAAAGCTTCAAGTACTTGGGAATTTTACTAGAGGAAAGAGGAGGAAACAAGAGAGAAATTGGGATATTGAGGAGGCAAGCAAAGAGGCCTTTTACAAAAGCATCAGGAGTCTGGTCTGAAGTAGAGTGCCGCAGAAGTGCAAAGGAGTGATGTACAGGGCATGTTCCAATATTGCAGTATGCATCAGAAACCTGGGTGATGAAGGAAAGGGATGAGAGCAGGGTACAGGAATGTGAGATGGAATTTCTGAGGAGAAGGCTGGGAGTGACGGAGATGGACAGGGTAATAGAGAGAAAGAGAGAGTCAAGGAGGAACCCCTGCAAAATAGATTAGAGAAAGCAAGATTGAGGTGGTATGGACATGTGAAGAGGATGGAAAAGAGAAGGATTCCAAGGCAGATGCTCGAAATGGAGGTGGTGGAAAGGAGGCCAAGAGGAAGACCCAGGGACAGGCGAATAAAGGGAGTTTTTTTTTTTACCTGACTAATTTAACTTTGTTTCTAAAATTTAACCAAGTCCTAATTCATCCTGTTTGAATTTCCCCAATTCTTTTTTTTTTTTAACTAATCTGGTATTAGCTCGTATTACCTAATTAAAGACTGATTTCTAATTTGTTTCCCCTAATTATTTTGTATCTCTCCAGTCGGTCTGCCTTGGGTATTTTTAATTTCCCTCCACCCCTGGCACTCCGAGTACTCACCTTTTCCAGTGAGCACTGGGCACCCTCCAGTTGTGGCGAGCGTTCCCCTATCCGACACCTGGGGAAGCGCCCTATCTGAGTTGATGCTCTGGCTATTTACTAGGGAAACCACTGGCGGATAATCTTTACTTTTACTAATAAACTACTCTGAGAAGGTTACATTGCTTTAATACTCTCTTATCTAACCTAAATACAAACTTATGATATAACTAATCTATCTTATTTCTACTTAACCTACTACCACTCCAGTATTGAAATCTCATTGTTACACATCTTATTTATGACACTCCTAAAACTATTGTAGTTCATGTGGTTCACATAGGCCGCTGATGCAGCCATCTCTGCCACTAATGATGCGGGATGCCCGTTAGCTTTCCTCCATCTTTTCCCTTGTTGCCTGTTTTGCTTGAGGGGGGGGGGGCTGAGCTCCATCATCTGCTTCTATCTTCATCCGGAATATGTGAGCACCAACAGCTCTCTATTGGTAGGGCCATTTCCTTTTCTTCAATCACCACGATGACTGGAAACTCCGGCAACGGTTCCTCCCCTATTCTCACCTTGCTCCTACTGCCTTTCAGTCTTATACTTTCAATTTTATTATGTGTGTGTGTTAAACGTGAGTCCAGTGCTACCGCCTTGTTAACTTAGGTTTCTTCAACTTCACCTTCTTCGAAAGACTCAGCCTCGAAGAACCCATTCCCACTCGAGTCTTCCCAACAACCATACCCCCTCGCAGACTCCCATCTCTGTTTTCAATTGCCCTCTTCTCAGCCATTTCGTGAATGTACACCTCTTTCTCTATCATCGACAGCTTGTTTGCTAACATATCCAACGACTGACACTCCCTCTCATCCCATAGCATTTACCATACCATATTTCCAGCTAAGCATAATAGATATTCCCTCATTAGTTCCTCTTTTCCGGACACTCCAGTACCACATGGTCTGGTGTTGCTACCTCCCCACATTCATACTCCCGGTTTTCCACCAACCCCTGCTCATGTAGGAATGCTTTGTATGGGCCTTTGTCAGTTAGAAAATGGACGAGTCCCATAGAAGGTTTTAGATGTTTTAATTCAAGTCTCTCAGCTATGTATGAAAGCAGTGAGAAGGTTCACCTACCAGTCTTACTTGTTTCCCAACTTGCTTGCCACTCCTCAATGGCCTTGTCTATCCCCACTGAAGTGCCTACCCCTGCTTTTGTTTTAATCTTTCCACCTTGTCAAATGCCCCTCTCTTTAGCCAGCAGAAGCTGCTCTCTTTCTGACCTGTAGATTTAAGGGTCTTATTCCCAACACTTGTTTGCGCATCCGTTGCCACAGACCGGTACCACCAGACAACCCCATGAGCACATACCTCTGCCAGCTGAGTAATTTCCTCGTTGGTAAGACATTCTTCAGCCAATGATCCCATGTATTGGCTCCATATCCTACTATTGCCATAAGTAATGCCTGGTGATATGTTTATTATAATCTTCTTTGGCCAATGCTGATAATTTTATGCATCACTGTGAGGGCTTTAACGCACACCTGCTCAATATGGGCCTGAAAGTTGAGCTTCTCATCAAGGGTTATACCCAGATACTTAGTTGTGGTTACTCGCTTGAGTATGTTTTCTCGATCCTGTACTAGGACCCCTTCTTAGTTTTTACTTGAAGACCATATAATGTCTTGCTTGGGGCCATATTCAGCTTTGCCTTTCAACACCATTTATTGAACCCATTCAGGACCCTATTACATCTTGTCTCAATCTCTCTCCGTGACCTGCCATTTATAATAATCAACTAATCGTCCGTAAAAGTCACCACGCATGCTGTCTCTGTGTATGATTCCAGATTCCAACACTAATAGCCCCGGCTCCAATCCCACGTTCCAAAATATCAGGCCACAGACTGATCCTTGCAGACATCCCTTGGTGATTACCTTCTCTATCTTCATGCCGGGATACCTCAAGGCCGCATAGCAGCCCCTGCAATAATCCAGGAAACTCCTGTGGTGTAGATTCCTCGGACATCTTATATTCTTTAGTCTCCCAAACAAGGAAGGCCACCAAAGATTATCGAAGGCCCCTGATATATCAATAAAAATTCCCACTGTGTATTTCCCATCTGCCTGATCTAGCGGTTCCATTACCCTGCCTATCGCGTCTTCTGTCAACTTTTCTTACTAAAACCCATATTGCTGTGGGTGTATTCCTATTCACTCTCTGTATCTATTCATTTTTGCACACAATATCTTTTCCTGACTCTTCCCAATAATATTTAGTGTCTTACGATATGATTTTTCATGCATATTATTTTTTAAACGTAAACTTTCACCTGATTATTAATTTACTTACCTTAAGGTAACATAAAAATTAGGTTGACATTTTTACAATAATCTTATATGGCATCCAGCTCACAATACAAAATGGATGATGAACGATGAATATAATTAAGGTCAAATGTTTATTACAAAATTATTATTAATTAAGTTTATAATACCGTCAGAACAACATTTCAGAACAAATTTATTTATTTTAAAGCTTAGTCAAGAACATAAATACATATAAAGCAGAATATTAGTGAAAATAATGAAACAATTTGTTAGAAACCTAATACTAATTTTAAAAATGTCATGGCAACCCTATAGTCCTCATCCCTATCATAACTTATATGATTGCTGAAGGGATTGATGCATTCACTCCCTACACAAGAACACAGTTCTGTACAGGGTATGCTACTTTTCCGACAAGAACATTTGGCTGAGTGATAACCCATTTTACAAGAACACTTGAGAAGACTGGTGATTGCTTCCGGCGCTGGAGGGTTCGAGCTTCTCACTGGAAGAAGTGTATTGTCGTTAGTTTGGTACTATCCTAAGTTTACAGGGTCTGTGAGACTCTGGTGACTGTTACAAGCTGTAATCTAGATCTTAGTAATATAGTGTGCCCTGTCAATGTGTGGTGGTAAAGAACCCATGGTTGGGGGCATGATGTAAAGAGAATAGAGGTGAGCCCACGCGCATGCTTACCCCACCACGCCACATTGCTGCCTGCCACTGTGACGTCACCTGGGTTGCAAGCTATCCGAGTTTTCACCCATTTTTAGTTTCTCTTCAAGCGCCAATCCATTTTACACATTCCATCAAAAACAAATTCGTCATGCCAAATTGTGCAGTATATGGCTGCCACAATCATTCACATAAAACAAAAGGTAGTTCAATTAAATACTTCCGATTTCCACAGAGGGAAGATGTCAACGCAAAATGGGTTGCAGCATGCAAAAGAAAATGCAAAATAAATATCAAGAATGGTGAGTAAAAAAGTGTTCATTTATAAAATATAATTATTTAATTTTGTTTGCTTAAAGCTATTTTAACTTTCTATATTTTGTATCCAGCTAGAATATGTTCCATTCACTTCGGACCAGAATCTTTTACAAAAAGCAGAGCGCAGATGTTGCTAAATTATTCACCTGAAAAATGCCAAAAGCTGAAAGATAATTCAGTTCCATCGTTACACCTTCCACTCAAAGAACACAAAAACCAAGATAATCAACGCTCAGAAAGATACAAGAAAAGAGTAAGAAAAACTCTCGTTCGTGAAATATTGGTAACAGCTTCGACAAATTCATGGTAAGTCCTATTGTACTATTTAAAATATGTTCACCACGGCTCATTGACTTTTCTGGCTGTGCATATATAATTACGCAAAAGGGGCAGGGATGAGAAACTATTTAGTAAAACTTATCCCAATGCACCCAGCTTGAATTCAAACCCCAACCTCCCCATCATCGTAAATCAAACTAGATTAACTTCGTCATTTATATCTTATGCCTCCCAATGCGGGTTTTACTTTAATCTAAATTGATTACTAAGACACCTAAATAGTTGTTTTTCAGCACATTTTATACATCTTATAAATTACCGTCAGAAGATTTAAGATTATTATGCTATTATAAAATGACATTAGTTTGCATAGCTTTCATTTTTACTGAAGGTAGCTATTATTTCTATATTTGGTCAAAAACTCTCATTAAAAAGAGTTTTGTTTAATTTTTCAGTATTATAAATAAGCAGGAACTGCCAATATTAAGTGAGGAAAGTGAAAAATGTCCAAAAGAAATGTCAGCATTTTTGCAACCTGAATTTGGTCCCATCAACTGCAAGTCACCTCCTAATGATCTACTGCATCTAAATAATTGGTATTTGAAATAAAGTATATCACATGTCTTATTTTGTAAAACATTTTCGTGAATATTCAGACATATTGTTTGAAAGAAGGAATTTATTTTTAGTAATGGTTATTAATTGCAAAAGTAACTACAATTTAAATACCAGTGCTGGTATGTTAAAAGAATTCTTCGCAATTATTTTGCTTCACATCATGTAGTTGGAGAAAATAATAAATATGTCTATTTTTATTATAAATAATGCAAATGCATCATTTATTTTTCCAAGATTTAATTTTACGGGGTATTTCATCTATAAACCCTAATACGTAAAATTGTTTAAGTTAATTAATTTAAATTGTAATATTTACTAAATAATACATTGAACACATAAACCACCCCAAGCGCCTGGGATTCGAGCCCCGAACAACCCGTCAACAACAACCTTGAGCCATGTGAGCCAAGTTATTCCGGCCACGTGGGCTCCAACGCGGACGTACTACTCATTGAATGTTGAGTTTAGAGGAAGTTCTAATCCTTTTTAATTATATCGAACACTTTATTTTAGCAAATATGGTACTTTATGCAATTATAGTGTGTCTAAAATAATAATTGCTGATGACCTAACACATTCATTTTATATTAGATGCTTCCATGGCCAAATACTAGAATTCTGTTTTTGAGCAGATTAGGCCTATCTCTCTTGTTTAGATTCTCGGTGTTTCGGTGAAAAATATGAATTACATTTTCATAATTATTTCCTTGTATTAGTATCTGTAATGTATATAAGAATACACTTAGCTGAACAATTAAATGTGACTAAAACCAAGACAAACTCTTTCAGCTCGCAAATTGAGATTTCCGAAGATATTATTATGAAAAGGACTGAAAAAAGAGCTTGAAGAAGAAAATTCTCATTTGAATACCGCAGCAGGAGATTACTTAATGTCTAACAGAGAGTTGAGAAAAGAAAAGCAAATGTTAGTGAACAAATTAATGGAAGTCAAAAGCCAAATTAATGAAACTGCCGATGAAAAGGTTAGAGAAATTCTGTCACAATATTTTACTCCTGGCCAAATACGAAGTATCTTAAGCAAGAAAAAATGACTTCATTGGTCTGGTGAAGATATTGCAGCAGCGATTTCTCTTAGGAGCATGGGCGCTAAGGCTTATTGATACCTTAGAAATAAGTTAAACTATCCATTATCATCAGTTTCAACTTTGCGTAGATGGGCTACTAACATTGACTGCAGTCCAGGAATACTAAATGATGTAATTCTTTTAATGAAACTAAAAGCCACAACATTCTCAGAAAGAGAACGTGCAACAGCATTATCTTATGATGAAATGCACGTTTCCAACCTACTCTGCTTTGACACAATAAAAGAAAATGTTCTAGGTCCACATTCAACAGTTCAGGTTGTTATGGCTCGGGGTATTATTGGCAAGTGGAAGCAGCCAATTTTTTATAATTTCGATACGCCAATGACAGCAAACTTGCTAAGACAATTAATCATACAACTAGAATATTTTAGTTATCCTGTTTTGTCTGTAACAAGTGACATGGGAGGATCTAACAGAAGTGTCTGGAAAGAACTTGGAATATGCGCAACAAAATCTTCTTTCAACAATCCTCATGATGATTCAAGAGAAGTTTTCATGTTTGCAGATACGTCCCACTTATTGAAACTTGCCAGGAATCACTTTATAGATCAAGGATTTACTACCTCTTCAGGAGAAAAGATTCAGAAAATATGCATACAAGAGCTGTTGGATATGTCTCAAAAGGATCTTAAAATGGCATTCAAAATAACTCAACATTTAGATGTTTCCAAAACCCAGAGGCAAAAAGTAAAAACTGCCACACAGCTTCTATCAAACACAACAAGCAAAGCACTTACTTTTCTAGGAGAAAAAACTCTACTAAATGAAGATTGGAAAATAACTGCTCACTTTGTTAAACTATTTAACGACTGGTTTGATATTCTAAATTCCAAATATCCTTACAACCCAGACAAAACTAAACTCGCATATGGACTTGACAAACTTGAGCAAGACCGAATTATATTAGAGATTGTTATCCATCCCTTCGACTTGGAGGGTAACTGGATTATGTAGTTGATGTCCCGACGGCGGTGACGTCGTAGTCAGACACGCGTGGGTAGGAAGAAGGTAGGCGAGTGTGTTCCGGCAACGTTAGTCGCGGTGGAACATAAGGATGTTCCGGCAACGTGAGTCGCGGTGGAACGGAAGGATGTTCTGGCAACGTGAGTCGCGGTGGAACGAAAGGATGTTCCGGCAACGTGAGTCGCGGTGGAACGAAAGGATGTTCCGGCAACGTGAGTCGCGGTGGAACATGAGGAAGTCCCGGCAACGTTAAGTCGCGGTGGGAGGTAGGATAGCGTCCCGGCAACGTAAAGTCGCGGTGGGAGGTAGGGTAGAGTCCCGGCAACGTAAAGTTGCGGTGGGAGGTGAAGGGGGATTGCGTTGGAATGAGAAGAGTGATGACACTTGCTGCAAACGACGATTTATTCGCTCTTTCGTATAAGTGTGGTTCCCCAAGGTTGGCTCACCACTGGTTGGCCGAGGTTAACTGACCGAGTCTGACTGACGGACTGGTATTGAGACCAAGGAATCACCGTGTTAAATACCCTCCACTGCTGCCTGGCCTTGTCCAATGGGAGAAACAGGGGCTTCCCATTGGTGCATGCAAATTGAAGGGATAGTGCCCATCACGCGAGCCAATAGAGGCAGAGTTCTCTTTGGCGCTGTATAGAGGTGCACTCGTCACGGACGGCTTCGACAACATGGACTGTGGAGCGGTCCAGGCAGTAGAGAGGTTGGTTGGCGCGGCCTGTGCAAGTGCGGAGGAAAGAGACAAGGGGCTGACTCAACAGTGAGGGACAACAAGATGAACGCGTTTATAAAATCAGTAAGAGTCCCGGGGCACAGAAGTGAAATGCCTTTTCAATTAGGAATCCAAGTTACAAATAATTCATTAAGAAATTTATTTCAATATTTGAAGGCCAAATTTGGCATTTTATATTTACTTACTGACAAAATTAATTAAGATGTACTTGAAAATTATTTTTCTTATGTAAGAGGAATGGGATATACCAACAATCACCCAACCCCACTTGATTTTAAATTTAGATTAAGATAGTATATTCTTGGGAAACATTCCTCTTCAGTGTTCACAAGAAACCAAAATACAGATGGAAACAATGACGAAGAATGTGTTTCTAACATATTTACAAAATATCTACTAAAAGAAAGTGATTCGAAAGAAGAAATTGAGGAATGTACAAATGCTAAAATGCTGAAAGGTATTCAATGGAATTGAAGTAGTTGATGATTTATTACAAGAAGACAATAATGTAGTATCATTAGAGGGACTGAGATACGTAGCACATAAATATAGGTCAAAATATCCAGACCTAGGTATGTCTTGTGAAGAAACAAGTGAGAATAATTGGATAAAAACAATCTCGAAATGGGGGATTGCGAGAACCGAGCTATAAATTATTTAAAGCTATACAGTTGGCAGAACAGATATTCATTCAAATTCATGGTGATTTCTTCAGTAAAGAAGATAATATCTTAAAAATGGCAACTGAAGCTGTGATGGAAAAGACAAATGAGATACCACGAGAAGTAATTCACTTATTTTTGAAGACACAAACTAATATTCGTATAAAGGCCTTTAATAAACAGTTGTCTAGCAGTGGCAGTGAAGTTAAGAGCAAGATTTTAAAGAAATTTAAAGAAATATCCAAATTAATAGTGTCATATTTAAGTGACTAATTAATTGAAACAGTTTGATGTTAATATAAAAATAATTTCCCTCTAAATATTATACTGTTATTTTAAGCTGCTGGCAATAATATGTAATTGTTTGTCTAGAAGTAATTTGTATATACAAATATGTTTAAAAAAAATTTGTAAGATAGTATATATATATATATATATATATAAATAAACACGTTTTGTGTGTGTGTGTGTATATGTATAATATATATATATATATATATATATATATATATATATATATATATATATTTGTGTGTGTGTATATGTGTATATATATATATATATATACATATACACACACACACAAAACGTGTTTCTAAAACATTGCATCAAACTTTGGCAAGATACTCCTTGGGTGAAATTAGAATAATTCTCATAACCAACCTAGGGTCCATCTTCAATATTAAGGGCGGTATACACCCCTAAAGAAAGAGCTAAAAACGACTGTTGTGTGAAATATTATGAAAACTGCTTAGGGTATTACAACGAATCTTGAAACCTTGATCATTAATAAACTAAATGTGCTGTTACCGTTACCCACCCCCATCATGTAAAAAAAGGGGGGGTTGTAACACATTTTTTCTAAAATAAAATATGTCAGAGTAAGTATTACCAATTTTTACTTAAGATTACAAAACAGGGAATCAAAATTAACAAAAAAGGTGTCTTGGAGAAACTGTCTAGCTTTCCCCGTTTCTGAGATAATCACACAAGTTTGAGATTAGAGCCAAGTGCAAATGCCTGCCAGGTAGGCAGCCAGAATCGTAGTTTTATTTCGCAATGCAGTCGTTTAACCATTTTTACCGGCACGTGTGACTATGTATCACGTACATTTGGTAAACAAGGCTGGTTTGTGTGTTATGATGGAGAAACTCTGATACTTTTCCTTCTTCATAAGCTCCAATGTGTTGCTATTTATTACATTAGTGAGTTATGCTTACACAGTTCACACTTGGGTGGGATTTTATTCATTACACTCACTGGAATATTGAAAGCTACATTAAGAAATACAAATTGTAGTTATTGCATGTTTTAGTTCCTAGCTTCAAAAGCAGATTCATAGCAAGTGTTCAAAATGGTGGCCCCTAACGTTATTGCAATAATCGAGGCGACGTATCAATGACTGGCGTACTCTTTCGAAAACACGTGGAGTTTCTTGAACCTTATCACATGCAGCAACTATCCTGGCTAACAGGTCTTCCTCAGATTCAACAGCTGTCTCGTACACCAAAGCTTTGACAAAGCCCCACAGAAAGAAGTCTAACGGATTTAGGTCAGGAGAGCGTGGTGGCCACGCAACAGGCCCACCTCTTCCTATCCATCGGGCAGGAAATGCATTGTTGAGGTAGTCACGCACAGCTCTTGTAAAATGAGGTGGGGCACCGTCATGTTGTAGCCATATGCGTTGTCTAACGGAGAGCGGTACATTCTCGAGGAACTGTGGCAATGCAAATTTCAGAAATTGGTAGTAGATGTGGCCAGTCAAACGTCGTGGCATCAGGTAAGGGCCAATGAGATGGTTACCCACAATGCCTGCCCAGATGTTGACAGAAAATCTATGCTGGTTGCCCATGATGATAGTTGCATGAGGGTTCACGTCATTCCAAATGTGACTATTTGTACTATTAAAATAGCCGTCTCTGGTGAATGTTGCCTCATCGGAAAACAATATTATAGTGGAGAAATCAGGAACCACTCCGCACTGCTGCAGAAACCAGTCGGAGAATTCATGTCGAGGAACATAATCTGCTGGCCCCAATGCCTGCACCTTGCGCATGTGGTACGGATGCAGCAGCTGATCATGCATGACACGCCATACTGTGGAATTGGACACATTCGTTTGATGCGCAATGGCACGTGTGCTTGTTGACGCGTTATCGTCCACAGAATTCAGTACATCTTCTTCGACAGTTGGAGTGCGAACATTCCTCAGGTGATCAGGTCCCCCTCGTAGCTGAAATGTACCTGTTTCACGAAGTCGCTGAGTGACATCGGTGAAGGTCCTGTGATAAGATTGACGTCGCGCAGGATATCTATCGTGGTACAACCGTGCAGCTGCTCTTGCGTTTCCTCTAGCTTCATCTTACAGCATGACCATGTCTGTCATTTCTGCGTTTGTGTACTTTGCCATTTGACTAGTAATACGCGCAACATGTAGTGAAGTCGTGTGGACTGATGCAGTCTGCTCGTGGAGGGAGGGGAAGATAGTGATAATAAGAGTGGGGGAAAGGAGGGGGGTGAAGCAACACAGCTTTATTGGCTCCCTACCTGGCAGGAATTAACACTTGTCTTTGAAATTAAACATGCATGATTATCTCAGAAACGGGGAAAGCTATACAGTTTCTCCAAGACACCTTTTTTGTTAATTTTGATTCCCTGTTTTGTAATCTTAAGTAAAAATTGGTAATACTTATTCTGACATATTTTATTTTAGAAAAAATGTGTTACAACCCCCCCTTTTTTTACATGATGGGGGTGGGTAACGGTAACAGCACATTTAGTTTATTAATGATCAAGGTTTCAATAAGTAGTATACAAAGATTCGTTGTAATACCCTAAGCAGTTTTCATAATATTTCACACAACAGTCGTTTTTAGCTCTGTCTTTAGGGGTGTATACCGTCCTTAATATTGAAGATGGACCGTAGGTTGCTTATGAGAATTATTCTAATTTCACCCAAGGAGTATCCTGCCAAAGTTTGATGCAATGTTTTAGAAACACATATATATATATATATACACACACGTGTTTCTAAAACATTGCATATATATATATAGTATAAGAAATGTTAAAATTAAAACATATGTAAATATTATTGTACACCACTTTGTTACCTCCTATAGTGGTAAAAAATATGTATTTTTGTTGCCAATATACAACTTAATTTTAAATTACTTTATGCAAATAATATTTATCCAATGATTGTATAATATATCAAGATTATAAGTAAAATTAAAGTTAAAATCAAAATATATATATAATTATTACTGTGCTTTACTTATTTATCCTGTGTAGTGGTAAAATAGATGTATTTTATTTTGCCAGTATTAACACTTGATTTTAAATTGGTAGGCTTGTATGCAAATATTATTTCTCCACTAATTGTTTAATTTAACAAGAATGAGTTTTACTTTGCCATTTGTAGTAGGTACTATAATGATACTAAGCAACGAATAAGAATGTACCACACGATAGAATAGTTATTTTTCTACTTATCTCAGAACCTTTACGCTTGAAAAATAGCTGCACTTCTCACCCAGATGACGTCGTGCGCAGTAGCGGACGAAAACGAGGAGCCAAATGACTTCACCTCTTCTCTCTTCACACCACGGTTGGGGGCAGTTTTTTTGCCCTCAAATTGGCGATTTGAGTACAAGTACCAACGAAGAGTATTTACATTTATTTGAGTCTTTGCTTTATAAAGCTGACACACAAACTCCTCTAGTCCTCTCACTGTTTCTTCATTTGGCATATCGAGTTTGCCAAGGCATGTAAAAGCTTGTAACATTTCATCATCACATTCCATAAAAACTTTAAAGCTGAACTCTTTGCTTCTTCCAAAAAACTTTCCAGACAAATCAGACCCTGTAAATGAATGGAATCCTAGTAGAGATTATGATTTTTATGACCAAGTTTATGATACACATCTTTGATAGCAATAGATCTTTGTATGACCCCTTGTTTGGTGAGAAATACTATTTGACTGTGAAGTTGAGGATACCAGTATATCAAAAGCAGGAAAACATCAGAATCTGGATACTATTACATCATCATGTCTTTTTTTTTAGGGAAAGAGCATGTAATATGAGCAGCGTATCGGCTTCTTCATGGTTATGTGTAATCAAATCGTCAGGTATTCTTACATTTCCTTTTGTATGCGTTCCAAATGTCACATAGAACCTTTTAAGGCGATTACCAGTACTAGTACTGTGACATAGCAGCTTTAAAGCGAGGTAATCAATTAGTTCCGATTTTGTTCTGATATCAACTAGAAAATCTTTCAAAGAAACATTGTGAATTACAGTTCCATATGTGATGTGATAGTATGTAGAATTTCCTTTTATTTTTCTAGTTCTCATTTGTTGTTTCAGACTGTCCTGCAAATATCTGTCAAATACCAGCCTAATTTCATCAAAAGATTTGGCAATATTGGCAATTATCTCCAAGAAAACTTCTGCAAAGTCTTTACATGTTTTAATTTTATGAGTCTTTATTGTTCAATTAGACAACACAGAAAGGTGTGCTTCTTCCATTTAATATGTTTTGCACAGAGCTTCTATCTGGCTTAGAACCTTAGCTTTATCGTGTGTCAATAAAAGTTTTCCATATGTAGCAAATAAAGACCGTGGAATGATCCCAAACTCATATTTACCAATACAATCTCGTAAATTAAGCTCTGGTCGACTTCTCTTTATGATAATAAACCGTTGCAAAAGTTTTCTTTCGTCTTGAACATTGACTAGCTTGTGGTTAATCAAAACTTTTGCTTTCAAGTTTGTTTGCCTGAATTTAGCAATAGCTCCTTTTTTCAGAGGATGCCAGATACTCTTTTTACCTTCGATCAGCCTCTCCTGGACAAAATTTTCTAACATAGCTTGACCAGTTTTGTCTCTTTCCAGTATGTCAATCGTGTATTTTCCATTCACCACGGCTTTTGTTAACAAGTTATATAAATCTGTGTTTCCACTTATGAAAGGATTACCATGAAGTGAAAACACTTCCTTTAGTAGTTCTGAATTTTGCAAGATTCTGTTTAGCTTGCTACTAGCTAGTTCAGGATGTTGCTTCCTGAAGTAATTACTGCTAATTCTATATTCATCTTCAAAAGCACTCATAAACTTTGATAGCTCAGGCGCATCTAAAAAAAATCTCTCCAAAGCTGCAGTGTTCTGTGTTATGCCAACAATTCCACCAAGAGCTTTCATTTTCCTGTTCTCATGCTCAATATTATGATCTGTAGCAATTGATGTAAAGCCAGCTACTCCTTTACTAACACAAAGGCTACCATTTGACAGCTCTTGCCATAAGTCAGGTTGGTGGTGTTAAATATCTTGCATTGTTGAAATATATAAAGGAAGAAGCCGAGCGTAGTTAATGTGGTCTTGAGCAAAAAAGTATTTTACTAGAGATTCAATAGATACCATGTGTATTGAAAAATCCTTTGTCCTAGCTGCTCGAATGAACTGTAATATTGTTTCAAACTGCTTAAGATAAGTCATAATAAACTGTTGTTCTTTATTGAAACTTCCTTCAAATGTCTTACATTTTGTAAAGATATCCATGGCTTCGAATCTGTCTATAGCTTCTAACTACTTTAAGGTGTTTCCTTTGATCTACTGGAGAATTTATATCTTTCAAGTAGGATTGTTTCAATGACAATGACAACTCTCTTAGGTCATCATTATCTTGCGGTTAATTCGCTAGAAAATGATTAAAGTACAACTGGTACAGTGCCAACAAGGTTACAGTGTGAGCCTCAATTGATCTGTACATATGTCTTCCGCTGAGAATTTTGCTAGCTGTTGTAGGTGAATAGATACCGGCCTCTACTCATGCTTGATCTATCCCACTCCCTTCAATATATTTCTCTAGTGCACATAGTACCCAAAATGTTACATGCATTTCTCCAGGACGAAATAAAAACTGCTGTCTTATATATATTCTTGAAACCCAAAGTTTCATTGGCATATCGTACAACTGTAAGTCAAGGCTCAAGCATGTTAACCTTTTAGGCCCTAATATATTTGTTGTAATTGCTCGGGCTTACATCAAGCCAGTGTATAAAACGTTGTAGCTAGTTGGTGGTAATCTAATTATTGGAGGAACTATTGCCACATTTGTTAAAGGTGAGGAAGGTGTCAACAGAGAGTTGAAAGAACCCCACGTACCAGGAGCTTTTTGTTTAGACTTATCTTCATCGCCAGGAAATTGCATAGAACCAATCAACCATACTAGATCTGTTTTCATACTGGAATATAATACAATGACATTTTTGTTTAACTCAAGTGGAAAATGTCTTTTCTTCTTCGGTAAAGGTGGTTCACAAGTTAGTATATCCAATCCAATTTTACTTTCAATTCTTCCGGGTGAAGTATTTCGAATTACTTTAGGTGTATTTTCAGAATGATTGGGATTGTACGTTTTTGTTTGGTACACAGCAAGTGTTGTACCATGCAGTGTGTTCATACCACAAACTGTCGCTTCCAAAAAATCAACATTGTCTTAAGGCAAACCATACAAATCGTTTACTGACTAACCATGATGGTAGGCATAGACCTCCCACGGAACTCATTTGTTTTTAACAGCCTCTTCAATACCGGCTTCTATATCGAGAACTTTTGAGTATGTAATTGTCATTCCCAGATCAGAAAGTATGGAAATAACTTTACGAGATCGTGTTCGGTAAAATGGGGTAACTACGGACACTTTTTAGTACATTTTTAGTTCCATCTAAATTACCATTAATTCAAACCGTTCGAAAAAATTATCTAAGCAAGATCTGACCCTTAGCAAATATATACATACTAAATATAATGTCTGTAAGCTAAACTATATTAAAAAATGAATAAATTATAATGTCCGAAGTCACCCCTTATTGTGGGGTGACTCTGGACACCTACATGTTTACCTTTAAAAACCGAAGTTAGATATGAGTGAGGTGACTTCGGTCACTATTAATTGATCAATATATATATATATATATATCACACACAACATTTATATTTCAGCTTAAAATAAGAGTTAAATACAAGTTTAAATAGACTATATATACAGATAAGCACACATGTAACTATTCTACATATTCAACATTGACAAACTTGAACACAAACCGTCCTCTTCTTAAATCTACTGGTTTTCTTAATTTGCGGACAATTTGAGTTTTCTCTATAGAAAACACTCATCCTCTATTTCAGGAAAAATAAAATATGTCTCTTTCTTGGAAGTTTTCTTCCGCATAAAGCGCATTTGAAGTTTTCTGCCAACAATGCCTACAATCTTTCCATTGAAAAATCGATCGCCTTTATTAGTGTCAAATTTTAACTAAAGAAAATCATCAATGTTAACTGAAAAATATGGCAGTTCATCAGGTTCGTCTAAATTGCTTGAAATAGAAGGTTAAAGTATCTCTTGAACAACTGTTTCTCCTGAGTCTGAGCTGTTAGATGACTCAAATGTCTGCTTGCTGGAGCACTGAACACTGAACAGCCTCTTGATAACTATTTTCATTAATGTCATTTTCTGAAAGGCGCACACTTTTTCCAGCTTCAATCTGAATTTTTTTTACCACGAGGCTTTGATTTCGGAAGATCACGAGAACGAGCATCCTGTAGAAGATGGACAAATGAATCAGTCCATAACTGATCTTGTTCATCTTTCCCACTATCTTTGTGATTTGGAATCTTAGAGAAAACTTTATTCCTGTCAAGGGGTACAATTCCTGATGCCATGAATCCTGCACGCACATTTCTTGAACTCGAGACTTCATTGAGCTTGAGGTGTTTTTTTTTTCAGCAGTTTTGGAAATTCAGATTTATGGAGCACACCATTTTTTTTTCCATTCATCCAGACACTTAAGCCATGCTGTCTTTAAGGGCCTGAAAAAAGGCAACATCCAATGGTTGGCATAAGTGTGTAGAGTTTGGAGGCAAGAGGATAAATCTAACATCTAATTTCTCACAAATTTTTATAAAATCAAGTGAGAGATGGCTTGATAAGTTGTCACCAATAATAACCTTAGAAGCTTGTAGTTTCCTAAGGAAAGGCACACATGTTGTTAAGAACCAATCTTCAAATATAGGCATGTCAAACCATCCACTTGGATTTCTATTATATCCAGCTCCTTCTCTCCTCCCGTCTATCAATGTTTGATAAAGATGAGTGGCTTTATATACTGTATAGGGTGAAAGTATTTCCCCACTACCTGAAGCCGCCATCATATCCGATATGCTGGTCTTTGATGTGTCTTTTATTAACTCAGGATGATTTAACCCCCCTTTTTACAATAACCCTAGTTTTTCCCGGATCATCACAAAAATTGGTTTCATCAAAATTGATTATATCGGAAGGTGGCACACTAATAAGAGCCTCTTCCAAGTTGTCAAAATATCCTTTCAAAACATTTCTATCTACAGCAGCACGAACTCTCTTAATATTTTCTCCTAGGCGCAATGTGAGGTTCTTGTTCCGAGCAAGAAATCCACAGACCCATTCAATCCCTGGGCAATTATTTGTAAATTTTGACACATTCTTGCCACAACGATTTAAATAGCCCTGTACAACAAGATGTACATTAAGCACTCTTGAAGGAAACCCCCATTTGGCACATTGTAAAAGCCCGTCACAAAGTTTAAAAGCCTGTCACAAAGTTTTTCCTCCTCTTCTTTTAACAACACTGGCTGCCCTCCAGGAGACTTAACGATGCCATTGTTTTTTAAGTGATCTTGCAGGGTATTTTTCAGCTGCAGTCCGAATATACATTTTATTTACTCTAATATCATTCATGGCATTTCCAAGGCTAGCTTTCATATAGGTTATATACAAACGACCTCCTACAACCTTTCTCTATTTTCTTGGCATGTCCGAAGTCACCCCACATATTCCCTGAAGAATAAAAAAGGCACAAAAAAAGGTTATAAACACTTTTGTTCCGAATCTAATGTAAACATTCTAAAAAATCCGTAACATTAGTCTGAAATTACTTACCGAGCCACTAGCTATTAGAATATTGTTTACTTCAGTCCAATTTAAGGTTCAACCAATAAAAATCACAAATAATTTCACTGAGAGAAAATCAACAAAAAACATCTCTCACACAAATGACTGCAAGCTGTTGTTTGTAAATCAATTGTAAATTTTAGTTACATGATCATCCACTTGGCGCTAACACTGCCTACGTGAATAATGGCAGGGCCGTCCGAAACCTCCCCGCATGTCCGGAGTCACCCCATTCTACGGTATTTATATTCAGGTCTAGGGCTAATCCAACTGTTAAAGGAGTTTCACAGTTGCCTTTAAAGTTACTTTCCTCGTGCTTTGGTTTGTAAGATACTTGTCTATTTGTTTATAGGTTTGTACAATGTGCTGAGTTAATATGTTGGCACTGCAATTTATGGATAAGGTTCGTCTATCATTTTAAATTACCCCAGTTCCTTGAATCGCATTCTTGCAGAATGCATAGAGCAAAGGAGGTGAAGTGTAGTCACTAAATGATCCAGTAAATATCCATTATTTTGACTGCTGTATATCTACTCTTAAAATTTTGGCTGCCTTCATTAGAACTTCAAAGTCAATTTCAACATCACTTGAATTTAGAAATTTTGATATCATTTCTTCTTTGAACTTTGTTGAAAGCAATTGCTAGGGTTTTGTTCTATCCAAAGGCTTGTTAAAATGAACGTCTTCAATATTATCCAAAATTAAATGTTTTAGGTACTGCTTTTACTTGGGGTTTTCAGGTATGCAGAATCCATTTTCTAGCAAAAGGCTTAGGTAGGTATTTTGTACATCATTCATGTAGGTACACCAAGATTTTATTTTCGAGTGATTGCCGCAATATATCTAGAAGTTCCAGCTCTGATATGATCTGACCGTAGTTGACACTTTCTTCCGCATCCTGCCTCTTTTTATCGGTATTTCTTTTGCATTTTATTAAACATGGAAGATGGTATTTCATGTCAAAAGCTCTCGCGGCTAGAGGGTCATTGCTACTAACTAGGGTACTGAGTCTTACACGAAGTACAGCATTCTTAGTCTTTTTTCCGATTGAAATTAATTGTAAGCCCATATTTGCATAGCAAACCTCATGTAAATCCTCCCCACCATCTTCTTGACACAAGACACTTTTTTTTTCTAAATTTGATTCTCTTAGTGTACGCTGTGAGCCTGAAGTAGAAGGTAAGTTTGCATAAGGGCGGCCCTTTTGACTACGTCGTACATCTGTCACATTTCCAGAAAACAAACACCTTTCAAAGCGTAATTTAGCTCTTTAAATCTTTGTAACATTAGTAGAGGTACTATAGCAATTTTTATGATATGACACACCTTTATTTATAAGTTCTTTGGCAGAGAGACCGGTGACTCTATTTCTAAATTCAAACACGTCACTGACACCATAAGTTTGTAAAGTTTCCATACATGTGAGTAATCTGTCAACAAACTCGGGTTTTGGCTTAGATACATAGTTTTTATAGTTCCCGGGCTCACTCCCACCTTGGCATATGATGCATAGGTTGAAATCAACCATTTTAATTACCTTTCCTGAATGAATTGTGTGAAGAGTTGGAGAAAAAAAAATCATCAGTAGGACTCGAACCAGCGATCTACGGGATACTAGGCTCGTGCGCTATCCGGGGAGCCACGAGACTTGTTGTCGATTGTCTTAACTTTAGCGTATATCCCTAGCTTGTAATGTTTCTACATTTTTCAAAATTTATTTTTTCGAAAACTTCTGGATATCTGGCCATATGGGTTTGGGTATTTGTTATTTGGGTCTAAACCTTTCTGTAGTATAAGTATTAAAAATTACAAAAATCCGTTGACCGTATATTCCCCTTGTAAGTTAAACCTAGTAGGAACTGAGCATGGAAGGTGTGCTGACTCAATCCACTGGTGGAGGATGGAATTTAGCCCTGCTTGCGATTGTGGAGCAGAAAGGCTGATGATATCCCATTTAGATCCTTCCTTGGCCAAGTAACAGACTTCCAAAACCCGACGTCTAACGGCGTCTACTGGCCCGAACACCTTGATGTCAAAATCTGGTTATTACTTGTAAATTAATGTATATCTTGACATTCAACCCTGATTTTATTGGAATATTCATAAAACAATAAGCAATGTAAATCCATACGCTAAATAGTAAAATAGATAACCCTCAACTCCCAAGAATAAACAAGGTTTAAACATTGAGATGTCCCATGTTCTTCAAGGATCTTGCCCAATGCCTCCCATTGGCGATCCATTGCGGTGTTGCCCATCGCACAACTAAATCTTCCAGAAGCCAAGTCAGAATGGGTAGTAGACATGTAGTCTACCAACTCAGCAATCTGAGCGGTCGTGAAGCGCCGCTTGCTATAGTAAAATAATTGAAAATAAATGGTACGGCACATCGCACAGACTTTCTCTCTCTTTCTATAAACTCGTAAGATTTCTGAACGGAATAATGTACATTGTATCATTACCACTCCACATAAGACCATGCATAAAATAATATACAATGATATAGAATCAATGAGAAAAGAGGCGCATCTTTGTCCACCTAAGAGCATTTCAAACAGTTTAATGTCTTACACAAGGGTCAACACTTAGTATTAAAATTTCGATTTCTGGTTAAAGTTTTAACATTTTATAAGGTTTTGCAGATCTTCAAGTCATCGCATTGATATTTAATTATTCATTTATACATTTTGACCAATAAAAAATGTAAATATTGACTGTTGAGTCTAAAATGGAGATAGATCATTGCTATGCAAACATTTCTCGTAAGAGCTTTAAGGAAAAATAACATACTTTTTTAGATACTTATATTTAATTACTCTATGGCATTGGAGAATTATTGCGTTAAGACTTAAGTAGTATATGTTTACAACTAAAGCTCACAAAATGGTATTAATATATTTGCAAATATCTCAGAAACTGTTGCTTTTATAAAAATATATGTCAAATAAAAGTTTTTTATTTCTAATAGTCCTACAATTTTGCAATGATAAGTTGTTTAGTTTCTCAAATAGTTGTGGAGATACGGAAATTAACGCTTCTGTAAAGTACCCTAAAAATCATTTTCATAGAAAAATGAAAATAGCCAGTTTATTTATAATCTTAATCAATGCCTAGATACGAATTTTAATCAAAATCGTTTGAGCAGATTTTGAGAAAACCAAATTTTTCTCTTTTCGCCCTTCAGTAAACTACCCTTAATTTTAAGTTTTTATAGACACACAGACAGACGGCATTGCAAAGACTATTTTTTAGGGTTCGGGGGGGTCATGAGACGTCGACATCCATCAACATTTCCGGTTAGTTTTTTTTACGGTCGCAATACTTAAGCTTTAATGTCCAAAAAGTTAAAAAATTCATATAATTGCGTATAGATTGAAAGTTATTGATTTTATAAAAATATGTTTCGGGTAAAATATTTGTATTATAAATATATATACATATTTGTAATGCTAAGTAATTTCATATCTCAAATAGTTTCGGAGCTATTATAAAAAATGTTAATTGACGCATCAGACCGGAGCCCTTAAAGCCATTTTGCCGAAATATTGAGGGTAGCCATTTTGTTTGGAATATTTATTAATGTTTACAAATGAAATTTAATCAAAATCGTTAGAGCCGATTTTGAGAAAATCGACTTTTTCTCTTTTTGCCCTTCAGTAAACTACCCTTAATTTTAAGTTTTAATAGACACACAGACAGACGGCATTACAAAGACTATTTTTTAGGGTTCGGGGGGTCATGAGACGTCGAAATCCATCAACATTTCAGGTTAGTTTTTTTTACGATCGCAATACTTAAGCTTTCATGTCCAAAAAGTTAAAAATATATATATAATTGCGTATAGATTGAAAATTATTGATTTTATAAAAATATGTTTCGAATAAAATATTTGTATTATAAATATATATACATATTGGTAATGCTAAGTAATTTCATATCTCAAATAGTTTTGGAGCTATTATAAAAAATGTTAATTAACACATCAGACCGGAGCCCTTAAAGCCATTTTGTTTGGAATATTTATTAATGTTCATAAATGAAATTTAATCAAAATCGTTAGAGCCGATTTTGAGAAAATCGACTTTTTCTCTTTTTTCCCTTCAGTAAACTACCCTTAATTTTAGGGGTAGATATCCAATTCCAAAAACCCCTCGGGGCAACCCTATGAAAACCCTAGATATCAAGTTTTAGTTCAATCGGTAAAATAGTTTAGGCTCCAGTTGGAGGTACAGACAGACAGACAGACAGACAGACGGAAATTCAAAAACCACTTTTTCGGATTCAGGAAGTCATGAAACGTCAAGATTCATCAAAATCTCGACTTCGATTTTTTTGACGATCACCATACTTTCTCTACCTGTAAGATAGAGAGAAAGTAAAAATCGTCTTTTCTAAAAAATTTAATTGGCAACACAATTTATATTAAAGTTTGACTAAAGTTTATTGTTAAAGATCGTTACAAGCTAGGGCAAATTATATTGAATTTTCATAATTTTTAACTTTATTCATTGTTAGAGAAGATATTATATTTTTCATAGTTAATTGGTTCTACGCTTAGGCCAAACTGAAGACTTAGTATTTAATTTGTTTTCTTATAAGTAGGCCTTGTCTACATGTTTTTGATAACCAGTCTTTAAAAGAGACAATACTATTACCTTTAAGCTACTATTAATACTATTGAATTATGTTTATAAGTTAATGAAATAATCTAATCTAAAATTTAAAAAAACGTGTTTACTTACGTTTCTTCTTTATTTTGAGACATCAATAAACGTAAAAAGCTCTTCCAAATTTTGAAACAATGTGACAAATAACTAAACCTAGCCTAAACTTAAATTAAACACTCCTAAAATTATAAAAAAATAAGACCACATATATAAACTAACATAACAACTTTTAAATAAACGGTGAAGATTTAATAACTATTCTAAATCAACTAATAATATTATATTTTAAAGTTTAAAAGAAAAATAACATGTTTTAAAGCGTCTGCTACTAAAAACAAGAGATGAATGTAAGCAAGGCGCTATGAGCTTTGGGTAATATATGTTGCCAACTTTAGCAAATAGTAAAGTCACTATGTGAGTAACTAGATCTTGTTGAAAACAGTCGGGATCAATACCGCGCCAATCGAGGTACGTACAGAATCGCTCATACGGTATTTTTACCCGTGGTTTATCGGAAAGTGTCGATACTAACACTCGAGCCAATGTACGTACACAATAGCCACGCTGATGGTATCTTGGCTAGATGAGGTCTGCACACCGTCGCCATTGAAAGCACACAGGGCACTCTTCTCAGGCTTGGGTAAGATGACAGAGCCTTATGAATTGCGGCTTCAAAAAGAAGCTTGTCCATTTGCTGTCCCAACACCCCATCGGGTGGCCCTTCCCTGGCGTGAAAGGGTACAAAAGGCCCTACGTACGCAATAAGAAGAAGGGTTATTTACTAGAATAGAAGAACCCACATCGTAGTGTGCACTCATTATGGCGCTTCCTTAATAAGATGGCAGTTTACATATATTTGTTGCTCAGAGAGTGTCACCAACTACGGCCCGTAGAGGAAACACTGGCTCAATTACACGGCGCTCAGATATTCTCCACATTGGATACCAGATCGGGATATTTTCAAATACCCTTCACAAAAGCTTGCCGACAGTTAACCACCTTTATCACACCGTTTGGACGGTTATACTTTAACCGTCTCCCAATGGGGGTGACATCGGCATCAGAATACTTCCAAAGAAGATTGTCAACAACCCTTTCAAATTTGCCAAGAGAGCTAAATGTCATTGATGATACACTCTTATATAGAGAAACAATATAAGAGCACAATGCTCACCTTACAATGGTTCTGAAACAGCTAGTGGACTGTGGACTAACCTTAAATAAAGCAAAATCTAAATTCTGGTTGAGAGAGGCCAGATTTCTAGGTCATATAGTGGCTTCCAAGGGCCTTCGCCCTGACCCAGCGCATATAGCTCAAATTGAACTAAGATAGCCAAAATCCATCCATGAAGTCCGTCAGTTTTTAGGGATGGCAAATTACCTTCTAAAATTGGTACTTAATCTTTTCGTTAAAACAAAGAGGAACTTCTTCACACAAACACAGAATTCCTATGGACTCATCGGCATTCAACCAAGTAAAGCGGTTGCTCACATCCACTCGGGTGTTGGCGCACTTTGATCTGTCCCGGGATACCCGACTAACAACTTATGATGCTTAATTTAGCTTAGTGGCTCTTTTCAAACAATATAAATATAATAATTCATGCCACTCAGTTAACTATGGATCCAGAGGCATGTATGTTACAGAAACTCGCTATGCACAAGTAGATAAAGAGGACCTTGCCGCAACATGGGCGTAAGAGAAATTTGAAAAATTCTTGCTAGGCAAACATTATGCGCTGTGTACATACAATAAACCACTAGTATCACTTCTGGGTCAAAAGCCACTTTCAGAGCTTATGGTGGTGCGTATCTAAATACTTCTTATGAGACTCCTACGGTTTGATTATAGAGTCAAATATGTACCAGGACGATATCTTCAGCCAGCTGATGTGCTCTCTAGAGTCCCAATGAAGTCAGACGAACCAGACGTGGACATCCTGCATCAGAAAGAGTTAGAAGTATTTGTTTCGCACATTTTTTCCTACCTCCATATATCTGACCGGTTGCTCCAACAGTTGCGTGATGCACAAGAGGCGGATACCACACTACAACAATTTTTAAAAAAGTACATCCAGAGGGGCTGTCCAAGCAGACAGCACATAGAACCAGGAATACGACAATTATTATGGGCAGAGAGGATATTTAGCGCTAATTGGCAACATGATAGCGAAAATAAATCGCCTGTACACATTCCACAATCCCTATGGGTATCCATACTGGAAAGTATTCATATTGGAGTAGCCAAGTGTAGAAAACGGGCACGTTTGACAGCCTGGTGGCCAGGCATAACGGGCCATATTCGAAACTTGATGGACACATGTGTGAAATCTATTGACTGGAGATCAAACTCGGTTCAGCCTCTTATGCCATCACCAGCAGCTCCAGGACCCTGGATAATTGTTGCAAATGGCATTTGTTATGCTGCAGGAAAATACATACTGATGGTGACAGACAGCTTTTCACTCTACCCAGAGATAGCACAGCTCCGATCAACTTCATCGGCAACTTCATGGACACCTTAAAGAAGGCTTTGCACCAGGGCTCTGCGGTAGATTTTCTCAATATGATGCAAGTCTTCGAAATTCCGCCCCTTAAATGTTTTTTCTTTAAAATAAAGATAAAATAAAGATGTAGATATGTGGGTAACAGAACATAATAAATAAATAGCGAATATCTGTCATATTCACAGCTAGCAGCCGTTTTGACATATGCCTTTCTTTAACTTGTTATTATATTGTCTCCACTTCAACGTATATGCATTTGGTAAAAATAGAGAAATAAATAACGAACGCAAAAGAAGGCAAATGCAAATATGTCCTAAATAACTATCTATCACACACAGGCACACGTTCTGCACCTGAGATATACCCAGTCCATGAAAATGCTATTTTTTAATTCGAGTCCCTGTTGTCATAAAATAATCATTTTCAATGATAATAAGTAACTACAATTGTTGTAAAAAACAATAATTATCTTACCTGATCTACTTTTTAAACACAAAAACTGAATTAGTATAAATTCGAAAATATTATACTGATACAGATATATTATATATCTGATTTACTGATTTAAAACCAGCACAGCCATTTGCTACTTCTCGAGACAAACTAACATTAAAATCAAATATTGTCACTAATTGTAAGCTCAAGGCAGAACTATCAACACGTAGCACGTGCAATTGTCTTTTGTGATAATTGCCGCCTCAGCTTTTAGGAGCGGCCGTGCAGTATATTACAAACAAAAATAATAGCTTCGCGCTGTCAGATCAAAAGTCTTTCGGCGAGCGCTCGCCAACGATGCACCTGCACCATAAACCGAAATCAAAGGGTACCGAAAGCGCTTAGGCAAAGGTGTGCGATAAATCATAAATCGTATACATCAATATCGGAATAACACAGACCAATATAGAAAAGCGTTGCCTAAAGATTTTTAATTATCGAATGGTTAAAATTGTATTTTGATTTCGCTGTTTATGCCGCCCCCTTATGGTGCCGCATGATGCGGCCGCCTCTCTCTATCATAGCACGGCACGGCCCTGGTTTGCACAACACGGCATTCCTCTGGAGCTAAGGGTCTGACAACAGACCAGCTTACGGCTCCGTAGATTTTTACAAATTTGCGGAGGAGTGTTGGTTCAACCACATCACCAGCAGGCCTCACTTTCCACGAACAAATGGTCTAGCAGAGGCAGGGATTAAAATAGTGAAAATCCTCCTCCTAAAATAAGAGAATCCTTACTTGGGACTCCTGGCATAAAGGACAACCCCAACAGAAGCAGATTCCAGCCCAGTCCAACTCCTAATGGGAAGACAGCCAAGTAGCACACTACCAGCCGCTCCGAGCAGAGTACAGCCCCAATGGCTGAATGTACACCATCAGAGGGAGGTGCGTAAGAGGCACCAATATGTTCTTCGAGCACATTAAGCTTCGGCTCCATACAAAAAAAAATTCTGTTCTCTCGTCCAGACTGTAAACAATTTTTCAAGATTGGATGTTTACAGTAGAAAGCAAACGAGACAACTAATGGATTTGTAACTGGCATTGATAGTAAAAACAATGTTTTGTTTACGATATTACACACAAACACTTCCCGAGCTATGTTTGAATAGGCCAAATTCAATACTGCGCCCGGTGCCGATGACGCAGAGAAACTTTTGAAGCTCATTTCTCTTGATAGCTTTTACTTTAAAAAGCTTAAAACCACCATTTTGAAAATGGAACAATGTAATTCCTCTACAGGAATATGTAATTTAAAATAGGGAGTCTCATTTTAAAAAATCGACATGACCTAACGTCACCTTAGCAACGCCACCCAAGGTCTGCCACTCCCTTCCCCCCCTTTGATGTTGAGAAGCACGAGAAACATGAGGTGATAGATCTTCAACGGAGACGAGCTAACTCAGGGAGGCCATGCACCGCTTTTCCCTCACCTGAGAATTTGTCGTGGAAGAGGAGGTGTGATGGAATTGGCCTACAAATGAGACGGCCGAACTACCAACGCCGGCCCGCCCTGGAGACGCCGGGCAGCCGTCGCCCATCTGTCTAGGGGGCGAGATTTGTAGCGTTTAATGCTATTACGCTACAAGAAGAAACAAAGTCCACAACTAAACAAGAACGATATAAAACAAGTGTAGGCTTACCATCGCCCGATTATACTGTGTTGTGGCATCACGTCTCCAATCACACCTCCGCGCACAATAAACTGTGTTCTTAGACTGAGTCGAGCCTGTGGCGCCAGGCGTCGCTGGGAATGCCGGGAAAATGTGTGACGTATGTGCTAGAAAAAAACTCATGTTCTGTGGAAAACTTTGTTCGAGGTGCTTCTCCATCATTCCCCTGCCTTCGAGTCGTTCTTTCTCTCTCCGTCGTGTGATGTTTTTTCCCTTTGTTTTTGTTCCCCCTCTTCCCCTCTCTGAGCGAATAAACGAGCGTATATATTGACATGGGAGGTCAAGAACGTCACTCTTGTCTTGAATTACTCCGAGAACACATCTAGGTGTTCAGAATGATAAAAGGTAAAAATTCCCTTTTGGACAATGTACATCAAAATTCTATTTCGGCCTAAACTTTATTTTTAAAGTATTCAAATCAGTTAAAATGGAACTTAGAATTGTTATTGTTGTTTGGCAAGCGTAAAGACCGCCTTTGGGTCGCGTTCAGTAAATTGTTATTATGAAAAATCGACATGACCTAACGTCACCTTAGCAACGCCACCCAAGGTCATACCAGCCTTACCACCTTACTTCCCCCTCAGAACCAAACAACTTTGGTTTTATAGCATTTTTTTCTGCAATGCGATATTTTCGAGATATTTTGGTGGAAAATTTTCAAATGAACACCCACGGTAATATATATATAAATATATAAATATATATATATATTCATAGTTCTATACCTATATACCGGGTGTTCATTTGAAAACTTTCCACCGAAATATCTCGAAAACAACGCATTGCAGAAAAAAATATTTCAAACATAAGTTGTTTGGTTCTGAGGGGGAAGTATGGTAGTAAGGCTGGTATGACCTTGGGTAGCGTTGTTAAGGTGACGTTAAGGTCACTTTGATTTTTTAGATGAGGTTCCCTAAAGTTTTTGATTAGATATTCTTATAGATTAAGTTGTGTCATTTTCAAAATGGTGCAAACGGTATATATGACCTGTACGTATATATTACAAACAAACTTTTATTTTACAGTAAGGTCAGCTCATTTGATGCAGTCATACCTAACTGACCGCCAACAATGTGTCATGATAGGTAACACTCGGTCAACATGGCGTTCAATGACATTTGGAGTGCCAAAAGGTTCGGTCCTTGGCCCTCTCCTTTTCTCGATGTTTATAAATTATCTCCCAAGTTATTTGCAACATTCTCAACATCTATATGCCAATGATTTCCAACTTTATTTATCATCCTCTCTTTCTCATATTGATAGTGCCGTGGATAATATGAATGCTGACTTAAGTGCAACACATAATTGGTCACTACAAAATGGTCTTAATGTCGATCCTAAAAAATCTCAATCAATTGTTTTAGGGTAAAAAAATTACTATTCACTTTGAGTTTCGCATATATACAACAATACATTTAAATAACAGCCCAATTTCATTTGTGCCAGTTATTAATAACTTTGGTTTACATATAAATAAAAACCTAATATGGAATAATCATGTGAAACAAATATGTAAAAAAGTGTTCTTTACCTTACACTTACTTAATCTCCTGAAAAATTGTATATCAATGAATATTAAATCCACTATTATCCAATGCCTTATCCTCCCGCTTTTCGACTATTGTGATGTAGTGACAGCTAACCTTCCGGCAAGACAACAAAGACTCCAAAACACATGTGTTGATTTATATTCGACCTCCGGTCACGTGAATATTTCCCCATACTATAAGAGACTAACTTGGCTACGACTTAAAGAAAGACGAACTCTACAATCGATGACCATCATAAAGAAACTACTGACTTCCAACTTACCACAATACCTTTCTTCACGTATACGCTCACTCAACTCTAATAATAATTTCAACACTCGATCACAAGAAAACTCAACTTTATTCATTCCTCTCCATAATTCCAATCATTACTAAAATTCTTTCGCTATTTCAGCTTCTCGTTCATGGAATACTCTAACCAACGATATAAAGAAATAAGAATTGAATGGTTTCAAGCGAAAAGTCTCAAATAATCTGCGTGTGGAAGCTCATTCGCGAGGTTGAGGAGTGTGAGACATAATCGCACCTTCTTGTGTGTGTGTGTGTGTTTGCGTTCTCATATTACGTAATCCTTCTGTATTTTAGCTCTAGTTTTTATATAGTTTTGATATGTTTTTATACATATTATTTTGTTAAACTTCATTTTAATTGTATTGTTTAAGTGTGACTTAATCATTTATTTCTTTTGCAAAGAATTTTAAAACATTTTATTTTTTCCTTGTCCTGCAAAGGTGTAGACACAATCTGACCAATATCAATTACTCTCAATAGATTTTATTACCTTTAATAATATATAAATTCGTGTTAATATCCTTGTAAAATCCAAATGCGAGGACCAAAACATCTGTATCATTGTAAAAACAGAATACTGACTGATAGTTTGTGCCGGTATGTTTAGCATGCAGCAGGATAAGGGTGTCCACTTCTTCTTGTGTACAAAATAAATCTTGAACTATTTCAGATCAATCTATAGTAATCTTGACGCAAGTGTCTTCTACCGTTGCGAAAATCTTTATCATCAATAGATGTCTTCCATGTTCCTGCCAACTTTACACTAAAATTCTTATCAATTTAGTTTTACTTTCATTATTTCTTAATAACCTCCAGCAAATTATTTTGTGACCACTATTTATATGACTAAATTTAATACTTTCTTCGGATCCCCTCTTTTATCTTTCTAAATATTAATGATAGAGTTTTTACGATAAACATAAAAAATAACTTAAATCCGACTAGAGCTGCCTACATTTAGAACTTGAAAAAGGATGATCCTGGACAGTTCTTCGAATGTTCTTTGCTCTCCGTGAATTGCCTGAAAAATTCCCATTGCATCTATTATGCTAGCTGAGGTCGTTTGTGGTTTTTCGCATGGTGTTGCAAAGCTTTCTAAATAATAGGAAAATGCTGCCTTGTTGGTATTTTTCATTGAGCCATCGGCATTAGCTATACCCCATGGAAGATGTGCAAGAGGATAACTAAATACTTCTCTCGTGTCCAGCTGTTGATTTTCTGCAATGAAAGTCATTTTGCTGAAAATATCTCGTTCACATTGAAGAATCACTTCTTTGTTAGAAATCTTAGTCTTCACTAATTTTTTAGGCCAACCTGTTTTCAAACCAACTTTTTTGATGGGTTCAAAAAAGCCTTGTCCTTTTTCAAGACGACTCTTAAACCCATCATATGCAGTTTGGCCTTTTTCTTTGGCGTTCAACAAATCACTACCTATGTCCTATGGTACACATATACCAGTGGAAAAATGAACAATATATGCGGGGTTTAAGTCAAATAGATTCGTTCATTCACTTTGAAGAAGCTCAATAGGGACGAAACATCCTTTTCATCCTTCACTATTCTATGAATCTGAGGATCACGATGAAATTGTTTTTATTCACTTAAAGACAATATACTACGAAGGTTTCTCAATGCTAATGCTCTATTTTATGCATGTATGTAATGGCGTGACACAGCACCTCTGTTAAGACTGAATCAACGTGCATTTCCAGGTGATTGGGTATCTTTATTAACGGTATCTTCTATTGCCTGATCAAATGGAATCCTGGCAAAAGGGCTCTTATCCCTTAGCTGAACAGAAAACCCACCTTCCAGAAAATGCTTGTAGGCAAAAGGGCTTCTCTCTTGCAGTTTAGTCAGTTCAACGAAATGATAGGAAAGGTATCTGGCATAGTTTACTCTATCCATTGCAAATCACTAAGGGATAATCTTTTCTATGTAGTACAATCACCTTCTCTGTTAGATCTGAGAAATCCTAATAATATTTCTCTACATAAGTCATCCAAAAAGAAGACAGTTCTCCATTTTCAGATCTGAAGATGTTCAAATATTTGCTGACGTATTCAAAAGCTCTGCGACTATTGGCGCTATCGCACATAATTTTATGGGTTTCATGGGAATTATTTAGACGTAGCTTATTAATAACTTCAATTAGGAGCTTTTGATCAAAATCTAAATCTTTCCCATCAATCCATTCAAGGAACCCAAACCAAATTACCCTCAAACATACTTCATACATCAGCTTGTAAAATTGAATTGCATGGTTATATTGTTTCCCTTCCAATATTTTGTCAACAGATCCCTCAGCTATGACACCAGATTCAACAGCTAAATCTCTGAATCCACTATTACTAAAAAGTCGTCCAATTATTGATAATAAGTTGCATATAATGTGAAAGTTCCCCTTCATTGGAAAGATTCGCCATTCTTTGCTATGGTTTTGACCACAAAACTTCCATGGCCTTGAAAAAATCCCCCTTGACAGCAGCACAGTGGGGGTCCTTTGATGTGTGTGGCACGAAAAGGAATAACATTAGTTTAGATTTCTAATTACTGGTGTTTTGTTTCAGTGGTGCCAGTAACCATAAAAAGAGGTAGGAGGGGCATCTGAGAAGGGGAGAGCCTCTGAAAAGCCATAGCTGCCATTCTTCGAGGTGAAATCTCTGTTAGGAAAGCAGCTAAGAATACAAAATTCCTCGAAGAACATTGAGAAGGTACCTGGAAGAAAAGAAACAGGAGAAGTGTAAATTAGGTCGTAAAGCGACTCTTAACTGAGTAGCAAGAACAAGAGTTTGTGCACACGGATTGGAAGATTGGCAGCAGTGGGCTACCCGGTAACACCAAATGTGATTCGTCTTTTTGTCTACAAATTTTGAACACTTATAAAACTAAGCACCAATTTTCAAGTGTTCAGGGCACAGCTGGTAGGAAGGGAATGTGCAGTTTTCGTGCTCGAAATCCACAAATCACCATCAGAAAAGCTCAAAATCTCAATCCTGCCCGAGCACAAAAGATGAACAGGTTTATTGTTTCCGAACATTTTGCGAAACTAAACTATGAAATGGTTCGTCTCAATATTACAAAAAAAAAAGCCTGAAAAAATCTACAATATGGATGAAAAAGGCAGCCGCCTAAGTTTACACAAACCGACGAAATTTTAGCTGAAAAAGGTGTGAAACGAGTTCATATTGTTTCGAATGAACATGGTGGAAGTGTAACTGTGGTTGCCTGCGGAAATGCAACAGGCACAACTATCCCGCCCATGATTTTATATAAAGGTAAAGAGGATGAAACCGGAGTTTGTAGATAACTTGCCACCTTCATCTGTGTGTCAGATGACGCCAAAAGGTTCGATGACGACAAAATCTTTTGTAAATTGGATTCATCATTTTGTCAATCATAAAACACCAGTCCTTGCTTATTAATCTTTGATGGTGCAAAATGTCATCTGGACTATGAGATTATTGAGGTTGCATCTCAGCACAATATCAAACTGTGCTGCCTCCCTTATAACACGACCCACGAACTTCAACCATTTGACAAAGCTGTCTTCAGAGCTTTCGAGGCTTATTGAGATGATGAAGTCATACAATATTGGGAATAATTATGGAGAAAGCACCATCACCAAACAGAGATTGGCATCATCTTTTCTTCTGTGTGGGACAAGGCTGCAACCCCATCTAATGTAAGAGCTGGTTTCCGTAGCACTGGTATTCACCCCTTCAATCCAAATGAGACTTCCTGATGCAGCTTTTGCTCCAAGTACAGTCACGGAAATTTCTATTGAAGACTTGTAATTCAACCAACAGAGGAAAGGCCATCGTCAGTCTGCCCCAGTCTAAGTTCACTAACATTATTGATTCTTTCAATGATGCACAAACATCATTGTCTAAAGCACCTTCAAAAGTCAGATCTGTCAGAATTCTAGTGATGAGAGAACGATGAAGTAATCAATTCATTCTTGAGCAGGACTCTAGCTATGAAGATGAAGACTCACAAGTAAGCTCAGATGATGAAAACTTCACTCATTCCATTATTTACTTCCTACTCCAAAAAGGACGAAAACTTGTCTAGTCAAAGGAAACTTTCCATCAACAGCAAGGCGATTGTTTTGAGAAAAGAGTTATTTCCTGCACCTGAAGTAACTCCTGATACTGTAATAACATCGTAATCTCATCTCGCTCCACCAAACAGGCACAACAAATGTTATAAAAAAGTACACCCTTCATCTACTACAGTTATTCCAGGACAGGCTAAACCATTATCTAAGGCGAAGAAGACTGGCAATCGAAAAATCAGAGTCTTGGTATTGCAGTGTTTGTCAAGAAGACCGTGTGCTTGATATACGGAGTTGCATACTTTGTGGAACATACATTCATGAAGAATGTGTTGGCATTGACAAAAAAAGACAAAGGACCGTTCACCTTTCCCCGATTTTGACGATTGAATATTGTATATTTGGGCAAATTTTGTAAATTTTTTCACTTTCATTATTTAAGTTGATAATATTTAGTCCTTTTTTATTGTCAACCACAAAAAATTGCCTCTATACATTTTTGTATGCTTTCTAGAAATAATTATATGCTTTTTTTTCTTAACGTGTGTTTTAGATTATTTTTTCTATAAATTTGAAGATGGGTCATATTAGGAGCTTGGTGATTCTAATATGGCTCATTTACACTTTTTTAAAAGCTCTATTTTATATTCGGAGGAGCACTTATTTTATTGCTAATATTGGTATTTAGGTGTCCAAATATCTGAATTAAGATAGTCATATATTGTTTGAATAATATTATTATTAAAAGGGATTGAAAAAAATGATCAAACCTTAGGTGGGCCATATTCGGTACAGGTACCTTATTAGCTAAAATGTTTTTAGTAAAATCATATAACTCTTTAAGTATTTTTGAAAAGACTATTTAGTTCATCACTATTTTGTTTTCAATCTTTAACTCTAAGTTATTATTTGTTCTAGATGATACGTAGAAGGAAATATATTTTTTATATTATGGGATCTCCTTATCAATGAAGGTCCATATGTCAAGGTGCTACCCCATCATGGAAAGTATTGCTGCATGGAAGGATTTGACAGTTTTATTGGTACTTCTCGAAAGTCCAAACACACTAAACGCGCCCAATTCGGCGCAGCCAAAATCTTTCGATATAGTTGCAAACATCGAAGATGTTTACACCCAAATTATTTACTGCTGCAAAATGACGTATTGCTTCCAAACCATCGCTTATGGAATGGGGGGGGAATCACCTGATCATAGGGAGGACCTCTTTCTGCCGGTAAGTGAGGCAACGCCATAATCATTCTGGTCGCTTTCATTAACTCTTGATTATGACGGAATTGCGCTCCCCAGCCATGTCTCACAATATATCTCCACACAGCCTGTTGAATGATACAATTATATGACAATATTTCAACACCGGTTTAATTCCTTCAAAATGTTCTGATACGGAAGTGTTAAGTTTATAATGTAGAACAAAACTTTCATATTCATATTATTATTTAAATATGCTTTAGTGTGCTGGTAATCAGGGACTTTAAATTACAAACCTAAATGAAATAAGATAGAGAGAATTAATATCAATAAAATATTTTTATATTTGGCTAGAGAGTGTTTGTGAAACCCCCCTTTTGCAAATTAAACTACCCTAAAGGCAACTCGTTGAGGATTTCACAGAGGTCTATACTGGTAAATACAATATTATTTTATTCAAGCTCGTGATGAAATGCGAAGTGGTTCTGTATGCACCACATATATTTTAAACACATTAAAATACATAATGCAAACCTGGCTAAAATGGAACCAACATCCATGTTGGCTCACCTGCGGGTAGAGACCTTCCAAGCTTCTCATTAAAGCACGCTCGAAATCAGTCATAATTGAAAGTATAATCCAATCATTGGTAACAGATTTGAACACACTTATCACCAGTGTGTATACAAGCTGCGTTCTTTTGGTTATGAGGGCAAAGAATACTGGTATACCCTGTAGACCGTATAAAGTACAGTTCACAGCTTCAATGCAATACCTAGTTAAAGTATGTGCTTGTTAGATGAGTTTTGATGGTTCTCAACAAAGCTCCAAACAGAACAGACTTTTATTATAAAAATGTGTTTATTAAAAGTGCAATGCTTTCAAACTGTTAAAATGCATTATTAGATAAAAAATACCTACAATGCCTTGAACGTGTACATGTACACTCAACAATTGTTGTAACCCTGCAGGTCTCCTCGGTACCACTTTGAATGTGGCGTCAATTGATATTCCTCCAAGTTCTCCATATCTGCCCACTTCATCCAGAAATTCCCTTCTACAAAAGACTATTGCTATTACATCCCCATCTGTATCGTTTATGATTTCATGAGTGAATTCCTGCTGGAAACGCGTGTTCCCGTAGCGTTGCTGCCACAGCTGCGTTCCCAACAAGTTTCCAAAAGTTCCTAGATTTGGAGGAATAGGGGGAAGTTGCGTCTCCTCCTCTGCCGTCTCATTGTGCGAACAACACATGTCTTTGATATTCTCTCTGAAGCTACAGGGATCCTGAGAAATGAACCACATTTACTTACTATCAACATAATACGCACCATTTGTGCAAATAATATGCAAGAGCAGCAGCGGGCGGCACATGGATTACTGCCAGGGCTCACAAGTCTTGACAGTACTCTATTAGTAAACTGTTCATTATCACACTAAATAATGTAAATAATGAATAAAATTCAGTTCTACTAGTTCTATAAAGATGTTTAAGTTAATCACTAACTAATAGCGTGCTACACCTAATGGCAGAAGGCGCGAACTACACAGACCCGAAGCGGCGCACAAGCACTGCATACGGGCAATGTATAGTCAAATCAGAACAATAATTGAATATACAAGAGGCACGCAAATTATTCTCAATATTCCCACTAATTCAGTGCCGATTTTAACACAAGATGTTTTGCTTTAGGAGCTAAATAATCAATATTCACTTAATAGTCTTCAACACCAAGTAAAGAACGAATCTTTTGTAAAACAGATTAAGTAAGTGGTTTTGTGAAAATATCAGACAATTGTTCTGAAGTTGGAACATACTTAACATCACTTACATTGTCCTCATATTTCTCTCTTACAAAGTTATATGAAACATCGATATGCTTTGTACGTTTGTGAAACACAGGGGTTGTATCCGAATAGTCTACTTCACGCGCCGTCGACCCTTGACGCTCACTCGATAATTGCATTGGCAATCACGTGATCGAGTGAACAACCGTCCGAATAGTCACGAAGTGAGCCGCTGCACCCTGCACAAGCCCTTGAGACCAAGTGTGACGGCAAATTACCCTTGACACGCCGTCGATGCGGAGTTTGACTGGCAACTGTTTAATTTTTCGTCTGCTAAAGTAATGTGATCTGTGATGTGTAATCTGCTATCTATGATAAAGTATTTTAACTATACCGGTACTGCTCATGTTGTAGTGTTTTTTTGTGTTGTGTTGGAAATGTCTAGTGAAAAGAAGTGGGTTTGGATATTAAAACGTTGTATTCGTTTTCATTCCCTGATTATAGATGGCGTTTAAAATAGTTTCTAAGATCACGGGTAGGAAGCAGCACTGCAGACTCAAGGGCGTGTAAAGGGTAATTGCCGTTCGAAAAGTCTGTTGCAGTTTTCGATCTCAAGTGGGTGTAAAGTGTAATTTTATCGAGTCTGCATGAAGTCTGCGTCAAGTCAAGTGTACTTGACTATTCGGATACGGCCAGGATTTTGGATTAACTTTGTCGTGCTTTGACTATTCACATACAAAGTAGTAGCACAATTTTGTTTATCATCGATTTCTGACACTAATTGTCTCAGCCATACTGCTTCTTTTGTTGCACACGATGCAGCCACATATTCTGCCTCAGTTGTAGGGAGAGAGACAGATCTTTGGCGTTGACACGTCCAGGTAACTGGACCCCCACACATTTTGAGGACAGCCAGTTTTTGATCGTCTGGTGTCGTAGTCATTGGCCTAGTCAGCATCAGAGAAACCAATTAGCGCCATGTTGATGTTGTCCCTACTGTACTTGATTACTAAGTCACATGTTTCCTTTAAATATCTGAATACACGTTTTACTGCATTCCAGTGAATGTTGCCAAAGTTTGTTTGAAATCTGATTAACAGATTGACAGCAAACATAATGTCAGGGCATGTGGAGATTGCTGCAAACATTAGTGAGCCGATGGCTTCACGATACGGCAACTTCTCTTCAAGATTGTCATATTTTACTTCAACAGTCAGTATAACATGTGGATCAGCTGGTATGTACCCAACTCTCCTACTGTTTACTACTGTATAGGATATAGGTACATTACAGGAATAACATACATGATTAACAAAGTGAGTTTATTAATTTATAGACAATACAAAATAAAGTATATAGAAATATAGGTTGTAAATATTTAAATCATCCATTGATTTTGATTAGATAATTAGTAGTTGAGTATGAATAGCTATATTGGTAACTATTGGTGTGTATGATTAGATAATTAATAATTGAGTATGAATAGTTATATTGGTAACTATTGGTGTGAAGCATCTCAATAACAGATGGGTAACTATTGGTGTGAAACACCTCAATAACAGATTGATAACTATTGGTGTGAAGCATCTCAATAACAGATTGGTAACTATTGGTGTGAAGCACCTCAATAACAGGTGATAAGCACCTGGGAACACCCTACAACCTGTACTCTCAGGTCATTGGTGTAAACACTAGAACTCGTAACTCCTCAAAACAGAACCGCCGCTAATACTCGCAATAGAGTAATAGAAAATGACACTAAGTTATATGAACTTAGAGACAGTGTCGACAAGAATAACCTATTTATTCTTTATGCCAGTCTGGCTTACTTCAACATTACATCATTTTTAATACCAAGATAAACCTCATAATCTTAGTTCTGGTTTTAGGAAGCTACAAGGTAAGAAATTAACGTTAGCTAGCTAGCTAGCGAGGGCTAATTTCTCAAAGAGTTAGAAATAACAGTGAAATATGTTCCTTGATGAGAAACCTATCCTGTAAACCTAGTCAGTGGTTAATCACCAGGCATATAGAAGATATTAATACTATGGCCGGACCTTTCCTAAATAGTACATCCACAGGTTGCTACCTCAAATCAGTACAGACTTAGACACATAGGTAACTCGAGGAAAGATGGCACACTATTAAAGAAAAATTCATTTAAAAAATTGTGGATTAATAAGGTGGCACTCAATACCAATATAAGTTAATAAGGATGTCTGTAACCATCATGAACCCTAAACTAGAGCAAAAAAAAAAGTTTTTTATAACTTAATGAGGAAAGTTTCCAAAATATACATTTTGCCATCTCTCCTAACAGGGTAGGAAAGATGGCACTATGAAATTTAATGCTTAAAAAATGTTGTGCAAAGAAAAGATGCCGTACTTGTTGGTTTTTAATCTACTGCACCGCTATAATATAATATCATCAAGAATAATTGTCAAAATTTATTTTATAATTAAAATTACTTTCCAGAAAAACAATAGAAACACTTAATATCAAAATCGAAGAGAATAATTAAGCAATAGCCTACGTTTATAAATCTACTTGCTTATAAAACAGGAAACACAATTAGTTTAAATAGGGGTATTCATAGCATTTTTAAGTGGATGGATTTGTAGCCTGCCTCTTATTTCACAATCTACCACACAAATCACACATTTTTTTTAAATAGATGGAGCAGATCTCGTGGAATTATCTCGAGAAGTTAGTGCACCTAATCCAGTCTGATTGAGATTTTGTCTCGGAGTAGAGCTCGAAACATTCAACACACTCATCTTCGTTGTAGTCTTCACTATTCTCATCGTCTGATAACAGAACGGGTTCATCGTGGTCTTCAGATGAAGAGGATGAGTCATATTTTAGAAGATTTTTAGCTCCCTGCCGTGGTTTAGGCCTAGGAGATGTACATTTTAATTTTTCTGTACCTTTAAGCCTACACACACTAAGCTTTTTAATTTCACTTATCTCTTCAATTTTTTCTTTTTAAATTATTTTTTCTAATTCTGTTAGCAAAAGATCTCTCTTCTTATTAGTTAATTTTTCTTTCCTTTCAGCTGTTGCTGCATTCTTCTTCCTTCTATCCTCGATGTAACTGGGGGCAGTTACATTTGCAGCAAACAGTTTTCTCTTGGAAGTTGAAGGTTTAGATATTTAGGAATTGGTGATATTTCCATCAGAAATCTATTTGGGGTCAATGGGCTTGATCCAGTAGATGACACTTCAGTGGTAGTCGGAGCTTGAAGATGTTGGTTTAAGGGAAGTGTGCTACTGGATGCAGAAGCAACTGCAGTGTTAGTTGGTGTAAGTAGCGGTTGGTTTAAGGTGATTGCGTTACTGGTTGAAGCAAAAGCACCTGCAGGAGGATTACCTGGGTTTGGTAAACCTGGTGTGACAGTTAACAGGGACACAAATATGTCAGAATTATCAGGGGTTTGGTCGCAGGATAGCAGACAAGCATGTTCTGGGATAGCATTCATTTCCAAAGGATATATTCCTGTTGCTCAGAAGACAGTGATTCCCATTTTGAGAGGTGGCACAGCGACTCCAAGCCGAATTTAACAACTCGCCATAATCATCTCTTGTATCTTGTAACCTTGTTCCTTAGTCTCACCATTTTTGCACAAGCATCTTTGAAATACGTTTTAAAAGGTTTGAAGACCACTCGGTCCAAAGGCTGCAGATAGTGCGTTGTGTAGCTAGGAAGACACAAAATTACAATATCATTGTCCTGTGCAATTTGAAGTAATTGTGCAGAGTTCATGTGGGTGGAATGACCATCTAAAATTAACAAATTTTTTCCTCTTGGTTTACGAGGAATAAAATAGCCTGTGAGCCAGTCCATGAATAAATTCGTATTAATGTAGTCATTTTCTTTCCTAATTTTTATCAGTGTGCCAGCTGGTGCACCCTTTTCTTACTGAGGCTTTTGATAGGTGCCTTTAAACATGCAGTAGGGGGGGCTGCAAGAAATGCCCCTCTGCACTGCAGCAGGCCAACACCGTAATTGTTTCCCATTTCTCGGCTGATGTTGCCACATGAATATCCTTGCTGCCTTTAGCGGCAATAACCTGGCCAGGGTCATTATTTAACTGGGTCCCAATTTCATCTGCATTCCAAATGTTTCCCGGCTTATCCATTAGATTGTGCTCAGCCATAATTGTTGTCAAAAGATCAAAGTAATGCTTAACGTTTTCTTTTTTAATACCTTCTGTCCTTGCTCTACTGATACCTTCAGCTTTTCCCACAGAAAGCTCGGGATTGCGACCCATAAAAGAAGCCAACCAAACGTCACCTGCCATCCTACTGTCTTTATTGAAAGTTTGTTGTATTTTTAAAAATTCTGCCAAATAATAAGCCAGTGTACGCATATCTTTTCTAGTAGATGGAAAACCAACCCCCTGAAGCTTTTTATGTGGCTTACGAGCTTCTTTTTTGCATCAATTCCAAGCTGTGACGATGGCCCAAGATTTTGCTTAGTAAAAGTATATTTTAAAAAAATGCTGTTTCTTAAAGTTTTCAATGGTATATTGAACTGTTTACTTACCTGCCGCAAAGAGAGTTTTTCTATTGACACAGCCTCAGCAGCTTTCCCGAGGTCCTCTTCTGACCAGGAAGCGCGGATGTGTAGCATGTCAATCAAAGAGATTGACACGGCTAATATCGAAGGTTAATATTCTAATAATTTACAAAAAATCATCGAGCCATCTCTCCCAAATGGGTAGGAGAGATGGAACACCCCGCAATTATTCGATAGAATATGGTGGATGCGTCGGACAACAGTACATCACATGCCCACCCAACCTACATCACTCATAGACTATGGATTGCTCGTTATTTCACAAAAAAATATACTAACTGAAAAATACATAATGTAAATTGAAAATTCAGCTACTTACCATTATCATATGACGCACAAAAATATGAATAAAGTGAGACACGTTAACACGAACAACGGACGAAACTTTCTCCACACACAATGAGCTCCACTGCACGCTTACCATTGAGCACCTTCATCCTGTGGGACCCATTGACCTTGATTCCGAGGGGGCAAACAGACTCGGTTAGGTCGAGAAACAAAGCAATAGATAACCCTTCAACTTCCATTCTTTTATCCTACGCTATTCTATAGCCGCAGCATGGTCAAACAGTATAAGACGTCTGTTTATGGCCCCAATATTTACGATCTAGTCTAATACACGTAGAAGAATAGAGCGCATGGCGCACTATACTAACCTGATGGGCATAGACAAAAAGTCAGAACAACTGACATACTCTATGATTTGTCTCTCGATACTCATGATAAACTCCATAGCTCGATCTGCGCCGTGGAGGTGATTCTGACGTCACAACCATCAATATCTTCTCTACGATGCCAAAATTGTCTCTAGCAGCAGTGTCTCCGACGAGTGGTGAAGAAAATATATAGGTGACGTAAACCAAGGACAGTATCGTATATATACCAATGGGGCTAATGAATTGGCCAATATGATTCCAAATATAGGAATAAGGTGGAGGAGCTGGTTCAATATTGCGCTAGCCGACCAGCTGGCCTCTCCTCAACCTATCCCTCGCTCATTTCTTTGTCCACCAGATCGCGAAATAGAAGTTGGATCGTGTTGTCTTTCAGGGCCGATATACTTCGTTCGCTGGGGCAATTGAGGTGTTGTCGAGCAGGGCGTCCGCTATTATCGCAGTAAGTCTATCTCTGCCACATATGATAGGAACATATTAGAACTAATTATGATAGATTTCCACCATTCTGAGGGTTTGTTCGATTGTACGAGTCAAAATGTTGGAAGTCATTTTGACACGTTACAGGTATACTACTGGTTTTCGCATCCTCCAGGTTAAATTTCTTTAGTAATCTACCTATGCAGCTTTTGCAGTGAATGAAGATTGAACCATCTTTTGCATCTCTTCTTATCTCCATTCCTACATAATATCTTGGATCAGTGACAGTTACTTCGAAGACATGTTTAAATTCATTTATCACCTTCGTTAGGGTAGTCTCATCTTCCGCTAAAAAGAGCCCATCATTCACATAAATAACAAGAAGAACCTAGTTGTTCTCTAAGTTTCCATTCTAAATACATTTGTCAGGTTGACATTGCTAGAAACCAAATTCTTGTATAAATTTGTCTTAACTTCCTGTTCCAACAGCGTGGAGCTTGTCTAGGTCCATAGAGAGACTTCTTCAATTTACACACCAGATTTGTGGGTTTCATCATTCCATCAGGTAGGTCTATATAAACCTCGTCTTTCAATGCACCGTGAAGAAATGTGGTTTTTACATCAAAGTGGGAAATCTTCATGTTTCTTATTGCAGCCAAGGAAAGTAAGACAAGGATTGTATCAAATCTTTTCATTGGAGCACAAGTTTCTGAGAAATAAACTCCAACTTGTAAAAATCCCCTAGCAACTAGTCTCACTTTGTAACGTTGGATTTGCCCATCAGGATGCCTTTTCGCCTTAAACACCCATTTTGATCCAATACTCTTCTTATCGGGAGGTAGCGGTACTATCTCTCAGGTGATTTTTTTTTCTTAAGCGCATCAAGCTCTTCATCAATTGCCACTTTCCATTTATTTGGATCAGGACTACACATTGCTTCGTTAAAAGTCAGTGGTACATCAGATTCAATAAGATTAACTTCATAGCGCCTGAGAGGATGCAATGTTTCTCTAGGGTGCAATAGAGGTATGTCAGATTCTTGTCTTTTGTAATCTTCATCTTCTATGTAAATCTCTCCCCCTGCGGGACGGGGTTTAGAATAGTCCCGCAGTAACCCCTGCTTGTCGTAAGAGGCGACTAAAAGGAGAGGCTTCTGTGCAGGACGTATCTCGTGCAGGAAAAACCTATCCTAAATCTTTCCTTTCACCTCCTTTTTTCTTCATTCCCTTTCACTCCTTTTTTTCATTCTTCTCCCTTCTCTTTCTTTCTCCTTACCTCTTCCTTCCCTTCCCCTGCCGTTCAGTCCTGCACAGAGACTTTTGGCCCTACCGTTGACGACTTTGGCATCTAACACGGCTTCCCTTGGACGATTATTGGATACCACTGCCTTTGAGCTCCTGAGTGAAAGTGCGCCGGTTGTAATATCTTAGTAGAAGGGCCTTAGGGATGACAATAACCGGGTACCCTACTTTGAGAAAAGACCGGTTGCGTTCATGAGGGCCCGGTTGTAAAATTAGCACTTTCCTGCATACACTTGCTGCGGTGACTTCTCTTCCAGCGATGCTCCATATGAAGGTTGTCATGTCTAGCGTCATATGGAGCCGCTCGTCTGGAGAGTTAACAGGGCCTTATGTGGTAGAACCAACTGGGATCACCCTGGGTCTACGATCCGAGTACTTTTGCAGGTTGTCCTCCCACTCATGATTGAGTCCCTTGTCACAGCTGACACCTTACTGTCCGCTGGCACCGTACTGCCAAATTCTGCTGGCATCTCACTGCCCGGCCCCTCACAGGGCCGTACTAATGGCAAGAGGCGGAAACGGGAAAGGCCGTCCAGCCCTGTTTTGAAAAAAATCCAGGAAGTGGTGAGGCCCCAGCCTCGCTTCCTGGTGATGTCCCGATTAAACGAAAATGAGGATCTGAAACGCGTTAACCCATTTATCCTCGAAAGAGTGATAAATGGAGCAGCAAAATCTGACGTTTTAATAAAATAACTGCGTGATGGCACCATTATGATTCAGACTATGACTGGCACACAGTCCTCAAACATAATGGCGATTTCTGAAATACCGTTGAGCAATGCGGCTCATATACAGGTGAAGGTGGAGCCCCACAGGTTCCTCAATGTTTGCAAGGGAGTGGTCACGTGTTATGACCTCGACTGCGTGAGCTTTGAGGATATCTGTGAGGAGCTATCCCCTCAACATGTCAACGAAGTTTACCGTATCGTCACCAAGAAGAACGGACAAGAGAGAAAGACAGATACATATATCCTCACGTTTGCGACTCCCACCCTTCCAAAGGACGTTCGAGCAGGCTTCCATGTGCTCAGAGTCAGGCCGTATGTTCCCAATCCTCGGCGCTGTTTTAAGTGCCAGGAATTCGGGCATACGAAGCTGAGATGCCGTGGAAGGCCAACCTGTGCAGATTGTGGACAGGAGGCTCACGATACACCGTGTGAGTCTCCTAAATTCTGCGTCAACTGCTAAGGTCCGCATTCTGCTTGGTCTCGGGCCTGTCCGAAATGGAAGGCGGAAAAAAAAGTCCTGGAAATTCAATGTGAAAATAAGATCCCTTATGCCCAGGCACGCAAAGAATATGTATCCGGTCAAGCTCCGGTATTTCAGACATCGTATAGCCAAATTGTTAGACAGAACATAAATTGCCCCAACTGCCATTGCGCAGTTAATCTTTCTAATGCGCCTACACGTCCTGTGCCACTCGTTTCAATGTCTACTCCAGAGACGAAAAGACAACCACCACCACCAACTATGGTGGTGCAAAAACATGTACAGGTAGCGACACCCTTACAGCAGTCGCCTCCACCACCTTTACCCCCGAGGAGGCCTCCACGGGGAACCCCTCCGAGCCCTACTCGGGAAGCACCCCCGAGCCTTCCTCGGGGAACACCCCCGAGCCCACCTCGGGGAGCACCCCCGAGCCCACCTCGGGGAACCCCTCCTGAGCCCACCTCGGGGCCTAAAATTAAATGCGGCTGTTGTCGAGCCACTCAACCCCTCCTCTGGGACTCCGGAGGTTGGGACGAGTGGTGGTACAGATGAGGCCGCAAAGGCGATCCCCGCTGGTGCCTTGGGAAAGGACCAGCGAGGGACCGCCAGTAAAATTCCTATTAAGAAAGCCACGAAGGCTATAACAAAGCCTTCGCGTAAGGACCCACCGTCCCAGTCTTTCCAGGAAAAATCAAAACCTCTCCTGAAACGGGAGGTCCAGGAGAGACTGGGAAAACCAAGAGGACCTAAAAAGATCCTCAATCAATTTTTATTTTTAAGAGATAATGTTATGGATTGCGAGGATAATTAAACTTTATATTAACAAATAATGTCGCTACTACAATAGAAGTGTAGGGGTTTCTATGCTCGTGTAGAAGAAATTAGACACATAATTTCTTCCCTGCATCCTTCCATCTTGTGTTTGCAGGAGACCCACTTCCGCCCAATTGATAACCCGATGCTTCGTGGGTACGATGTATATCGTACCGACAAGCCATACTTTGATCGGGCTAGCGGAGGTGTGGCTATACTCGCACGAAGCAATGTATACCATAAAAATATTAATATAGTTTCTGATCTCCAAGTGATCGCTGTCCGAATCTCCCTTACTATGGAAGTGACAGTATGCTGCATCTACCTCGCACCAGGTGAACGCGTTTCAAAGAGGAGTCTAGACTCTAGAGGCCCTCTTTATACAACTTCCCGCCCCCTATATCATCTTGGGGATTTTAAAGCTCATAACCTGGTGTGGGGGTCTAATTTTACAGACGCCCGTGGGAGGATGGTAGAGGATATTCTTGTCTCGGGAAACCTGGTGTTAATGAACACCGGGAACCAAAACACACTTCTCCACCTTCAATGTTGTATCCTCTGCCATCGACCTTACTTTTTGTAGCCCCGGAATCGCTGCCAACTTCCTTTGGGAGGTTCATTCGGACCTATGTGGCAGCGATCACTTTCCCATTCTGCTTTCACCACTTCAAGATCCTCCCGGTATAGCACGGGTACCCCAATGGGTGCTTAAACGTGCTGACTGGGATGAATTCCGCGAGCTCGCCATATTTGATCAACCCCATTCTCCTGACGTCGATGTTAGGTTCGGAAATTTCACTTCGACGGTAATTGCAGTGGCGAGGGCTTCCATCCCTAAATCCTCGTCCTACCCGCGCCACCGTCCAGTTCCCTAGTGGAACGAGGAGTGTCGGTTGGCTATCTCTGACCGTCGAAGGGCCCTACGTCTCTTTAATCGACGTCCTACTTCGGAGAATCAGGAGTCATTCCGTATTCTACGTGCTCGAGCCCGCCGTATCATTCGTGAAAGCAGAAGAGAGTCTTGGAGACAATTTATTTCCACCCTTACTATTTCCACTCCCACAACTAAGGTTTGGGACAATATTCGTAAATTATGTAGTAGCAAAAATACCATTAATAACATACCTGCCCTCATGTCAAATGGTTCGCTTGTCTCCTCCCCTGTGGAGGTTGTCAATGTGTTTGGCTCTATGTTCAGCACTATTTCCAGCACTGGGAGCTACTCTATTGAGTTTGCTGCGCATTAGCAGAACGTAGAGCGCCATTCTATTGACTTTGGTCATAGCCGGGGGGAGGATTATAACTCCCCCCTTACAATGGATGAATTGACCTATGCCCTGTCTCAGGCGGGCAACACAGCTTCAGGTCCCGATGACATCCATTACGATATGTTGCGCCAGTTACTTCCAGCTGGACAGACATATCTCTTGGACCTTTACAATAGTGTTTGGGGATCTCATCAATTCCCATCACTATGGAGGCAAGCAACCGTTATACCAATACATAAAAGTGGCAAGGATAAACTAGATCCAACTAGTTATAGACCGATAGCCTTAACTAGTTGTGTATGCAAAATATTGGAAAAAATGATAAATAAACGATTAATATGGTATTAAGAATCCCGCAATCTACTATCTGATATGCAATGTGGTTTCCGCCGTAACCGATCCACGGTGGATCATCTTGTCCGCCTAGAGACAGCAGTTCGCGACGCCTTCCTCCATAAACAGCACCTCTTAGCTGTCTTCTTTGATTTGCAGAAGGCGTACGATACCACATGGCGGTACGGTATTTTAAAAACCCTTTTTAATTGGGGGTTCCGGGGGAACCTCCCTGTTTTTATAGCTAATTTTATGTCAGATAGATACTTCCGGGTAAGGTTAAATAACACCTTATCCGATGATTTTATTCAAGAGAATGGGGTGCCTCAGGGCAGTACTCTGAGCTGTACGTTGTTCGCCATCACAATAAATGGCATTGGGGACAACGTGCGGCTACCTGTCCGTTCATGCCTTTTTGTGGATGACTACGCAATTTATTGCAGTTCGTTGAGTCTCCATAGGGCTGAACGGCAGATACAACTCTCTGTCAACAGTCTGTGGTCGTGGTCATCGCGTAATGGCTTTCGCTTCTCTGCAGCCAAGACGACGGTCATCCACTTCCACAGATTGCGTGGATTACATCCAGCCCCAAACATTTTAATGAATAACGTTGTTTTACCTGGATCAGAAACTGTAAGGTTCTTGGGACTTTTATTTGATTTTAAACTAACTTGGATCCCCCACATCAAAGACCTGAAAGCGAGATGTGTCAAAGCACTAAATCTGCTTAAAGTTGTTAGTGGTCACTCATGGGGTGGGATTTGATTTGATTAGTTATGTTTATAGGTTGATCCCTGTCAGTTACAAAAGATGGCTCGAAATCTTCATCACTGAAGGCAAGTCTAGAAAATGGCCAAATTCCGGATTTCTAAAATGCAGATGTTATATTCTTCAACGTAAATGAAGATAGGTAAGCCACATTTGTTAGAGATGCCAGATCATGTATAGTGATGGTTTTTTCCAGGATTAGCAGTCATCCAATCATTTTGTGCCACACGCAGTTTTCCCTTAAATGGTCCCATCACTCCCACATCTAATGGTTGGAGTCGATGTGTACAATGAGGTGGAAATGTTACCAAAACAATTCTATTGTCTCTTGCAAACAAAATAGCATCAAGGTTGCAATGGTTCTCATGGTTGTCCATTAGCAGAATGATTTGGTCATCTTTGCTGCACCTAGCATGTTTCTTAACATGTTCAAGGACTTTTAGAAATAAAGAGCCAATCATCCATGAACTCTTTGGGCTTTTGACCAAACCCAGACTGCCTGGAGGTGCACCGAACATCATGCTGTCATGTAATCGTGCTCTAGGGAACACAAAAACTGGAGGTATAGCATTACCAACTGCATTTACTATCATACAGACTGTTATCATAGTCCCTCGTTCAGCTGAGACTGCCTGTCCCACTCGGCGTGCACCAAGCTGAGCGACAACTTTTGGAGCTTGCACAACTGTTGCAACACCCGTTTCATCCACATTGTATATCCTATCACCTGTGAACTCTCCTGATTGCAAAGCTCTTTCATAATTATCAAAAAACTCCATGACATTGGTTTTGTTAAACGCTGTAGCTCTAGACAGACTGGTGTTCTCAGGAGTTCTCAGTGAAAGAAGGTTGTCATGCCACTTCATGAAACCCTGAAGCCAGTCAACTTTAGCAATTCTGTTATTATTTCATGCTTCGGGATATTTGCAAACTATTTGACAAGCATAATCATATGCTAATCTACGTATATTTGTGTAAGTCATGCCATAATTTATTTTAAAACATTTAATAATGTAATCAACTAGTTGGGATTCTTGATTCTTGGAGAACACTTGTTGACTGGTGTATCGTGAACCATATTTTTCACTTACGTCATCACCTTTCTTAAATCTCTTCACTTGGTAAAATAATGTTGTGTGGGTCATGTCATATTTTGAAGCTGCAGCTCTTAATGAGAGTTTTCCTTCACAAACAGCCCTAACGGCTTCCTGAATAATTTTATTAGATATTTCAGGCTTGTTTCTTTTCTTGATATACGTATGAACCATTACTATGCCCTAAAAATAAATAATATTAACATTAATAAAATTGTTCTATTAAATTTAAAAAAAAAATATTTTTCACAATGTGGTTAAATTAATGTAGTGGGGCAGTTTTGAACACTGTTCAAATGTGCCCTCAATAGGCTGTTCAAATGTGCCCCACATAACCCTACCAAGTCCAACCATTCATTAAAAGAAACAAGAAGGAAATATTTTAGTTCTCTAATAATCTCTAAAAAGTACATTCATTAGGTTTTAATATTAGGTAGTTCAACTCACCTTTGAAATTTTTACGTTGTCAGAATATCCTTATGAAATTCGAAAATAAATAATGCTTTCTAAGTACTCTAACACAAGTTCATCCACTGAGTAAACACCAAAGAATAAAATGGAGGGAAAATGATGGCCAGTTCATCAGAAGAGCTGCCATCTGTTGTCATTACTGGAAACTTAATGAAAATATTATATTTAGGTGGGAAATTCAAACTGTTCAAATGTGCCCCCTTCCTCCCCTACTTATTGTTTTAATTATGAAGGTTGGACAAATATTTAAAATATTTAAAGGAGAATCTTTACTTGTGTTCATGGATTTTTGGAGTCTTAGCAAATATTTATGAGATTTAAAATTTAATATTCTTGGCGTGTACTAATTGTTGTAATTATGAAGGTTGGACAAATATTTAAAATATTTAAAGGAGAATCTTTACTTGTTGTAATTATGGAGTTTTTGAGATTTAACAATCATTTAAGAGATTTAACATTTAATATTCTTGGTGTTTGGACAAATATTTAAAATGTTTAAAGGATAATCTTTACTTGTTGTCATTATGGAGTTTTTGAGATTTAACAAACATTTATGAGATTTAACATTTGATATTCTTGGCGTATACAAATTGTTGTAATTATAAAGTTTTGTAAGTTGAACGAATATTACCATCGTCTTGATGTTATACAAAATAAGGGGTTTATTTTTGTAAGTCGATCAGACAAGAAAAATATTGTTTTTAACGAAACCCTTGGAGATTGTCGAGACTTAATTTAGGTTGGGTAAAGAAAGGCCTAAAAATGTTCTACTAAAATTTACATATATATCTACTTGTTATTGTTTAAATAAATCTATTTATATCCCGTTATCTTGCAATGTGTTGACTTCTATTCAGGTTCTACCCAATTATATCACCTTGGAATTACCTTATTTTCTAGTTACGCTTTGACTGAGTGGGTTGGTGATACCACGATTGCATATATTATTTCGTAATATATGTTTTTTTGGACGTCCTTTCGGCTCCTCTGCAACTATCCTATCTTAATTATTTTATGTATGTCATTTGTATGCCTGCTTTAGTCCTGAAGGAGGAAAATAGGCTACAATTTTAATATGTTTTTATTTTAACATGTTTTGTCTTTTTAACGTATTTTACTTTAACATGTTTTGTTATTCTAACGTGTTTTTTAAATATATTTGCTATGTACCTTTAATGTAGTGTATATGTTACAGGAAAAGTAGATTCTCCATTAAGAGTCGACTTTACCTTGGCCGAGTCGACTCTTACTGGTCTTTTTAGTAAAAGTTGATTAAAAGCGAAAAGTGATGAATTTCGATCAACGTTTACTAGTCAGAGTTGACCGTACCTAGGGAAAGTATACTCTTACTACCTTGAGTTAGTAAAAGTTGACTTTTTGCAAGGAAATGGTCTACTACTTAATAAAAAACAAATAAAAAAGCAAAACCTTTATGATACAAAGAGATATATAAATATTTATTATTTATTACAGCAAGGTAAAGATTTGTGACACTTTGAGTTGCAGAGCTAACCTAACCTAGCCTAACCAAACCTAACCTAACCTAACCTAACCTAACCTAGAAAACAACAGTAAGCAAATAGTGCTGGGATATTCAAAACAAAGATGTGCGCGCGAAGTCGCATGTGGAGAGCAACATCATGGAATCAACTTTTACTAAACCACAGCAGGCATAGTTAACTCTTCCCAGGTAAAGTTGATCTGTTTATTTTCTATCAACTTTTACTGATACTTTTAGTATGAGTCGACTTTACCTAGGCTGAGTCAACTCTCCCTAACAATCTACTTTTCCTGTGACTTATACACCTGTGGTTTTTTTTAGCAGGTGTATCACTCATTTTGTACTACATTGTTTATTCACTTGCATATATAGGTGAATTATTATCACTATCCCCTATGCGGATTTTACTGTGTTTTTTATATTGTTCAAGGCCCTAATGACCTCACTGTGTCGATGGGCCTATAAACTATAATAATAATAATAATAATAATAATAATAATAATAATAATACTCTCTCCTATGGAGAAAGTGTTTTCTACCATGAAACTTTGAAAAGGTAGTGTTGTAAACAGACTTTTTGACAGATGGTCACCTAGCTTCACTTCTGAGTGACAGCTCGTCTAAGTTGAAAGCAGGCTTTGAAAAACCTTTACAAGAACAGTCACGGTTTCAGTCATCAATCATCACACACCCTTTCATTCAAGTACTATTAAGTATTTGTTAAATAATGTAGGCAACTCACATTGTATTAGAATTAGATAGCATTACTATACAAATCCATTTAATAATAAATAGGACTTAATTGTACAATAGTTTTGTAAAATGTACCATTGTAACTTTTTATTAAACTGTATTGACCCGCCTGACGTTTTTCTTTTGGCCCACTCCCCGAAAAGTTTGCCCATCACTGCACTAAACTATACATCGTACGATAAACATGCCAAGGAACATTTTTATAAATAAAATTGATTTTATTTAATAATAATAATAATAACAACTACTTTTACTACTAAACTAGCTTGAGATATTAAAGAAAATCTAGTTTTAGCGTGATCTTCACATTGTTGTGGCAAACGCAGACCTCTAACGAGGGGAAAAAAATTAGTTTGTTAGATAGACCCTCAAAATAAAGCGATCAAAACTATTTCCAACATTCTAGGATTGTTTCCGATTTAGGTACCGTTTTGACCTTGGTGCCAGGCCTAATTTAGAAATATTTGAAAAAAAAATACAGAGTGAAAAGTTTTTTTCACTTGGTTTGAATAAACTTTTTAAAATTTAATTTAAGATGGTAGAGTAGTTACGGAAATCATCTGAACATAACAAGATGTCAAATAATGATAACTAAATTTAACTTGATTTTCGGTATAGGTTAGTTATAAAAATGTTCTCGATTTTGGTAACTTATGGATCTCTTAACTCAACATGATTTGATAAACAATTATTAGCACTTAATTACCTACCTTGCCACTATCTTGTTTTCTTATATTTTTTAAACAAATTTATTAGGAAGGGAAAGAAAATTACACTTATCGAAGTGAAGTCAAACTCTGAAGTAGAGCTGGGCGATAAATTTCCAACGTTGATTTTTTTCAACGATACTAATTTATGAAAGCTGCGACAGTGACTGACAAAATATGTTTTTGTGATATGGTGACCCACAGTGCAACCAGTAGCGGTCTCGTGCCCTTTGCTCTCATGTTTTTTTTATAAATCTTTGTTGGATAAAATACCCGCTACTTAATAACTTTGAGGTGGTGAACTTTGAACCCTAAGAAACACTATTTAATAATAGAAACAGTGGTGGTGACAGCTATCAGATGGTTGTAAAAACTTTTAAAAGAAAAACGTTAACGTAACGTAATCAAAAACAATTTTTTTAAATGAAGATTTGTTTGCCAAAAGTGACAAAAGCTCAATTTAATAATGATTTTTAATCATATTATGATTTGGCGAATGGATACAGGAGAGTAGAAATGCTAACTTTTGCCCTGTCTTGAACAGATGAGTACTTTTTATATTTAACTAACTACTTAACTTCAAGATGAGAGTCGGTTACACTATCCTTGCAACAAGTAATTTCTAGTTGCATGTCAGATTAGGGTTAGCTGTATGTAGAGAGGTGAGATAAACGCGACGTGATGGACCTTCAATGGATTTGTTCCCAAAACGCGATGTAATGGACATGCGATGTAATCGTATACACCCAAAATGGGCCTGCTATGACGCACGCTCTTATCATGAAGATATGGTCAACATACGAGCAATAATTATATACTCACGTCATATCACTCTAATTGGTTTAAAGCCTTCTGATATGAGACTAGACTTGTGGCAACATTTTAAAAAAAAGTTCCACCAACAAAACTTGATGATATGAGACTAGACTTGTGGCAACATTTTAAAAAAAAGTTCCACCAACAAAACTTGATATAACAATCTCAAGGCTAGATAAATATATTACTTTAATTATTATTTAAGAACTCACTTAAAATGTGAAGCATCATATTTTTAAAAGTTCCCCAAACAACATTTAATATTTCAACCTCAAGGTTAGATAAACATGTTACTTTAATTCTTAATAATGAAAAATCTAACAGACGCATCAGCTCCAAGTCCGAGGCCTCCATGGAATGTAGTTTCATTTTGGAGGTTTTAAATTTTGATTAATGTGTGAAACAAGTGTCTTTACGGCTAAATTATATACCATTTTTAAATCGTTGTGTTTTGTATAACGCAGGACCGTACGCAGGATTTTTTTTTATAGAGAGTGGGGGTCAGTAATACTGTTTTTTGGTGATTAGTCATAATTAACTGGCTTACAATACAAAAACATAATATGTTATACAATTATGTTGATACAAACAATATTATTGAGATGTTTCCTTAAGTAACAAAAATTAATTTAAATATTTTTATTTTATTTGGACGATAAAATATGTAAGCAAAAAAAAATATCACACAATCATTCGCAGCACTCAACCATTCATGACACATCGATACTAACAGCTTGTCCAAGATATATATTAAACTTCAGGTGAGAAATATTTAGGTAGGCGTCTTACAAATAAACCTCTTCTCGCTGGAATATACTATTGGAACTTTTTTTTTCTCATCTCATTATGTTGATATTGTTTTATTGCGTGTATTTATTTCGGGAGATGCCTGAACCCCCAAACTCCTCGTGCGTGCAGCCCTGGTATATCGTAATAGTCATCGTTCCACTCCATGAGTGCTTTGTTGGCACTGTCAACGCTGTACTCTTGTAATCCTCTAGTGCAGATGATTCGCAAACAAATTTTAAATATCGATCGTCTAAACACCCAGAGGTCATCGTGATAAGTCTCCGCGTCGGGCACACATTTCTGACCCATGGATTTTTATTGAGAGGGCATCCACTTCCAGTGTGTGAGCTTTGCGATGCTCCCCTTAGTGTGTACCACATTTTGTCGCAAGAATGCCCCTATTCGCCTGGCTCTTGATTTTAAAGGTGACAGTGCGGATGGAGTCATATATTTACTTCATTTTATAAGTCAGGTGAATTTCTTAAGTTCCATTCGAGTCTCACTCTTATAGAGTGACTCGTTAGGCAATTGTCTCATATTGAGATTTTCATTTTTAGTAGATTTGTATATCCTTGTACTGTCCATTTAATGTAGTGTGTACACCTACTGTTTTCAGAGGGTGTTTAATATATATTATCCTCCACGTGGGGATTTTAATATGTTTAAAAAAAATGTTAAGCTATAATGGTTATTTTGTGTAGACGATCCTTTAAACTCCTATCATAATAATAATAATAACATTTTCCTATGTACTCGTGGACGGTCCCCTGAGATAGACCCGGGAGATGGACTCGGGAGAGGGCCCCGAGGAGGGATCCTCAGGAGTACTGGTGGTGGAGACGACCTCTGGGAAGGTGTCCCTTCCCGTAACAGTTTCGGTTCCAACAAGTTTGGGGTGGCATGACTATTAATGTTTCTAGTACAGACCAGTGGCACGGGTCGTGAAGACGATTTTGAAATAATCACTGGGCAATCAATATCAATCGGGACTATTAATGTTTTGGCTAACAGTTTTCAGTAACAGTTAACAGATGCTTATAGAATTCTGCCAGCAGAATGACCTGCTGGCGACCTGGTTCAAGGAACTGAAGACAAAACTATACACATGGAAGAGCCCAGGATACATCAGCAGGTACCATCTAGACTACATCCTTGTCAAACAGCGATTTAAGAATGGAGATGTGAAGATATTGCCAGGTGCCGACATCGATTCGGACCACAATCTGCTGGTGGCGTACATTAAAACAAGACTGAAAAATATCAGGTAAACGAGCAAGGGAATACCCAGGTGGGACTTAGAAAAATTAAGAAGCAAGAGTTGAATTGTGAGAAATTCAATAGAACAAAAGTTAAGTGAGGTGACAGAAGAGAGTATAAGTGCGGAATGGAAATTGAAAAGTGTTAAGAATATATTTTGAAGGTGCTAGATGACAATGTTGGTAAAATGAAGAGGACTGCATGAAAGCCATGGGTAAGAACAGAAATGCTTCAGAAATGGAACAAAGAATGAAAAGGAAAAACGTCAACAAAGTAAGATATATGAGGCTAAACGACGAGTTAAGGAGAGAAACAGACAAAGCTAGGAAATGATATATATATATATAAGACGTGCGATGAGCGTATTTAAATGCAAAGAAAGGGAAGGTATGACCTCCTGTACCAGAAAGCAAAGGTATTGGGAGGGTATGAAAACAAAGGTGTGCAAACAATAGGAATAGAAAACCCCAAAGGTCATATCACCATATGACCTTTGGGTTTTCTATTCCTATCATAGAGAGGTTATTACGATTTGAGTAATATATATATAGACGAACTGTATGACAAGGAAAATTGACCAGGAAACCTTGGGATTAAAGTAGAAGAAGAGGCAGAGGAAGACGAAAAAGGAGCTAGCGTTTTAAAGATTGAAGTGGAGAGAGCCATAAAGGATATGCGAAGAAGGAAAGCTGCTGGAAATGACGACACACCAGCTGACCTTCTGAAGGAATTAGGAAACAATAGTTTAATGGATCTGACAAAACTTATAATTAGGATCTACGAAACAGGAGAATGGCCCAAGGACTTTCTAGGCGTAACTATGGTGGCTCTAAAGAAGAAGAAGCAAGCCAAGAAATGCAGTGACCACAGGACCATCAGCCTCATCTCTCATGTGGGGAAGTTCTTGGCAAGAATACTCGACAGGTGACTGGAACATAAAATAGAAAGTGAGATGGCAGAAGACCAATTTGGATTCAGAAAAGGAAAAGGAACCAGAGATACCATCGGTATGCTGAGAATGATTTCAGAAAGAGTGCTAGAAGTCAAGGAAGAAGTCTACATCGGTTTCATTGACTAGCAAAAGCCGTTCCATAGACTGAAATGGAAGAAACTGATGGAAATACTCAAGAAGATCCACATCAACTGGAGGGACGGAAGGTTGATTGCAAACTTGTACCTAGGACAGTGAGTGAAGGTGAGGCTGAATGATGGAGAGACCAACATCGTATGGATAGGAAAAAGAGCGATACAGGGAAGCTGTTTGCCAACTAGTTTCTTCAAATTATATGGAGAGTGTCTGGTCAGGAAAGCCCTAGAGGGGCCTGGAAATTTCAGGATAGGAGGACGCGTTATCAACAGCAAGAGAATATGCAGATTATCTAGCATTGCCGTCCAGAAATAAAGAGGAGTTGCAGGAAATGATGGACCGGCTAGTGAAGATAGGGAGAAGATATGGCATGGAGATCAACAATGAGAAGTCAAAAGTGATGGTGATTTCAAAAAATAAAAAGCCGTTAAAAATCAAAATTAGAAATCAGGAGATAGAAAACATAGAGCAGTTCAAGAACCTGGGAAATCTGTTGACAAAGGATGCCTACTGCACTAAAGAAATTAGATCGAGGAACGCCATGGCCAAGGAAGCTTTCAAAAAGAAGAGACCCGCCTCGGTGGCGTAGTTAACTAACGCGCTAGTTTTGTGTTGAGCTATACTGCATAAGATGGGGAGATCGAGGTTAGACTCTCGCTCGGATGAACTGGTGTGGTTTTCCAAAAGGGTTTTCCACTCTCCCTCCATGAAAATGCGGATTCACTTCCTCTATATTAAACTTTCCCAGTTTCTAACCCATTAGTATAATTAGTACTTAAGTGTATAACCCGAACGGGTAGTAAGATGCGATGTTAAATAAAAAACAAAAAAGAGGTTACTGCTGACCAGCAAGCTGAGTTTGGAGTTTGGAGTATGGAACAGAAACTTTGACTTTTAGGAAGATGGAAAATAAATAATTGAAGAGCTTTGAAATGTGGTGTTGGAGAAGGCTTGAGAAGATTAGATGGACAGACAGGGTGACAAATGAAGAACTCCTAACTCCTTCTATATGACCTCATTGAAGGAAAAGTTGAGGGAAAGAGGAGCATAGGAAGGAGGAGTTTCAAATACGAGATGACTTGAAGGAAAGAAGAAAATTCTGAGAGTTGAAGGAGGAGGCAGTTGACAAGGTGCATTGGCAGTCTAAGTTCACTAACAAAAGGAATAGACCTGTCGTAAGACAGAACACCTACTAATAATAATAGTTTTGCTACAAGAGGTTTGAAATAATGAAGAATGTAGCTAAACATATTCTTTACGTGCCTGGGCATATGGGATCTTCTTTTCTGTTTGGATCTCCAGGACCTTTTGCTCTGCCCTCCATTTAGGACAGGCTTCGGTGACGTGTTGAGGAGGGAGACACGCACAGGTTTCCTCAACGCTCATACAGTCGAGGTCAAAACAAGTGAACACTCCCTTGCAAATATTAAGGAACCTATGTGGATCCACCTTCCCTTTAATATTAATCTTGTTACTTACTGGTACTTCATATATCTCCATTATATTGGTAGACTGAATGTAAGTTGTGGTCTAGATCAAAAGCGTGCCATAACGCAGTTTTCTTACTGAGACGTCTGATTTAGATGCTCCATTTATCACTGTTTCTAGGATAAATGGGCTGACACGTTTGAGGTTATCACCTTTATCTACTCGAGATATTACCAAGAAAGGGCTGGAACCTCACCACTTCCTGTACTTTTTTCCAAAATAGGGATGGATGGTCTTACCCGTTTCCGCCTCTTATTAATATTATGGCCCTGTGATGCCAGCTGGGTTTGGTAGTATGGTGCCAGCAGATGTACAAGTTGGCATAAAGTTCCCACAAGTGCACAGGATAAAGTCACACGAAGCAGAGCCTGGTAACCGAGAAGGCCGGGGAATGCAAAACACGGATGTACCGTGTGCTACCCGTCAATTTGGGTTCGGCTCGAAGCCCAAACAGCCACGTACACAATCATTCCAGTATTAAGGTGTAGAAACGGAATATCAAGCTGAAAATTTGTGAACTCATATAATTGGCATAATGGAATAATAATCCATTGAGTTACAAAAAATTCCGGCTGGGCTGGATCCACAATGGCGAAAAATAGGCCGCCATATTGGATTTTTACTTTTTCTTGTCTAGTGGTTGAACAAAACATGATAGAAAGATAAAATTTACATAGAAATACTAATTACATCATTGATGACACGAATCATATATATTATCTGTTCATGACACATTTTTATCACACTGTACAGGCTGTTTACTATTGTATGGTAGAGAGAAGGATGCAAAAATTTGGTTAAATAGCTGTTCTTGATTATTAAGAGAGATGGGACCAAAAATGTTTAAAGTAAAAGTTGTGAAGGGATAAACATGACATAGAAATCATCCTTAGTACATTTGTATAGCTGGACGTGTGAATCAGAAATGGATACAACAATACGGAACAATACCACGCGCGTGAGGCAAGCCTTACAAAACTTGGCCTGTTCCAGCTCTCGGTTTGTTTGGCACTCGGCTGAACACGTGCAAGTATGGACGCGTCACTTAGAGTCAAGTGTTGAAGTTTGGTTTTCTGTATATTACAACAAGTATTCAGATTGTTCTTTGAGTGAAAGCTTACCACAAAGTTCTATTTACGTTATAGACGGCGGGGATTTGCTTCACAGAGTAGTTTGGCCACAATTAGCTACTTTCTCTCTAATGTGTCACCGCTACGTTGATTTCGTAACTAAGAACTATAGTAGTAATACTGTATTCGATGTATACAATTTTGGAACCAGTACTAAGGACAATGATCATATGAGACGGTTAAAGAACACATCTGTGTAGATTGCTGTGAGTCCTACAATGATAGCAGCTACATCGCAACAAGCATTCCTTTCGAATTCATCAAATAGGTAGAGAATCATAGATCTTCTCGCTGCTGAGCTAATATCCGCCATCAAGCAAGTATTTCAAGCTCCCGCTGACGCAAACACCATGATCTTAAACAGAGCTGTCAATCTAGGGCTTACGTTTTGTCGTGGTTGGAGAGGACACAGGCTAAATCGTGTTACTGATTGATCTTTCAGACAAGCCGCCAGATGTCGGATTGCTTGTTCCATGTTCACAAACGCACCAAAGAAAGATATTCAGTAGTCAGAACCTTGAGCAGGCTTTAGGAGATGTCACTGGAAATATTATAGTTCTTCATGCAAGAACTGTATGTGATACAACCTCTTCCTTTCAGGAAAGGAAAACAGACTGCTTTCAATCTCTTGAAGAAGGAGAAGAAACTCGGAGAAGAATTGCTTATTTTCAACGAAAGGACATACTCTGCAAACAATATTTCTTTGGCAGAACATATTTATTATTCGTATGTATGGGGGTAACATCAACGTTGGCCTGGAAAAACAACACACAAACTTAAGTTAGTACAACCCGCCTTGGTGGCGTAGTTGGCTAACGCGCTAGTCGTGTTGAGCTCGACCGCCGAGGACGGGGAGATCGAGGTTCAAATCTCGGTCGGGTGAACTGGGGGTGGTTTTTCCTAAATGGTTTTCCACTCTCCCTCCACGCAAATGCGGGTTCACTTCCTCTAAATGCAACCCTCCCAATTCCTAATCCATTAGCGTAATTAGTACTTAAGCGTATAACCCGAACGGGTAGTAAGACGCGGTGCTAAATAATAATAATAATAATAATAATAAGTTAGTACAGTAGCAAAGCAGCCGATAAGCGCTAAGTTTGACCTGTCAGTCCTACCACCAACATCTGCGAGCTTTTCACCAGGTTCAAACATGGCGTGGCACGGCTCTCCCCCGACTACATGGGATTGGGAAAATAAAGATGGCTAAATCTAGGTGTTTGCACACCAACTTCCTCCTAATTCGCCGCTGGAGTCTCGGCAATCGGTTAATATGGACGTGAGGATCACCAATTACTTTCTCCTCACGCCCGCTATCATAACGAGAGAGAAGTATTATTAGTCCCCTAGCGCCGGCCAACCACTGCCGGAAATCTTCTCGAGGGGGGGAGAATTAGGAAGCGGCCTCCCGAAGGAGATGGGTCTTGGCCATGCAAAGCATGTTACCGGGGAAAGCCTCGCGGAGGCGCCCACTCATGTTGCGAACCGCCGCCCTCCTGGTGAAGTTCCAGGTAGGACTCGCACCATCTCATAAAGGGAAGGTAAAGGTAAAAACACTAAAACTAATTTCAAGAAAAAGGGGAAATGATTAAAGAATAAAAGATGATGGCAATCACCAAAAATTTATAAGATAAGACTCCTAAACAGGAGGAATAAAATAAAAGTAAAAAACAGATAAAAGTACTACACTCCTGTAAAGGGGGAGTGTATTAAAATGATAAAACTCCCAAAAGAGGAGAATAAAACAGTAAAAGATAAAAGAGAGAATAAAAACTGTCCTTAAAAGCAAATATAGCCAGCAAAAAAATAAAAAGAAAGAAGCTGGACTTACAAACAAATATTGCCAGCTAAAATATATATAAAAAAAAGACATAACACGTGACACGTTAAAAATAGAGACGGTGCTTGCCGGTTTAAAGCAGTCTCCCGTCGTAGTCGAGGAACATGTGATACATCTCGATCGAGCTTCTAAGAGCAATAATCAAAATCGTCTTTAGGAGATCTGGGCCTGTGATACCCAATCTTCTGAGGCCATCAATCGTAAGGAGTGGCATCGCTCCCCTTGTTCCAACCACAATCGGAAGCACTGCACCAGGGCCTTCTATATTTAACTGCCTTCTCAAACTAGGCAGTATGGGCGTATATTTTGTTATCTTGTTAGCCCTAGCCCTTTGGAGGTAATTTCCAACTTCGTGGCGGACAGTAACGTCAACCACAAAGACTCTTCCCTGACTTTTCACGACCAGGTCCGGTTTGAGTTTCCCTCCGTCGGGACTATCTACCTCTGGTTCTTTAGTGACCACCACATCCTTCCCAGCACTCAGGATGTGGCCCTCTATCAGGTCACGTATCTCGTTATGGCGCCTTATCCTAGGTGCCTTCGTATAGACGCACTGACCCCGGATGTGGGCCAGAGTCTCCAGACTGGCCCGACATTTCCTTCATAACAGGTCGTACTGGGCGTATGCAGGCTCGACCTGTCCCCTCCAGTATTAGTGCGTAGTTGGAGGGCCGTTATGAACCTGCACGGCTTAAAAAGTGTAGGATCCTTCAAAAAGGCATTCCCTACCACGTCGTTTGTGAGGGTTTTCACTGCTCTTCCTTGTGCCCACTTAGCAGCCCATCAGTCCAATTCTCTTTTCTTGCATATTTCTTTGTATCTCTTCAGGTCCCCAATTGTAAATGGGTACCTAAGTCTAGCGTTTCTCGCATCCTCTCCAGTTCGGCAATCATTGCAACGCCCCCGTTGATTGCCCCAATCAACGGGTCTTCCGAATTGAGAAGCTTCAGCCCGGCCCCTAGTGCAACCCTAGGGACCAACTCCTCAAGCCTTTGGCATCCCAGTCCACCATCTCTGTTAGCACAATAAATTATTCTATCAGTGATGGATCTAGGCAAATGCAGAATTCTCTTTACACTATTACGGATGGCATCGTCAAACTCCAGCAAGATGTTCCTAGATGGCATAGCCACCACCAACTGGTATAGGTAGTGCGGAGTTATGTAAGTACTCAGCATCCTTAACTTTTGATAAGGCTTGAGGGGGGCTCCCTCAACTCTGCTCAAGACCTTATTAAGCTTCGACTTCATCGCTGGGACATCGATTCCCGACCACAGTGATAAACCGATGCCCAGATATCTTAGTGTCTCAGTAGTTTTTACACTCCGCAAATATACCCCTCGTACCTCAATCCTCGGATCCTTTAGAACCTATGTACCTTGTAACATTGAATTACATTTGAACTCGCCCCCATGCTAAACTTCTTACTCAACTCGCCGAAGATTCATACTACCCGTTCCAAATAATATTCAATAATATTCTAAACCCTACAATAGTACACTTCACTATTGTAGTTCCTGTAAATTGAGACAACGTAATAGACAATTCAAATCAATAAAATCAATTCTATAGAACTATGGAAAACATTGGAATCTGTACTCACTAAATATATCTTGTGTAGACAGCGACGAGCTACACCGGGTAGTAACAGAGACTCCTTCACCGAAGTCAACCCGACTAAATCAAATAAACACTGAAGACGTTCCGAGCCAAACTATCCACGATCAACAGAATACTACCCACCTGCACCCTGGTGGATAGTTCCAGAACTACAGAAATAACGTCCGATTGAAGAATCGCTGCTCTAAATGAAGAATGGGACAATAATATCAACAAGCTACGTGATGTTCCATTCCTTCTAGAAGGAAGGCCACCGACAGAATTGTTCTTTCCCCCCACATTGCTACCCTGCTGTGAAAAACCCCTATTTAAAGTCCTTTAATCGCATCATTAATTCGACTATTCAACCAACACTGGACGGAGGAACATAGTCCTAGGACCAGGACTATGCCAGGATCATCCGTGATAAACAACGAACGTTAACTATGGCAACGTATACTTTGAACATAATTATTCAAAACTTTAACTTTGTATGAGCCGTGTTAGGCGTTGTAAATTTTTACATTAATTTTCTTTGCCAAATAGTAAAATATATAATGTCTGTCGCCACTTGGGCGCTCGAGACAACTGTTTATTTTTATCTTTACATTATAATAACTTTGATAAATTTTGCTTTGAAGAAGTTTATTAATATTTCATTCTGAAATAATGTTGCAAATAAAATGTCATGGTTTCTTTTGTTATAATGAACACTTATAAAATTTAACTGGTAACGTAAAATTGTTTGAAAGATAAAAATTAATTAGTGATTGATTTTATATTTGATCGTTGTTTAAATGTTTTCGCTTGACTTTATTTATAGTAATTTGTTAACTTTGATTTCACGAAAAGATGGAAGTTTCTAAACTGATAGTTTAGGTCATGTAGTCCCGCGGGAGTTTGACTAAAGTCTGTTAGCCAAACTCTCGCGTATTTTAAAAATGTCTAATAAATATACTTTATATTTATTATTTAAATTGTTTGAAGTCTGCTTTAAGTGATGCAGTGCAGACGCGTTTGAAACAATATAATAAGGCCCATAAGCCTCTTATATAAACCTTACAAATTTATTAACTGATTTAATATTTGTTTACTTGTATACTTTCCAACACTGTGGGTTGTTTGTCTCATAAAGACTAGCCCATATGATTGTTCGATATGTCTAGTATTAGAGAAGTTCTCTCTAATGAACTACGCTAAAAAAACTGTTTATTTCTAACATGATTTTCCACTGAACTCAGTACGATTATTGAGACCATGTAATTAATTGAATTCTAATTTTTTTTGCTTTGAATAAACCATTTATGGTATTATTATTTAAATCTTGCATTTCATGTCCTTTGTATAATCTATGTAGCTTGCAACCCTCCCCCTTCCTTTAAGTTATCGATGGTCGTAAGGAAAGGTTGGAGAGAGGGGTGTAACAACCTCTCACAGTTCTTATTCCGAAAGCTGAGCTCTTCTGCGCAGATATATTCATTGCTAGATCACCCAAGAAATCAACCGTTCTATCCAACCATGCCTGCCCCTGCTTCAGGTCATCAGCAAATGCCATGCATTAAATGTTCACACCTGCGCCCCCATAACCAGGCATGGCCTCTAGTTGCGTGATGAGAATATCCAGTACCATATTGAAGATCAGGGTGAGAGGGGGTCACCCTGTTTCACCCCCCGTTTCAGCTGGATCTTAACGTCGCCATTGGGGTGTTTTATTGAAGTCTCCCCCCACTACATGGGATTGGGAAAATATAGATGGCTACCTTTCAATAGTGCCAACCACATTAACACCTGCCCCTGGGTGTCTGTTTCGACTTATATTTTGTAATTGCAAATCCAACTGTGAACGTAATTGTGAATGCCATCGTGATGGCCTGCCCTGCACCGGTATGTGTAGCATTTTTGTAGGTTAAGTGTTTAGCAACCGAAAAAAGACAACCAAAGTTGGTGAAGAAGAAAGTGGGGACACAGTGGAAGAGCCTAAAGAGGGGACCTCAGCAGGACGTCGCCACCGATGCACTGCTATGACCACCGATATGCCTCCTACCCACCGAGCACGATGCTCTTGTTGAATCATGCATTGGCTAGTACTGCAGTTCTCAGTTTTTATAAAATTATTCTGTATTTATGACGAGCTCCAGTAAAGAAAAACTTAACTATAAGCTACGTGCTACGCCCTGATCGTTGCCAACTAGAATCTGCTCGACTAGCCATTGACATAACTGAATTTGTTTGCTTCGCTTCTGACACACTTCCCACAGTCTATTACTTTCCTAAAGATAAGTATGTATACTTAATTTTTAGCTATCTATAACTTTTATATAAAAAGTTTTTCGATCCCATCCCTTATAATAAAGGAAAACAGCTTTGGAAAATATTTGTTTAGCTTTCCACTAGGTATGCTGTAACATTAACACTCCGTCAGGCGCAATATGTTGTAGAACACGATCGGGCGCATTGAGCCTGGGAAGCACACTTTGATCTACTAATTTTTTCTACGCATGTTCACATTTTCTTACGAAAAAATTGTCAACTACAAACACCAAAGAGGAGAAATAAAACAGTTTGTCATGTTTTTCGAAAATAACATAAGTTTATTTGAGAAAATGAATATACATTTTTGCCATGAGCTATAATAATGAAAATTGCATTGAATTAGAACAAGAATATAAGGAACTAGAAAATTGGTCATTAATCTGATTCATCATCGATATGTCCTTCTACCTCTCTTTTATAGCATTGAGGACACATGAAAACAGCATGTGAGAGGCAGGTAGCAGTATGGCACTTTTTGCATTCATATTGACTTAATCTCCTGTGATGAGTTTCTGAGGTGCAAGTTTCACATCTGCGTCTTTTCGGAGGTAATTGTTGTTCTGTTTCATTCAGTTGTTCTTGAGTCGGAGCGAATCTCTTCAGTTTTTGTTGAAGGTTCGACAGCATCCCAATTGACTTGAGACTTCGTCGAGCAAGTTGACCAAGCACAAGTTCGTTAGAGAGTTGTTTTATGAACAGTCTCCTTCTCAGATCTGCAAAACCATTGCCGACATATATGACCTGGGAATTGATTGAAGCAATATTTAGCATTGTGAAAAAAATTACCATGGGCCACCGTTTTGTGTTTCGAGACACATTATATGCACCACACATTTTGTCTACAATATCAACTCCCAACTTAGTTGAATTATAGAAACTGATTACTTCTGGTTTTTGTTTCTCGCCAGTAGAAACATCAATTGATTCGTCTTCATGCAATGATGATACAAGGAGGACATTTTTGTTCTTTCTTGGGACATAGGATACCAATGTATCACCATCACTACTGAAACCAAAAATACTAGAGTGTTGTGTTCTGGCTTTGGTGGCTATGAAATCATTTGGTAGCTCTTTCCTGTTTTTCCTGATGGTTCCAACATAGGAGAGTTTCTTTAGTTTCAATTCATTTAGAAGACTCACTTGTGTGAACCAGTTGTCGGCCGTTATGTTTCTTCCTGAGCCAAACAAAGGTTCCGCCAACCTTTTTACAAAATCTGGTGCTTTGTTGCTTACGCAAAAGGGTCCTTCGTTCTGCTTTCCCGCGTATATTTCCATGTTGAGCAAATAGAACATTTTCGCATCTACTAGGGAGAAAATTTTAATCCCATATTTACTTGGCTTGGAAGGGATGTATTGCCGGAAAGGACAATTGCCACGAAATGCTGGGAGCATTTCATCTATCGTGACGTTTTCACCAACACAGTAGCTAACTTTACAATTAGTCACAAATTTTGTGAATATATCACGTATTGGTGCGAGCCGATCCAGTTCCTTTCTAGCGGATCTTGTTTCTCGATCATCAAATCGAAGACACCGTATGAGAAATTCGAATCTCTTGATATTCATGACAAGACTGAACTTGGCAATGCCGTCGCCATCTGTTGCCCATAATTCCTCGAGGGATAGTCTATTCGCTTTATAAACACCAGCCAAGTAGAGTAAGCCAATAAATGCTCGTATTTCAACTAAATCTGTATGTTTTGCATCCCGTTCTCTGGAAAATGCTTCTTTGATATTATCTATGTACTGATTAGTATACTTTACAATATCATTTAGAATGTCCTCTGTAAATAAGCAGTTCCAACATTCCACAGGAGTTTTTGCTGTTTTTGCTGCTCCAATAACCCCAGGTAAGTGAATCAGGATGTTTTGAGGTCTCCTACGAACTTTGCTTTGTCGATGAGTCTTATACCACTTTGTGACTTTATCTTTTCCCATATGAAAGTCGCGATTTTCTTCAATTTCGTCTTCATCTTCACTGCTACCCTCTTGTTCAGTTTCCGATCCCTCTTCACGCTCCTCAACATTATCTTCTGAATCAATGTCGCTTTCGTTTTCAAAATTTTCATCCCTGAATTCCTCATCAGACGCCTCCAATAAACGGTGAATTTCTGCTAGGTCTTCGGGTTTATTTGGATTGTACAATTTCTTCGACATTTTTTTGTCTGGAACAAACAAAAAATCATGAATGTTTATTGTGTGTATGTCTGTAAATAATTTCTGGCAAAAATATTGAAACATTTCGCAACAAATCACATAATCGGGCGCAATGTGCTTGAGAGAACACAGCCAAAAAAAACACTCCTATGTATCGATAATCATGAGATATTTCATAAAATGAAATTACTGATGTAAATATGTGATACAGTATTCCAAATGAATGAGAAAACTTACTTGTCAAACTGCAACGTAATCAGGCGCAATGAGCCTATTAGATCTTTTCACTTGTCTGCCATAAACGAAGAAAGAGAATCACTAACTGACCTTGCCAATGTGAGTAACACTCGAAGTGAGAAAGCTACCAGGCTGGAGAAGGGGACATGACGTATTGAGGGGGCGTGGCAAACTAAAGAATTCGAGGTGTGCCTAATAGATCAGTTGCGCCCGACGGAGTGTTAAACTGGCTGCACATTGATAAAGTCGCATAAAATGTTCACATCTTCCTACGATAACTTTACCAACAATATAAAATGAATTTTTATCCAAACCGCATCTTTCTAGATCCTTTTATATAGCCGCTAACATTGGAAAAGCAAAAATTCAAAATGGCGATGTATTTCCCGCCATAGCGGATTTAGCGCAATTGGGATTTTGTGGGACTCAACAGTTTTGTGTTCCATGACATATTTTTTACATGCACACTTGATATTCTGTTTTTCCCTCATCTTTCCCAATAATGAGTATTTGTACTGAACTAAATAGACTACCCCTCTGACATGCAGGTCCTGGGAACCTTAGCTTGGGGTTCCCATTTTAGTAGCTTCTTACGACAAGCAAAGGGTATTGCGGGACTATATTCTAAATCCCACCCCGCAGGAAAATCTAAATAATCGATTGAGAAAACTGTTTGGAAAAACCATTAAAAAAGTTTTTTTAAAGCTTCTAGAGACACTAAAAAGAGAAAATAAAAAAATAAGTTGAAATGCCATTCACAATCAGGTTCAAAAAGTTATAATCTGTATTTTTAAAGAAAAGAAAATATTGAGAAAAGAGTTTGCCAAGAAAAAAATAGAAACAAAAAATGGGTAATCAAGAGAGGCATAAGATAAAACAGGAGACAAACAAGAATTAACTTGTCAAATATTGTATACAACAATGCACTAGTGGTCTACAAAACAATAATCAACAACAAATAAACAGGTTGTGTGAACACTGTAGAAGATACGTCCTTTAAAATGGGTCGGGGGCGGGGATTTTGGCACACCTAATGGGCCGATTTCTTCTCTTTGGACTGTTGTGAAATAAACTGAACATTATTCAGATTTGTAAATACTCTAAACTCATTTAAAATTTAAATGCTAGTTTGTGACTAGTGCAGTTTGAAATTTTAAAATATAATTTGATTTATGTGTAGTTATTAGGGGTTTCTGAAAAAATGTCTTGCTATTGTTTAGTACTTATCTTTTATGTTGGACCTCTAGATCCTATGAGATGTAAGTTTAATTTACGCTTTGTGGCTTTTCTCCAATACCGTATGTTAAAACTTTATATATGTCTTTCCAATCTAAATTGCAATACTATATATATACACACACACCAAATAATGTTTTTTTAACACAAAACATAACACTGCACTCTATATAAATGCACAAGTTTTTTTTCAAACTAACATTTCACATTTACACCATATAATAGCATTGATTTTAAAAAAAACATATTCTTATTAATTACATTCTTACACTAAGCGGTTATCCAAACTACCAAAATATTTTCACTTTTTATTTTTCCTCTACTAAATATTCACATTATAAAATTATATTACTTATACTCGTTCTAGATTAAGTTCTTTAGCAAATAAATTCTCACATATTATATCAATAATAAAATCTTCCTGCAACCTATTTTATATTTGAACACTATATACTAGGCCTATAATTATTATTTTTTTTGCCATAAATCACTCTCACTCCCACAATCACGCTAATAATCTTAATAACAAAAATTACATTTTTACTACCATTTATATTCGGCTTATTCTATCTCAAGGCAGCAAATAGACATAGTATTTTATTTTCAAGACAGGATTATCAAGTTTTTTATTTTCAAGACAGGATTATCAAGTTTTTTATTTTAAAGACAGGATTATCAAGTTTTTTATTTTAAAGACTGGATTATCAAGTAAGTTACTGTATCTATTATGTTATCTAGCACGCTAATTTTCTTTCGCATATTATCGATTTGCTCTTTCTTTCCCCCAAATTAGCCTAGTATATACTGAGCTGTATGTTATTTTAGACCACATTACATGAATAGGAGTACATCCAGTTTGTCATTTTATGTACACGAATTGTTAAAAATGATTTTAAATAACTTGGTTTTATTTCCGCAGATTATTTTGATCTTCATGAAGTTACAGTGTAGTGCGTTATTAAATGAATCAATACTTACGCGATATAGCAATGATATTGTATTGATAGAAAACGAAACTAGAGTAGAAACACACCATTATGCTGACGCTTTAGAACTTTCAATTATTCTGAAACATATAAATGGTAAAAATCGATCGAACTTATATTCACCAGAGTTAAGTTTTACATCAAACCAGCTTTGTAGCTATCACTTAAAACTTTACAAAGATCGTCTGCACCAAAATAGATCATTTTGGGCAACGAAAAGTAAGTTGATATCCGTAAGTTTATAAAAAAAATATTATGATTGCAATTTAAATAATAACACTATTTATAAATATTTCAAAGTAAAAGGTTTTGTTTAAATGCTATAGTTAAAATTATTTTGAAACCATACTTGTTTCTTAATGCTGGTTTACATGCATTAAGTGATTAAAAATCAACTAAATTTTAACTAAATTGTAATTTAAATTTAAGTAGTTAAGCGTTTACACCTTGGCAAGTGTATTTAGTATATTAGTTCGCGATGGACGACCAAGAACGTGTTGAACTCCTAAATTATGTGCTTAGATATATTTTAAATGAGATTTTAGAGTAGCTGAGAGATGAAATATCAAATGAACAGAATGGATCCAAACGACTGTGGAAGAGAAAATGGATAAGCAGGAGAAATGAGCTTGGTGCAAGTACAGTCTTGTTTAAAGTATTAGTAGAAGACAAAAATTAATATTTCTATGCACTGCGGATGTCAGAAGAATCTTTCAATTACTTACTCACTAAAGTTAAACTCGTGATTGTTAAAAAGATACTGTAATGCGATGTGCATTTTTATCAAAGTTAAAATTACACATTGTATTATATTTTCTTGCAACCGGCAATAGTTTTCGAAGCCTATCCCACTTATTCAGGATATCTAAAACTAGTATATCACTAATGTTACCTGATGTATGTGAAGCTATATACCAAGGATTGAAAGATTGTATACAGGTAAGTGATACAAATAAATAAAATTACTTATCATTTATTAAACAAAAATCAAACTAAGCTAAACATTTGTTACAAATCAAATGAAAAATAAATTATTATAGATACTTGTCCCTGATTGAAGCTAAAGCTTGTGCTAGAATATCATCAGTCCCTCAAATTGTGGATGGTGGGGGTGGACCATATGTTACGGTATTTTTATTTTGTGGAGCTAATATAGACGTTGTTGTGGGAGGTTAAAGAGCCTTATATTCAGATGTTGGAGGGGGTAAGATTAGGGTTTGTGTCTGAGAAATCAGTGGAGATAGAGAAACTACACTATAGTTTTCAACTTGGTTTGCTGACTGTGGTACCACGATGGAGATGGAGATGGATTTCGAGAATCTACATAATACGTTGGAGAAGATGATGGAGTATAATGGGTAGTCGGTTGCATTGGAGAAGGTGTCCTCCTGCTGTTTTCTGTTCATTATGTCTTGTATACGCAATTGACATAAATAGTTTTGAATATGCTGTTAAGCTTGTGGTACCAGTATTAAAGGCTGTGATGTTATTTTTGGTTAAAAGAGTTACTTATAATAGAAATCTAATAATCATTGACTAAATTCTTCAAATATAATATATCGTTGACACTTTTACTGTTTATTTGTTTTAAATTTCATTCAAAACTCCTAAAGTTTTGAATATTCATTATTTATTCATTTACAATTAAAATATATGTTATACATATAATCTACTTACCTTTATTTTACTATATCAAATCATTTTTCTTTATTTTATTCATAAACTGCCAACCCGCCATGTTTATTATTTTGTTGGTAGGTGATTTTAACGCTATCTGCTCTAGAGATGGTTTATTTCGAACTATTATATTAGTTTATTTTTATGTTCTTGGACGCTTATAGCATCTGGCTGTCTCTTGGAGAAATAATTGCCCCTAGCGGAAGATATTATTATTCACGTTTGGTTTTTTGGTGCCAAGTTTAAATTAATTTTAAAGCTGACTTATATTCATATGTCAAAATTATAATTATCTTTATAGTAATACTCCCAATATTTAAATAGTTAAGATGGTTTGTTTTATTCTTTGTTATAAATCCCGGTGATATTTTCTCCTAGGCCGGAGATTGTTTATTTTAAAACAAAAAGAACGTGTTTGTGTTTTGTCTAAGTTCTTGTTGTGACTCTAAAATTGGCTTTGAAAGTGGAAGGAAGGACCCGATCTGGGGATCCTTTAATTATATTTATTTTTGGTTCATGGTAATTCTTATCATACAAAACTTCTCTAAAAAAGAAGTATTAACTTGTGAGGAAGGTTGAGTGGAAGTTTTCAAGGAAGATTTTGTGGAAATTTAAGGCCGGAGAGTTAAATGTTGACGGAGCTTTGGGTCAACATTTACCAGAGCAAGGACATTTTCGGGTGAGATAAAATCCATCTGTAATCATCTTGTTATGGATGTAAATAATTAAGCATAATCCTTAAAATTACTAAAGAAGGACAAATAATTACAGTTTTCAAACCAGATTTAATACCTTTTGTCCACCTCAGAACAATCTTTTTTTTTGTTTATTAAAGAATCATAGCCTTATTGTTACATGTTATAAAGAATACATTTTGTTGTTGTTAAAATCCTGTTATTTGCTTAAAGAAATATTCCTATTATCCTCACAATTCAAGTGAGAGTTTAACGATTTCAAGTATTGCTTAACAATACTTTTATTAATTTTATATAGTAGGAGGCATGCCTTAATAGGTAGGGTTTATTTAAGGATATCATTCATTACAATAATTAAAATCACTCTTTAAATTTAATTGTTTTATTTTTATTTACATCAATGTACATTGTATTTTCTTTTGAACTTGCATCCCATGTATAGCGATTCTCAGTAGATTGGATTGTTCAGAGCAAGAATAATAATCTGCGTCAGGAAGTCTACGGTTGTAAGTGTCCAACTTAAGTCCAAACTTTAGGTAAAGTCCAGGGGTCTTGAGAGAAAGGGTTTTCGTATTACCGCTGAGCAGTTTATGGGGATAAATTTATTCAATAATTAAAAATCTACCTACCTCACAAAATAAAAGTGGTTGGTAGTTTGGCGCCCAACACAATATTATATTATATATTATATAAATTAAATTCATTCGTATATTCATTCAAAATTTAATAATAAATAAATAAATAAATAATAAAAATATATATACTTTTTTTTTTCATTGCAAGGCATAGCCTTTAAATAACTTGCAACACTTTTTGCAAAAAAGTCGAACTCGTTTTCAGTAACTGTTGTCGAAGTATTCACTGGCTTGACGTCGTCACCTACTTTATCAACCAGTACATTACCGTAGTCTTCTTTTACGTTTGGAAGTAGATGGTGTTGGAGCCACAAATTGTTGTTCATGGAGTTCTGTTTCTGTCTAACTAGTTTCATCACTTTGTTCAGTACTATTTTCTTCAATGTTCTCCTGAAAAAAAATTAATAATTTTTTTTATCGAGAGTCGAGATGCTGTCAAAATATGAAAACAAAATATTAAAAAAACTACAATAAGACAAAGCTTTGGATTTATTTTTAAAATCATCGTCAGGGCTGATTGCATTTGTAATTTCCAAGCACATGTTTTTTTCTATAATATTAAACCAAATGGGATCTGTCAATAATTAAATATAATATATATATATATATATTTATCCACTTTCTTCTTATTGTTCTGAAACAATATTTTTTTGCCATTTATTTCAATCGGTTTCATCATCAAAATTTGTCTACATGTCTACACGACCTGTGCCACTCGTCTCTACTCTAGACTTGCAAAGACAACCAGCACCAACCAAGGTGGCTCCAAATTTGTACAAGAAGCGACACCTACAATGAAGACGTCTCCACCACCAGAGCCCCCCTGACCCCCCTCCCCGCGAGCCCTCCGCGGGGTACTAAATTACGCGCGGCCATTGTTGAGCCGCTCACTCTCGCCTCTGGTTACCGTCACAATGACACGCGCAGTTCGTGTGCACTGCTCTATGTCTTCACAGATACTGACAGAACACTGAGTGGTAGCATCACCACCGCGTTTTGCAGAAACCCGCGTCACTAGTTTTGACGCAACAATGAGGCCAACTTGACGCCAGACCTCGTGTCCCGTGTGAACTCCATCATTCGAATCAAAGTAATGTTGAGACGCAGCGTCACATGACTCGACTGCAAAGATGACGCACGCCGCACGTTGGCACCGTGCCTTAAGTCGCCTCTTACGACAAACAGGGGATACTGCGGGACTATTCTAACCCCCAGACCACAGAGGGCAATTTTAATGTCCAACCCAATTTTATATTAATAATTTTGTTCTATTTTTAATTATAATTAAAAAATATATTTATTTTCAAAGTTTTATTTATAAATTATGTCATAGTTAATTTTATACTTATATTTTGTTAGATATTATGTTTACTTTGTTAGATATTATATTTACTTATCACTTTATTTTGTTAAATATATTAAATCATCTAATTTCATGTAGTATGGTTTTACTTCCTAAGTAAAGTAAGGCAAGTAATTGTAATAAACACATAGACCAAGTTACTCTAATCTTTCTTATACTTTTAAAATACCTTCTCCCTGTATAAAAAAAAGTGTTCTTAAAAGTAATCACTAAGGGATTCCTTAAAAAAATTACATATATTATTTATATTGATATGTATCTATTTATTTCAGTGCTCGATTCTTCTGCTCAAATTCATAATGGCATACTCGAAGGTAATGTTCATTTCTTAGGTCAATTTGAAGAGTGCATTGACATATCAGTCTTGGAAAGTTTAAATACATCGTTTAATGGACAGTATTGTATTGCAAGATACTACAAACTTCAGGAGGTAAATATGTCATCACAATTGCTTTGTTTTGTTTTTCATGTTTTTTTTCTAGTTCACCACTACTAAATAGTGATTTTTTTTGAGGTGGTCTTCGCTTTTTATTACTCGATAGTGCGGATGGAGTCATATGTTTACTCCATTTTATACGCCTAATGCCATCTGAGTCACTTTTAAAAAGTAGTTCATTTTGATTTTATCTTATGTAGAGATCATTTTTAGCATTATTAGTATACTTCAATATATTTGTTTTGTCTTTTCAACAATATTATATTTTAATAGGTTTGTTCTTTCAACGTATTATTATTTTAACATGTTTATTTTGTCCTTTTAACGTATAATATGTTAATATGTTTGTTGTGTATTTTTAATGTAGTTTACACACCTGTGTTTTTAAAGCAGGTGTGTCACTAAATTTGTACTAACACTCCATTTGAGAACTCCTATGGAGTGTCTCGAATGGGTATCTTCTCATATTGATATTTATCGTTTGTACATTTATATACGAATTTTAGTATTTGTATACGGTTTTTATCTTGTATTGTCACCAGACTATACCGACAGGTGAATTATTTATCATATCTTTCTTCTATGGGCGCTTTTACGATTTTTTATATTGTTTAAGGCCCTAATGACCTCTTGTGTCGACGGGCCTATAAACTGTAATAATATTAATGACAATAATAATAATAATATTTCACAATAAATACTTTTTAGATATTTTATTTTAACAGCTTAAAAAATATATTTAGTAAGACAGAAAAAAAATACAGTTGATTTGAATTTGTGGTTATATTTTGGTTCAAAGATTAACCTGTATTTTAACTACTGTCATTCGCCACCTTAAATTATTCATACAATATTATTAATTTATTATGAATATACACCTGTAGAGTAAAATATATATATCTTTTTATAGAATAAGCTCAATGAATTAAAAGCCGTAATGGAATTGTCATTTTGCATTCCCTCGTCGTGTTCTGCCTCTGATTGGCAACGCCACCTAAGAAAACTTATGGAACCCTACAATGCATCCTACCATGTCAAGGTGAAGGAAATTGAATGCCAGACCAAAACAATGAGGAAACTAGATGCTGCTGATTGGGTGGCTGGGTAAGCTGCTAACATGTATTTGTATGCATGCAGATACTATTAAAACAATTTTCTTTCTGACTTTAAAAATCAAAAGCGTTAGAAAGTATGAAACTAGATACAGTTTTGTAGTAATTGTCTTACACCACGTCTTACTGGTTTCGCTAGTAAAAAAAAACCGTCCTGTGAAAAAAGCCGCCACTGAAATAAGTCACCACTCGTGGGCTAGAGGACATTCCTGATCCTCACGGAGGGGGAGAAGTGGTTAATACAAAAAACTTGTTCCCATCACACTTTATCCAGGCTTTGGACTGGCTAAATAATATAAATATGTGTCTGTTATTGAAAACACATTTCTATCATTTAGGCAAATTTAAAATCAGCTAGAAGATAGATTCGTCATGAGTTGGGTGCTTGAGTTTCATTTACTCCAGGTTTTGAATACAGGAGATGGTCTTAAGACGCCTCCTGATGTCACCAGTTTCTTCATACTTCTTGATAGTTTTCTCATTTCTCTCGTCCAACTTCTTGTATGCTGTTTTTCTCTTCTTTCCTTCGAGGTTCATCTGTAACCTCATAAACATGCAGGCTGAGTGTTCCGCTTCTGTTTGCAAACACTGGATCACTTCCTTGATTCAGGGCTTAGGACTTCCAAACATGCTGTTTAGTCGGCGGTTCCACCCTTCAACTGAGTTTGTGGTCCTGTGTCGTCTCTTGTGGCAGCTCCAAAGGTGTATTGGGATGTATTCATTTTCTAACCATCTTACGACGAAATAATTGAAGAACTCAAGTTAGTTTTGCGTTTTCAGGAGCGTGAGAATATATCTCCAGCCAGCCATCGAAGACATCTTCAGGTTTGAGAAACGCAAGGGCTACACACATCTTTATGTGAAGATGAACTTCCTCGTTTCCCTTGTGGTCTCGTGTAAGGCCTAAGTCCTGAACTCTTCTCCAGAGACACTTTTTCATGTTAAAATGACATCCCTTTATACCCACCAAGATGAAAACTTCTTTCAAAGAGGATATTGATGCTGTCTCAAAATCTACGTTGACTGTTCTCAGTTTCCAGTCAGGTATAACTTCAAGAATTATTCGAAAAAGCCTGATGTATGTCTATTCTTATTTGGCAACAAAGCAAAAGCCACGGGGTATATTGTATGTTTGTTTCATCCGACAAGCTTCCGAAATCAGCATGAATTGAATAGATCCGCGCAAACTGTTTACTGCAGCTTTTAAAAGTTCCATCCATAAAAAACTCTTCATGACATTTCAATCCTTCTCTTTCTTTCTCTCCACTGAAAAATAAAATTATTTCCCCAGATTTGACATCCACCAAGAGAAAGCTGTTGCCATCTTTCATCTTCAAAAACTCTTCATCAAGAATTATCTCCTATCGCTTGATTTCCTTGGGATTTGCACCTTTGCTGATAGAGAACCCTCTTTGTCGCCACCTGGGCAGGCATCTATGTGACAAATGCGTAGCCTCTATTATGAAGATCGCCTAATTCTTTACTCTAGATTTCGGAAATAGATGTGTCTTCTTGCCTGGCTCGCTTCTTTGCTTGTTGAAAAGTTATCTTAACCTCCAATCTTGTTTCATCTGGTGCACCACATTGATGCTCGGTTGTGCTCAAAACTTCGCCTTCTTTGCTTTTCATCGTTCCTCGACGTCTTTTAGATATTTCCTGTGAACAACGCCAGGATATCGTTCCGTCCTTGTTTTTTCTACTGATGTTATACGAGTAGCCGTCGTTTACGGTTTACCCTTGTTGGTTGAAGAAAGTTCCATGATGACTAGATAGATAACACAGTCTGGAGAACACAAAACTGGAGAACACAAGACTGGAGAACACAAAACTGGAGAACACAAGACTAGATAGCACTGGATTAAAGTAAACTGAACTTCACACTACAAAAATCAGAGTAGGAATGAAAACAATGTTATGTAGTTAAGGGTGAGAGGGAGATCACCCGGGTTTTCTGCTCTATTGTAATAAGCAGTCAGTGCCATCCCAGACGCAGGTATACGTGGGATAGGTGGCGGTTTATTTCACACATTTCTTAATGTTGGCTTATTTCACTGGGCGCTTTTTTCAAATACCCGTCTTACTACCCGTTCGGTTTGTACTCTTAAGTAATAATTACGCTAATGGATTAGAAATTGAGAAGGTTGAATTTATAGGACGTGAGCACGCATTTTCGTGGAGGAAGAGTAGGAAACAATTGAGGGAAAACCACACTCAGTTGATCCGACCGAGATTCGAACCTTGAGCTTCCCGTCCTCAGCAGTCTGGCTCAACACGAAACTAGCGCGTTAGCTATCTACGCCACCGAGGCGGGTAATATAGATATTATTAATCATAATTTTACATCTACGTTTTAGATAATATACATTTCTTTTCATTGATGAAAATCTATTACCAATACATAGGACGGTTGTATCACAATCTTTTATTTTATAATACCGTGCTTTGACGGGAGGATGAATGTTAACCAGCCTCTTACTGGCGGTCAGTACAATCTCTCTCTATATAAAAGCGAAATCCCCGACTGACCGACTCATCACTAATTCTCACTTTTACCACGAAGCTAGAGGGCTGAAATTCGGCACAGGTGTTCCTAATAAGCTAATTAAGAGAAGTAAATATGTTTCATTCCGATATTTTGTGATTAAGGGGGTGAAATAGGGGTAGCTACCCTTATCAACATTATTGCTTTGTAAACTCTTTTTAAGCCTTTGGAGGCTAACAATCCGTTAAGTTTGTTCTAATAATACCTTCGAAAAAATATAGCAACTATTTTTAACCCCGTAGATGCTTCTAAGGGATGTAAAAAAAAATACAGACAATTAATTGAAATATGTAATTACGTTTTAATATGCAACTCCAAGAGATGGTAGAAATCTGTAGTTTATATTTTGCTGAATTTTGTGGTGTTTTTAGTGTCAGTGTGAGTGAGAGGGCCTGGCCGGGGCGGTGTGTGGTGGTGGGGAGTGGTGGGAGGGTGAAGGGGGGGGGGGGAGATCTGCCCAGCCGCGCTCAGTTGATAACGCCCCAGGCAGTAGGCAAGGGGGCATGCCGAAAATAAAACTCCCCATGAGAAACGATACATGATCACCTTGCGGTATTACTCGGGTAGCGCTAAGAACCATGTCATTAAGCTTCAAACAAAAATTCCTCATTTTCAGCAAAAATAAATAATAACACAATATCCCGTGCGAAGAACGGGGATTCAGCTAGTTACTAATATTAGTTTAAATTTAAAAGGTGATTTCGTAGACGTGTTTACCGACTCTACATTAATATTTATTACCTTTTTCATTAATAAATATATTTAAATTATGATTTGGTTTTTACTTTGTGATTTGATGTGTATTCTGTTAATAAGTTTAAAGTTAAAATGACTTAAAATTATTTACAAGTTGTCAATCTTGCTGCACCTTAGATTTTTGTGTGTATATTTTTAGCGTGGTTAAATTATAGTTATTCCTAGAATTATTTTCATTTTACTTCTAAGAGGTGATATGTAATTTATATAGATTTAAATGACTACCGTATTATTAAGCATATGAGTTTGATCTGTTATAGTAAATGAAAATTGTAGCGTCACTTATTTTGATCATCCATGATGAAATGCAGACATGTCCAGTATCCACTATTAAGAATGGTAGATCTAAAAGTTGTTTTAACATATTTTTTATGTGTTCTGAGGATATATTATTTAAATTAGCCATATAATAAGAGAAAAATATATATGATAACAAAACATTCCGATCTCTTTTCAAGTGAAAAAGAGTTTCATTAATGGTTGATTTTAATATATAGATTTTAATAACAAATTAAATTTAAAATACTTACGGTTTTCAAACAAACATGCACCTAGTTTATTATTTAGCAGTTTAATTTTTAATATATATATTTAGTAACATATTAAATTTAAAAATATATAGTTTTCAAACAAACATGTACTAGTTTGTTAGTTGGCAGTTTTTTTAATATGTATATTTCTTTTTTGCAGTTTGTTGATTGTATTTGTTGCATTGTTGGTAGTTGCGAGTACATTTTATGATATATACCAACCTTCAGGTAGGTCATGTTAAAGATAGTTTAATCTGTTTGGCTAATATCGTATGATATTTTCCATTTATAATAAACACCATTCAAGGTGTTATTCATATTATTAATTTTGTGTTAGAGCGTAGTATATTTGAAATATATCGTATGCTTGTTTCAGGTACGATTATTTACCAACCAAATGCAGTAAAAAAGTTCACTTTAAATAAAAAGTCAAGCTTTATTATACAAAAGTTAGCAGGGTGATAAAATTTCCTTCTTAATACAAAAATCATTTAATTTATTCATCCCTATGTAAGTTACCGGTATGGTTATTATTTCTATAAATGGTAAGGAAGTGGGGAAACTTTACCCTGCTTCACATTGGTTTGTTTACGAAGATAAGACATGTGTTATAGCTTGGAATTTATCATCTTACCCGTAATTACTTTACATAAATTATGTAATACAATTCATTTAAATGGTCCACATCTGAACTTAAACAAAACTACACCAAATAAATCAAAATACTTATCCGTACACTATCGGGGGGGGGGGGGGGCACTAGGTAGGACCTACGTTTATAATCATGGATATCCCAGTCCACACAATTATTATCTAGGTGAGCCTTTATTTCCTGTGTATTTGTGGGAACCCACTTGTAATTCTAACACTGGCACTGTACTGCAAACCCTGATGGAATCTTGCTGCCCGGCCTACACAGGTCGTAATAAAGATAAAGAGGCGTCAACGGATAAGGCCGTCCAGCCCAGTATTGAAAATTGCCTGGTAAGTGATGATGTCTAAGTCCGCTTCTTGGTTAGGTCTTGAGTGGAAGATGAAGAAAATATGACATTTGATCATTTACCCACTTAAATTCTAAAGAGAGATAGATACATGACTTTCTCACGAAAATACTGCGTGATAATACACTTATGATTCAGACCCAGACATACATTCATTCTCTTAGTACGTAAAACATGACAGAAATACGCATTGATGACGGTATCACTTTAAAGGGGAAGGTGGAAAAAGCAACGAGTTATTATTATTATTGCTATTGTTTATAGGCACATCATCACAACGTGGCCATTAGCACCTAAAATATGAAAGTAAAACTGAAGTAAAATCCTCATAGGGAAAATTAATACAAGCGATACGCCTGAAGATAACAGCAGATGAACGCAATTTTTTTTAAATATAAAAATTCTAAATTATTTCAAAACAAATCTCAATATGAGAAACAATAACCAAGTGTGCGACTATATAAGATTGAGACTTAAATTGAATTTAATATATTCGCCTAACGTATGAAATTGAAGTAAACAAATAACTCCATCCGCATCGTTGAGTAATAAATAACGAAAGTCGCCGTTAAGATCAAGAGCAGGTGGAAAGAGGCATACTTGTGACACTCCACCAAAATGTGGTACACATTAAGGGGATTCATAACATGACCTCCTTTCTTCTAGACTTTCGTATACAAGAGGGCAATCACGACACACCTTCTCTAATGAACCGCAGCTAGTTCTGAGCAGGGATCGAAACCCACTGCTCGTGCCAAGTGCTTAAGACCCCACGCCGAACATAACCCTTCAGGTCTAAAAACATGACACCAAAACTCGCCTCAGGAGGGAGATGGACGATTTATTGGCTGCCTGATCCGCCAGTTCATTTTCGGAAAGACCAGCGTAACCAGGAATCCAGCAGAAGGCAAGCTGACTCTTTAATAAATCAATTTTAAAAGTTTGTTCGTGTATCATCTGCACGAGTGGATTCCAGGAGTAGAGAGTGGAGAGTGCCAACAGAACACTCATGGAATCCGTGCAGATGAGAACAGAACGGTGACATTTACGGTATACAAAACACGACGATTTAAAAATGACATAAAATTCAGCCATAAAACACTGGGTTCAGTAGTTAAACAAAATTTAAAATTATAACATTTCACACTAAAATCGCAACCCACGGAGAACCCAGACTTGGAGTCCTCCATGTAGATGCAATTGAAACCTTGAAAGAGGGTGGTGAGAATCTCATTAAGAGCCATCTCATGTATTATATGTAGTGTTGTCAATCCTAACCGGCCTTGTAATATTCCATTTGGTTTCACACAAGACATGGTTGGGTGGTGAAAGACGGGATGGTAACAACATGTATTAGCATGCAATGTAGCATTGTCAGATAATTTTACAGAAGATGGGACCGTCAGAAAGAGGGGTTTTACCGGCATTGGCACAGATTCCGACGGACACTACTTAGCATCGTTAACGCCAAAGGTATAGAGGAGCCATATACAAATCTTTCCTAGTCCAGCTTAGAACTTACCAAGGCCCTATAGAGGTGCAAAGGATTCCTTATTAACACCCCAAGAGATACCGCTAAAGACTTTAAGCAAATCCAGGACTTTGACATAGGTACCTCACTTTCAGGTCTTTAACATGTGTAATACATGTTATCTTGATATAAAATAAATGCCCGAGGAATCTTACGGTCGACTGCTAAAAATTCGTGATTCATTAATATATTGGGGACGGAATGTATCCGGCTCAATCTATGGAATTGGACAACAGTTGGTTTGGCTGCGGTTAAGTAATAGCCATTACGTACTGCCAAATCCATAAACTATTGACAGTGAGTTTTATCTGTTACTAAGCCTTGTGGAAACTCAAAGTACTGTGATAAATTGCATACGTATCCACAAAAATTATTTTTATTGTTTTGAGGCCCGTCGACACAGTGAGGTCATTAGGGCCGTTAGTAATAAAAGAAACAAAGTAAAATCCCCATAGGGGAGAGACAAATCACATAGTCCACCTGTTTGAATAAACAGATTGAATCATAAAATATAAAATTGTATACAATATTAAAATTTGTCTATCAATTGAAAACAGTCTCAATATGAGAAAGTGCCCATTTGAAACACTCCATAGGAGCGCTCAAATGGGCTATTAGTATAAAAGGAGTGATACACCTGCTAAAATAAAACCACAGGTGTATACACTACTTTAAAAATACAAAACAAACATTTTAAATTTAACACGTTAAAATTACAAAACATGTTAAAATAATACGTTAAAAAAACTTCAAACGACAAAACAAACATATTAAAATATACTGAAATTTTAAAAAGTTCTCAATATGAGATAAAATCCAGATGAGTCACATTATAAAAGTAACTCAAATGGCATTAAATAGATCCGCCTGGCGTATTAAACGGAGTAAACAAATAACTCCATCCACGCTATCGCGTAGTAAAAAAGTAGGTCATCTTTAAAATCAAGAGCCAGGTGGATAGAGGAATATTTACGGCACTTCACCAATATGTGGTACACACTAAAGGGAGCATCGCAAAATTCACACACTGGAGGTGGGTCCCCTCTCAATAAAAATCCATGGGTCAATGATGTGTGTCCGACGCGGAGCCTTGTCGCGATGACTTTCATATAGAAGAGGGCCACCGCAACACCGCCCCTTATGGAACGAAGCTTGTTCTGATCAGGGGTTGAAGCCCACTGCTCGAGCCAGATGCGTAAGACCCCACGCCGAACATAACCCTTCAGGTCTAAAAACAGGACACCCAAACTCACCTCAGGAGGGAGATGAACCGACTCCTTGGCTGCCTGGTCTGCCAGTTCTTTTCCTGAAAGACCTGCGTGACCAGGAATCCAGCAAAAGGCGAGCCGGGTGTTTAATGAATCAATTTTTAAAATTTGCTCATGTATCATCTGCACGAGGGGATTCCAGGAGTAGAGAGTGGAAAATGCCAAACAAAGCACTCATGGAATCCGTGCAGATGAGAACAGAACGGTGACACTTATGATAAACAAAACATAAAGATTTAAAAATGTCGTATAGTTCCGCCGTAAAAAAACTGCATTCACAAGCTAAACCAAATTTATAATTAGATCCTTCCACAACAAAGGCGGATCCCACGGAGGCCCCGCATTTCGAACCATCCGTGTAAATGCGTTTAAAACCCTGAAAGCGGGTTGTGAGGAGCTCATCAAAGGTTCTTTAATATACAATGTGTGGGGTGGTCGCTTTAGGGAGGTAGGCGTATCTTCCACGGAGAGACTTGACCTATGGTTGTGGGAATAGCTTTTGGCAGGACTATCCTACACGTGTTAAAAATCAATAGCATCCGAATCCCAACCGGCCTTGTACTACGCGATTTGGTTTCATACAAGACACGGTTATGGGGATGAAACACAGGGTGGTAGGCAACTTGCTCTGGCATGCAATGTAGTTTAGACACGTAAGATGCCAGAAGATAGGACCGCCGGTAAGATAGAGAGGACTCACCGGCGTCGGCATAGATGCTGACGACTGGACTGGTACCAAAAGCACCAGTAGCCAGTCGTATGCCAGCATGGTGGACACTATCCAGAGACTTTAACGCCGAAGGTCTCGCTGATCCATAAACAAAACTGCCTTAGTCTAGTTTAGATCTTACCAAGGCCCTATACAGGCGAATCAAGTTCTCCTATCAGCACCCCAGGACCGACCACTAACCACTTTGAGCAGGTTGAGTGCTTTTATACACCTCACTTTCAGGTCTTTGATGTGGGGTATCTAAATTAATTTAAAATCAAATAAAAGTACCAGAAATCTAACTGTCTCTGGGACTGGTAAAGCAACGTGGTTCATTAAAATACTGGGTTCTACGGAAGTGGACGACCGTCGTCTTGACTCCATAGAAGCGAAAGCCATAACTGATGCACATGACCAAAGATTGTTGACAGAGCGTTGAATCTGCAGTTCAGCCCTTTGGAAACTTGACGAACTACAATAAATTGCGTAGTCATCCACAAAAAGGCATGAACAAACAGGTAAGCGCACGTTGTCCAAAATGCTATTTATCGCGATAGCAAACAAAGTGCAGCTCAAAATACTACCATGAGGCACCCCCTTTTCTTGAATAAAATCATTGGATTAGGTGTTATTCAACCTTACCTGGAATTGTCCACCGACATAAAATTAGATATAAAAACTGGGATGTTCCTTCGGAAACCCCAATTTAAAACGGTCAATAAAAGGCCGTACCACCAGGTGGTGTCGTACGCCTTCTCAAAAAAGACAGCCAGAGGTGCTGTTTATGGAAGAAGGCGTCACGAACTGCTGTCTCAAGGCGGACAAGATGATCAACCGTGGATCGGTTACGGTGGAAACCGCATTGCGTATCAGATAGTAGATTGCGGAATTCTAAATACCATATAAATCTTTTAATAATAATTTTCTCTAATATTTTGCATACACAACAAGTTAAGGCTATAGGTCTATAGCTAGTTGCCTCTAATTTGTCCTTGCCACTTTTATATATAGGGATAACGGTTGCTTTCCTCCACAGTGTTGGGAACTGACGAAATTTCCAAATACTATTGTAGAGGTCTATGAGGAACGGCCGTTCGGCAGGGGGCAGTTGCCGCAAAATTTCGTAATGAATATCATCAGGGCCGCAAGTTGTGTTGCCCGCCTGCGACATGGCATAAGTCATTTCATCTTTGGTAAAGGGGTAGTTATAATCCTCCCCCCGACTTTGAACAAAATCAATAGTATGGCGCTCGATGTTCCGCGTATGCACAGCGAACTCGTTATAGTAGCTCGCAATGCTAGAAATGGCGGCGAACATCGAACCCAATATATTGACGACCTCCACAGGGGAGGATAATAGCGAACCGTTAGACATGAGGGCAGGTATATTATTAATATTACTTTTGCTACCACGTAATTTTCAAATAATGTTCCAAACATTATTTGTGGGAGTGGAAATTGTAAGGGTAGAAATAAATTGTCTCCAAGACTCTCTTCTGCTTTCTCGAATGACACGTCGAGCTCGAGCACGTAGAATCCGGAACGACTCCAGATTATGCGAAGTAGGACGTCGATGAAAGAATCGTAGGGCTCTTCGACGGTTAGAAATAGCCAATCGACACTCCTCGTTCCACCAGGGAACAGGGTGGTGGCGCGGATTTTTCGAGGATTTAGTGATGGAAGCCCTCGACGCCGCGATGACCGTCGAAGTAAAATGCCCAACCTTAACATCGACGTCAGGAGAATGGGGTTCACCAAATACGGAAATCTCGCGGAACTTATCCCAGTTAGCACGTTAAAGCACCCGTTGGGGTTTCCATACTGTACTTGGAGGTTCTTTAAGTGGTGAAAGCAGAATGGGAAAATGATCGCTGTCACATAGGTCCGAGTGAACCTCCCAAAGGAAGTGAGCAGCAATCCCGGGGCTACATAAATTTATGTCGATGGTAGTGGATACACCATTAAAGGTTCTAAGTGTGTCTGGGTCCGAGTGTTCATTAACACCAGGTTTCCAGAGATAAGCATATCCTATACCATCCTCCCACGGGCGTCTGTAAAATTAGACCCCCACAACAGGTTATGCGAATTTAAGTTCCCCAGGAGAATATAGGGGGCGGGAAGTTGTATAAAGAAGGTTTCTAGGCTTATCTTTGAAACACGTACACCTGGTGGAAGATAGATATAGCATACTGTCAGTTTCATAGAAAGGAAGATTCGGACAGCGATTACTTGGAGATCATACACGATATTAATATGCTTATGATATATATTGCTTCTTGCGAGTATAGTCACACCTCCGCTAGCCCGATCAAAGAATGGCTTGTCGGTACGATATACACCGTACCCACGAATCATTGGGTTGTCATTTGGGCGGAAGTGGGTCTCCTGCAAACACAAGATGGGAGGATGCCAGGAAGAAATTAGTTGCTTAATTTCCTATACACGAGCATAAAAAACCTACAATTCCATTGTATTAGTGACATCATGTATAATAATACATTTATTCGTCCACGCAATCCATTGCACTATTTCTAAAAAAATAAAAATTAGTTAAGGACCTTTTTAGATCCTCTGGCCATGCTAAGTCTCTCCTGGACCTCTCGTTTCAAAAGAGGCTTTATTTTCCAGAAGAGGCTTGGGCGTTGAATCTGTGTGTGAAGGCTTTGTTATAGCCTTCGACGCTTTTTTTTAGTATTAATGTAGGCGATATCTCGCTGGGTCTTCCTCTAGGCACCAGCAGGATTCGCCTTTGCGGCCACACCATTTCTGCCACCCACTCTAACCTCCGGAGACCCACAGACCAGAGCGGGTAAACCAAAAACGGCCGCAAGTACTTTTGTTCCCCAAGGTATGCTCGGTGGAGGTCCCCGAAGTGGGCTAGGGGTAGGTCCCCGTGGAGGTCTCGGGGAAGGTCACTGAGATGTGCTCGGGGGAGGTCCTTGATGGCTTCTTGGGGGTGTAGAGTGGAGGAGACGGCATTTCTGAAAATGCCGCCTCCCGGACAAATTTAGTTGCCGACGTAGTTGTTGGATTATAGGTATTTGGGTCTCGAGCAGAGACCATTGGCACGGGTCGTGATGACGTCTTTTGAATATTGACTGCGCAATGGCAGTTAGGGCAATTGATATTTTGACTTACAATCTGGCTGTCAGAGGTCTGAAATACTGGAGCCTGGCTAGATATGTATTCTTAGCGTGCCTGAACGTATAAGATCTTATTTTCAGTTAGAATCTCCAGGATTTTTTCTCCACCTTCCATTTCGAACAGGCCCGAGACCAGGCGAAGTGAGGATCCTTGTAGTTAACGCAGAACTTAGGATACTCACATGGAGGATCGTAAGCCTCCTTTCCGCAATCCGCACACGTTGGCTTACCATGGCATCGAAACCTCGTATGTCCGAATTCGTGTTACTGGAAATAGCGCCGAGGATTAGGGACATACGGCCGGACCCTAAGCACGTGGAAACCAGCTCAGACCTCTTTTGGAAGGGTAGGAGTCGCAAAGGTAAGAATATAAGTATCGGTCATTAATTTGATAGATTAAATGTCGGAGTTGGTCTGAATAATAGTGCCATCACGCAGTTTTCTCATATCGACATTTGCTTTGGCTGCACCATTTATAACTCTTTCAAGTATAAATGGGCTCACCCGTCTCATGTTCTGATTTTCTTCTGCTCGAGACATTACTAAAAAGCGGGGATGGGGTTTCACCACTTCCTGAACTTTTTCTTTTATAGGGCTGGACGGCCTCACCCGTTTCCGCCTCTTATCAATATTACAGCCCTGTGAGGGGCTGGGTAGTGAAGTGCCAGCAGAATTTTGCAATATGGTGTCATCGGTGACAAGGTTTTCGGCCATACCGTATATGGGGACAACCTACACAGTACTCTGATCGTATACCCAGGCTGATCCAAGTTGGTACTATCACATATGGCCCTGTTAACTTTCCCGACGAGCGACCCCATACGACGCCAGACATAGCATAGGGCATCGCCGAGAGAGAGGTCGTCGTAGCAAATGAGTGTAGGAAAGAGCCAATTTTACGTCCGGACCCTCATGAACGTAACCGATCTTTTCTCAAAGTAGGGTACCCGGTTACTGTCATCCCTAAGGCCCTTCTACCAAGATATTGCAACCGGCGCACTTTCATGAAGGAGCTCAAAAGCAGTGGTATCCAATAATAAACCGAGGAGAGCCGTGTTCGCTTCCAAGGTCGTCATCGGAAAGGCCAAAAGTCTCTGTGCAAGACTTTACGGAAGGGGAAGGGAAGAAAGGGGTTAGGAAATAGAAAGCGAAAGGAGAAGAATTAAAAAAGGAGTGAAAAGGAAGGAAGAAGAAAAGGAGGTGAAAGGAAATATATAGGATATGTTTGTCCTGTACGAGGTACGTCCTGCACAAGAGCCTCCCTTTTTAGTCACCTTTTACGACAAGCAGGGGTTACTGCGAGATTATTCTAAACCCCGTCCCATAGGGGATTATCCACAAAAAAGCATGAACTGACAGGTAAATGCACAGTATCCACAATGTTATATATTGCATTAGCGAACAACGTACAGCTTAGGATACTGCGTTGAGACACCCTATTTTCTTAAATAAAATCACCGGCTAAGGAATTATTCCAACTTAACCGGAAGAATTTATCTGAAATAAAATTGGAAATAAACATGGAAATGTTCCCTCTGAACCCCTAATTATAAAGTGTTTTCAATATTACATACCTCCATGTGGTATCGTACGCCTTCTTAAAATCAAATAAGACGTCCATAAGGTGCTGCTTATGGAGGAAAGCGTCACTAACTGGTATATTAAGGCAGACAAGATTATCCACCGCGGATCGGTTACGGCGAAATCCACATTGAATATTTGATAACAGATTGCGGAATTCTAAAAATCTAATACATTTTTATTAATTATTTTTCAAATAGTTTTCAAACATTACTAGTTAAGGCTATGGTTCTATAGCTAGTTTCCGCTAATTTATATTTACCAATTTTATGTATAAAACTAACGGTTGCCTGCTTCCATAGTGATGGAAACTGAAAACTATTGTAGAGTTCCAAAAGGAAGGCTTATCAGGTAGAGGACAGCAGGCGCAACATTTCATAGTGGACGTTGTCAGGGCCTGTAGCTGTGATACCTGCCTTTAACAGAGTATAGGTCAGTTCATCTAAAGTAAAGAGGAAGTTTTATTTTTCCCCCTAACTATGACCAAAGTCAATAGTATTGCGCTCAATGACCCACTTATTCACTGATTACTCCTTTGCGGCAAACATCGAGCCCGATACATTGACGACCTCCACAGCAGAGGAAACAAGAAAACCCTTAGATGTGAGGGCTGGTATATTAATTGTATAATTATGACTGTAACGTAATCTACGCCTACTATCCCAAACTTCAGTTGTGTGAGTGGAAATGGTAAGAGTTAAAATAAAGTGTCTTCGAGACTCTCTTATGCATATGCTCTTATAGTTGCTATGGAGCAGTGGTCGGATGTGCATCGAGCGTTTGCAGCTACAAAAACATTTATTGTTATGAAAGTGCGCGATGAGAATTTCGGCGTAACTTTCAACTTCGGCGTCATGATCCGGTTCCGTCATCTCACGCTGTAAAGACATGGGTTTCAGACTTTGAAACAACAGGTTCAGTATTGAGAAAGAAGCATCCAGGCCCAAGAAATAATATTCGAACGCCAGAAACTGTCGAAGCGCTCAGAGCCTCGTTATTGCAGAGTCCACAGTGTTCTAGCACCGCGACATGCAGTGTCAATCGGTTTATCTCGCCGCACTTTAGTCAGAAGATTGTTCTCAGATTTAAAGCTATATCGGTACATGATTCAGTTAGTCTAGAAAAGAAATCCTGTGATTTCAATAAGAAAGTTGTTTTTGCTGAACAATTTTTAGCAAAATGTAACGAAAATGAAAATTTCCTGGAAAATATTTGGATGTTTGATGAGGCCCACTTTCATATAAACGGTTAAGTTAACAAAAATATAACTTTCGGTAATGGGCTGCGTATAATCCTAACCTTTTACACCAGTGACCGCTAAACAGTGAAAAACTGACAGTGTGGTGTGCGCTGTCATCGAAAGGAATTATTGGGCCATATTTTTTTGGAAGATGACAATGAACACACGAAGACTGTAACTTCAGAACGATACGTCAACATTGTTCAAACGTTTCTTAGCGATGAACTAGAGAACTATCCAGTGAATGAGTCCACATGGTTTCAGCAGGTTGGAACTACAGTTCATACTGCAATAAGCTCATTCGCCGCTTTACGAGAGCTATTTAAAAATCGCCTCATAACCAGGAACGGCGATATCATTTTGTCTGCAAAATCACCAGATATTTCGGTGTGCGATTTATTTTTATGATGACTTTTAATATGCGACTGCTTGCTCATCGTCCTCAAAGCAATAATGAACTAAAGGCTAGGATTTGTGAAGAGATTGAAGCAATGTCTATTGAGGCGTTGCAGCGAAATACGACGAACTTGTGTTACACAAATGCAGGAACACAAAAGAAGGCATCTCAAGGATGTTATCTTTAAGAAATGACTTTCATGTAAAGTAAATGATAAATGGCATAGTTGCAGCATTTACAGTTATTAAAATTGCACGTTCCCACGTGCCAAATTATAATATAATGGACCAAGTTATTTTACACGTATAACTTAACGTTAGGTTTCTGGGATTTTTTATTTGATTTTAAACTAATGTAGATTACACACATCAAAGCCCTGAAATCCAGGCAGACTAAAGCTCTTAATTTATTTCGAGGTTATCATCGGTTGCTCTTGGGTGTTGATGACATAGGAACCTTGATGCCTCTCTATAGAGATTAGGTAAAATATAGGTTAAGCTATGGCAGCTTTGTGTATTGTTCCGCTAGACCATCAGCGTTGAATATGTTAGATATTATAGATGGATAGATAGATATTTTGGGATACTACGTGTTGAAGCTGCGTTGTAAGCTACAGCATGTTGCTTACCGTCCTGTGTCCCATCCTCACAACCGTAAATGATATGAAACCAAATGACGTAATGCAAGGCCATTTGGGATTAGTATTTTTATTGGTATTTGACATTTGGGCGATATCCTTCCCTATCTATAGGTCAAGGTGCTTCCTATAAAATAATCGTATCTCAATGACATTACGATATTGCAAGTTTCCTAAGGCTACAACACTGTTTATAATTTAAAATAATGCTTTTAATGTGGTCCTCACCATTTGCTTTAAGGGATTCAGTCTCGTCTAAGTCTGGGGCCTGGGTGAGATATGCTTTTTATTTGTGAAATAATCTAATTTTAAGTTTCGTTTATCTTGTGAACCCATTGTTTCTAACGGTCAAGTTATATGTCACTTTTAAATCTTTGTGCCTTATCTAGTATAATAATAACTGTCATAGTTCTGTTATCTTCTGCGGAGATTCTATGAGTGCTTCGTTGGCATTGTCCATCCCTTACTCCTCAGGTTCTTTCATGCAGATGCTACACGAGCATTGTAAAACTTTTTTTTAAACATCTATCTTGCCTTCGGCTGGATTTTTCGTCCATCTCTAAAATCCCAATTTGTATAATGTATTCACTCGTTGTTTTAAAGAAATGTATTATTTATTCTTACTCTCCTCTACGGGGATTTTTTATGTTTTTAGTTGTTTGAAGAAGCTAATGAATTGCCTTCATGTGTCAAGGCACTTTTAATAATAATAATAATAGTAATAATAAGCCAATATAATAATTGTGCTGTTAATTTACCTTCAAAATGAAATATTTTTGAGTAAAGTGACTATGCGGATAGCCTGAACAGTTAGTAAGATGCTATGCTAAAAAAAAGTTTCAAATGATAATTCATATTTTCATAACTATAAACATACGTGGGCAATCATTAATGTGTAACGTTAACTTACAGTTAGTTACAATTGGATCCATCCCGTTATAATGTTGATACGTAACTATCAAGAATTCATACCACCCGCTCAATAATTCCGACCTAAATAGAATCCCTACAATGGTACATTTCTCTGTTGTAGTCCCTGTAGGCTAATACGGAAAGATAATACGACACAGTATATTTCATGCTGTACAATCTTCTGTAATATTACTCATATTTGTTCAGGAACTTACCTTTGAAATCTTCTATCACTAGCCGCCACCAAAGCTGAACGACCCCGCGCAGTCATGTGAAGAATGGGGCCGAGCTAACGAGAGTCTACAATCAACGCGTGGTCATTCTCCGTCTAGTCAGATTGATTCTGAAGAATGACAACATGGAAAACGCTAGAAGACAACAATCCACCCGCCCTCTGACGGATGTCAGATGAACTTCCCCGAACAACACAAACATCCAATGATCGCCGACTTGTTCTAATTTTCCGATGGAACAACCCTACAAAGTGACTACGTGACCGATGACAGCTAGCAACTGCGTGCTAGTAATTACCTCCCCTCTTTCCGTGCAACGAAAATCACTATAAAACAGGCTGACATTGTCTAAAAACTTTGACTATCTAAAATCTACGAACGAGGACGGATCATTGTCGTCTACCTGGACAATGATCGGATAAACATTCATACATCATAAATTGGAACGTAACTATGGCAGTTACTTATAAAGAACTCTATTCATTTTCAACTTATAATATTTTCGTGTTAAAATCTTTATTTTGTGTTTTGCTTAATATTTAACTTTTTGCTTTATTATCTCAGTCGCATAAATGTAACTTGTATGCCGCCACTTAGGCGCGGTTGGTTAGTTGGTTAGTTTATTAGTTTAGTTAAAAATCCACCATTGGTAATTTTGTATTGAGTGAATTTAAATGTAAATTGTTAAAATGTGTGGACTTTTGTATTTTGCTATTTCACGCGACTGTAGAATTAAAATTAAGCTTGTTATTTTTTTTATATAATTTAATTTTGTTCTAAATTTCATTCTTTAGTTTTTCTAAGATATAGTTAGTCCCGGGAGATTTTGACTAGCGTCTGGAAGTCAAACTCTCGCGTTATGTTTTATGTAATTGTAAATTTTCGTATTGTAACTTGTAATTGTTTGAGGAGCCCATCAGGCAAGAATATTTAATGTTTGTTTCTTTTTGTGGATATCTTACTTCACTTCACTTTTGGTAGTTTAACTTCTCTTTTGATGTTATTATCTACGTAATTTTGTGTCTCTTAAAGCCGACCTGTAATAAATGTAAACATGGTATGTTTACATTCTGCGCTTCACGTTATTATTTTCAGCATTATTCAGAATGATATAATGAGACCACTGTACTTTGCTTTATCTACGTTTATACTGAATAAACCATATTATTGTTATATTTTTAATTCTGCTTATATTTTCCCTTATGTCGATTATACCTTCTCCCTTTTATTTAATTGTGGTCGTTAAGTAGAAGGCACGGAGACGGTGTAACACTGCGCAACTCTGCTGTCCTTTTAATTAACTGATCTTCCTGTTTAATTAGTTAATTAATAACCTATATCATTGCTGAAAAATGTTGGAAAATTATACGGTATATTTTTGTTGTTGTTTTGAAATCATAGCCTGAGTTTAACCTTGTATCTCTTTCTGTTTCATAATGGAACAGAATTTGACTACGGACGCTTCGACTCCGATAGTAGTGACTGGCGAGCCGAGCGTGTTGTCTAAATCTGATGTTTACCGACTCAATAAAGAAAGCCTTATCTCCGAGCTTGCTAAGCGTGGACTGCAAGGTTCAACAGAAACCACCGTAGCAAGACTTCGTGCAGTTCTCGTGGGAATCCTTTCGGAGAGCGATACGTCTCGAGACCAGGCAACAGTGGGAGTGGAGAATCATCATTCAGTACCGGTGAGGGTTGGAGATCCAATTGAAATGTCACGCGCTTTGGTAAGTGATAAAATCCAAAGTAAAATTCTCGTTGATTTTGTAAATCGAATACCACTGTGTGATGGTCAGGACAGCTCATCTCTTTTTTTATTTTAATTGAGGTTCAAAGGATTTGTCATTTAAATATCGGTTCTGAGTCCGAGTTTATTGCATTGTGTTTAAGTAAGACTTCTGGATATTTAACTCGTTTATTTTCTGAAGGGTTAGTTAATGGGTTAAGTTGGAAACTTATTAGTCGTAAGATATTAGACTGTCTTGTCCCTACTAGAGCTAGAAATAATTTGTGTAAGCAGTATGTACATCGCTTTCAACGTCCTGATGAGTCGTTAAGGAGTTTCATCATGGCCATTTCTGAGGCCGTTGAAGTTTTAGGGTTAGATCTTTCTGAATGTCAGATAGTAGATATTATTTTGGAAGATGTGTCGCCCTTGTCTCGACGTCATTTTGTATTTACTTCTAAACCTAGTACGATAGTTGAGTTACATGAGCTAGCTTCACTAATTGAAGGTACTTTGTTGTCTGAAAGTGAGTTTCGGGAAAAACATGCGCCTTTTATTGTTGACAATTCAAGCGTGGGTTCGAATCCTAGTTATTGTGGTAGGTCTAGGAATAATACTGCGATTTCTCAGCTGGGTGTGCAACCTGTGAAGAAGAACCATATTGGCCCGCGAGCGTTGGATAGTAAGTTTTTGTCAGGAATTCGCTGCTTTAATTGTAAACAGTTAGGACATGTCCGGAGCAAGTGTAGTTCAGGAAACTAGTTGTGCGCCGTAAGAATCATGGGTCTTACGAGTCAAGCGCATTTCCATGCCCCCCTTCCCCCGTTGTAGTTCTTGTGCTTTTGTCTTTATGTTGTCTTGCTTTAAATAAATATCTGCCAGGCTCTCTCCCAGATGGGATAGACACTGGTCAGTTGAATCTTTCTTATCACCCGTGTCGATCAGGTTGATGTGCCAGACAGACCCGACCGATACGCGAAGAGCTCATGTGAGCCATCTTAAACTAATACCGACGTCTTAGAATGTCATAGTTTAATGGATAATGTTCGTAAGTTATTGTACTTACAGATTTAATTACTCCATTTTGGATTTACTTAGGTAAATGTAGGATGCCAAGAAATTTTTTTATAAGTTTATGGGGACTTGTATTTGATCTTTTTGGTATTCCTGTTTTGTGTAAGACTTGGTGTCTTGATATTATTTGACGATTGTTGAGTCATTTAACGAACGGTCAATTAACGTAATCTCATTTTGTTAATTATAATATTGACCGAGTTTATTCATACTCTTAATAATAATGTGGAATCATGCCTAATTTTATAGGTATATGGGGACCTATAATTAATCTTTTGGCATCCCTTATTAATTTGAGTTTTGTTTGATGGTATTGTGCCTTGGCTGTGAGCCCAAATCGTGTTTAAAATTTAAATTTTGTTTACCATTAATGATATGTTTTATATCAGTGGTTTGTAGATATAGTGTTTTGTTATATATATATTGTTGGCCATGTGTATAGTTATTTACAGGTATTGAACCGTAATTGAACTTGTAGATAGTATGTGTTTATGAAATAAGTGAATAGTTTATAGATTATTATGGCACGAATTTGTTGATGTTCCACTTCATGGAATTTGGATCACGAAATCAAATGTTGTTTTGATTAATTATGACGTAACTTTCTCTATTCTATGTGTTGAGACACTCTATTCTAGATTGAGTGCTGAGAATGGACTTATATAGAATATAGTGAGATTATAGTGATCTAACATTTGAAACTCTCAAACCTTTGAATAGGAACCTTCAAAAGTGTTGAGGGGGGGGACGCTCCTCCGATACATCTATGTAGGATTTCTATAGGTTTTTAGGATTTCATGAGGATAAACTTTTATGACTTTTTAGTTGTGAACTTTATTGTGAGAACTTGAGTTTGAACGTAGAAGAAAGAAGAGATTCTTCATGTGTTCATACAGACAATTAGACATGTGGTTGCGTATGACTTAACGCCACTTACATCTCGACGACAGACTTGTTGTATATGATTTTTCGTTGCGCATCCTGTTTTCCTTTCTCTCCTGGTTTCTGGTAAAGTCTACGTAGTGGTACCGACTGCTTCTCTAGATGATGGAATCTAGAGCTGAAAAAAATGGATCATCTCATGCTGTTTGGGAAGATGATGTACAAGAAGGCAACCTTGAGCCCTTTGATGTTCCGCCTTGCTGAGGACGGATGCTGCATCTTCTTATTCTCCTGGTCAAGGGGGGAGATTTGTAACGTTAACTTACAGTTAGTTACAATTGGATCCATCCCGTTATAATGTTGATACGTAACTATCAAGAATTCATACCACCCGCTCAATAATTCCGACCTAAATAGAATCCCTACAATGGTACAATTTCTCTGTTGTAGTCCCTGTAGGCTAATACGGAAAGATAATACGACACAGTATATTTCATGCTGTACAATCTTCTGTAATATTACTCATATTGTTCAGGAACTTACCTTTGAAATCTTCTATCACTAGCCGCCACCAAAGCTGAACGACCCGCGCAGTCATGTGAAGAATGGGGCCGAGCTAACGAGAGTCTACAATCAACGCGTGGTCATTCTCCGTCTAGTCAGATTGATTCTGAAGAATGACAACATGGAAAACGCTAGAAGACAACAATCCACCCGCCCTCTGACGGATGTCAGATGAACTTCCCCGAACAACACAAACATCCAATGATCGCCGACTTGTTCTAATTTTCCGATGGAACAACCCTACAAAGTGACTACGTGACCGATGACAGCTAGCAACTGCGTGCTAGTAATTACCTCCCCTCTTTCCGTGCAACGAAAATCACTATAAAACAGGCTGACATTGTCTAAAAACTTTGACTATCTAAAATCTACGAACGAGGACGGATCATTGTCGTCTACCTGGACAATGATCGGATAAACATTCATACATCATAAATTGGAACGTAACTATGGCAGTTACTTATAAAGAACTCTATTCATTTTCAACTTATAATATTTTCGTGTTAAAATCTTTATTTTGTGTTTTGCTTAATATTTAACTTTTTGCTTTATTATCTCAGTCGCATAAATGTAACTTGTATGCCGCCACTTAGGCGCGGTTGGTTAGTTGGTTAGTTTATTAGTTTAGTTAAAAATCCACCATTGGTAATTTTGTATTGAGTGAATTTAAATGTAAATTGTTAAAATGTGTGGACTTTTGTATTTTGCTATTTCACGCGACTGTAGAATTAAAATTAAGCTTGTTATTTTTTTTATATAATTTAATTTTGTTCTAAATTTCATTCTTTAGTTTTTCTAAGATATAGTTAGTCCCGGGAGATTTTGACTAGCGTCTGGAAGTCAAACTCTCGCGTTATGTTTTATGTAATTGTAAATTTTCGTATTGTAACTTGTAATTGTTTGAGGAGCCCATCAGGCAAGAATATTTAATGTTTGTTTCTTTTTGTGGATATCTTACTTCACTTCACTTTTGGTAGTTTAACTTCTCTTTTGATGTTATTATCTACGTAATTTTGTGTCTCTTAAAGCCGACCTGTAATAAATGTAAACATGGTATGTTTACATTCTGCGCTTCACGTTATTATTTTCAGCATTATTCAGAATGATATAATGAGACCACTGTACTTTGCTTTATCTACGTTTATACTGAATAAACCATATTATTGTTATATTTTTAATTCTGCTTATATTTTCCCTTATGTCGATTATACCTTCTCCCTTTTATTTAATTGTGGTCGTTAAGTAGAAGGCACGGAGACGGTGTAACAACTGGCAACTAACTAGCTGTCCTTTAATAACTGATCTCTGTTTAATAAATTAATTAAATACCATTTCATTGCTGGTATAATGTTGATAAATTAACGTAATTTTTGTGTTGTTTTGAAATATAGCTATTTAATTGTATCTCTTTAGTTTCAATGGAACAAATTTGACTACGACGCTTCGATCGATGTATGACGCGAGCAGGCGTTTGTCTAAATCTGATGTTACCGACCAATAAAGAAAACACTTACTCCAGCTTCTAACGTGGCCTGCAAGTTCAACAGAACACCGTAGCAAGACTTCGTGCCATCTGTGAATCCTTTCGGAGAGCCGATACGTCCAGAAAGCTGCACATGGGAGTTGAGAATATCATCACTTAAACCGGTGAGGTTGGAGATCCAATTGAATATGTCACGCGTTTGTATAGTTAAAAATCCAAAGTAAAATCTCGTTGATTTTGTAAATCGATACACAGGTATGGTAGAAGCTCAATCTTTTTTATTTTAAATTGAGTTCAAAGGATTTGTCATTTAAAACGGAATTATAGTCCGAGTTTATTGCATTTAGATTAAGTAAGACTTCTGGCATAATTTAACTCGTTAATTTATCTGAAAGGTTAGTTAATGTGTTAAGTTGGAAATTATTAGTCTAGTATTAGACTGCTTGTCCTACTAACTAGAAATAATTTGTGTAAGCATATGTACATCATTCAACTCCTGATGAATCTTAAGAAGTTCATCTGGCCTATATATTGAGCCATGAAGTTTAGGTAATCTACTGAAGTCAGAAGTAGAGTTAAAATTTTGTGGTTAGATTCAGTCGCCCTTGTCTCGTACGTCTTTGATTTGCTTCTAAACTGTCAGATAGTTAGTTACATGAGCTACTCACAATTGAAGGACTTTGTTGTTGAAAGTGAGTTTGGAAAACATGCGCTTTTATGTTGACAATCAAGCGTGTTCGAATCCTAGTTAATGTTGTAGGTCTAGGAATAATACGCGTTTCTCAGCTAGTGTGCAACTTGAAGAAGAACAATGGCCCGCGACGTTGATAGTAATTTTTGTAGGAATTCACATTGTTTAATTGAAACAGTTAGGACATGTACGGCGTGTTTCAGGAAACAGTGTGCGCGTAATAATCATGGTCTACGAGTAAGGCATTCAATGCCCCCCTTACCCCTTGGTTCTTGTGCTTTTGTACTTATGTTGTCTTGCTTTAAATAATATCAGCTCTCTCCCAATGGGATAGACACTAGTTCAGTTGAAACATTTTTATCACGTGTCGATCAGGTTGATGGCCAGTCAACCCGACCATAGGCGAAGAGCTCATGTGAGCCAATCCTTAAACTATAAACCGATCTAAATGTCATAGTTAAAGATAATGTTCGTAAGTTATTTTACTTACAGATAATACATTTGATTAATAACTTAGTTAAATGTAGATGCCAGAGCTAATTTTTAAATTTTGGGACTTGTTTTGATCTTTTGGTATTCCTGTTTGTTAACGAATGTGGGTACTGATATTATTCATCATTGTAGAGTCATTTAACGAACGTCAATAACGTAATTCATTTGTTAATTAAAAATATGACCGATTATCAATCAATATATTGGAATTCATGCTAATTTTAGGAAATATGTGACTAAAAATAATCTTTGGCATCCCTTTTTTAATTTGAGTTTTGTATGATGTAATTGTCTTGTGTGACACAAATGTTTATAAATTAAATTGTTCACGATTAATGATATGTTTTCATATCAATGGTTGTAGAATAGTGTTTTGTTATATATATATTTGGCCTTGTTATTTATTTACTGTATTGACGAATTGACTTGTCGATAGTGTTTAATGAACAGTAATGAATATTTATAGATTATTATGCACGAATTGTTGATGTTCCACTTATGAATTGGATCAGAAATCAATGTTGTTTTGATTTTAATTATGACGAACTTTCAAACTTTCTGAAATGTTGAACACTCTATCTAGATGAGTGCTGACGTATGGGATTATATAGCACATAGTGAGATATTGATTAACATTTGAAACTTCAAACCTTTGAATAGGACCTTCAATGTGTAGGGGGAGTCCTCCGTACACTAGTAGGATTCTAAGTTTTAGATTTCATGGAAAACTTTATGACTTTTTTTAACTTATCTGTAAATTGAGTTGAACGTAGAAATTAAAACAGAGATCTTCACTTGTTCATACAGACATTCAGACAAGTGTTGCGTAGACTTAACGCCACTTACACTCGACACAGATTGTTGTATATGATTTCGTATTGGCGCATCCGTTTTCCTTCTACTCCTGTTCGAAACTACGTCATGGTCGATCCTTCTCTAGAGATGGAATCTAAGCTGAAAAAAGATCATTCTCTGTTGGGAAGATGTGTACAAGATAGGGAACCTTGAGCCTTGATGTTCCGCCTTGTGAGACGGATGTCGCATTCTTATCTCAGGTCAAGGTGGGGAGATGTGTACGTTGAACTAAAGTTAGTTACAATTGGTCCATCCCGTTATAAGTTTACGTAACACAGAATTCTACCACCCGACTCAATATTCCGACTAAATAGAATCCTACAATGTGTACATTTGTGTAGTCCCGTAGGCAATCAGAAAGATAATACGACACAGTATATTTCATGCTGTAAAACTCGTAATAGTTACCTCTATTGTTCAGGAACTTACCTTGAAATCTTCTATCTACCCTACCAAAGCTAGACCTCGGCAGTCATGTGAAAATGGTGCCGTTAGTAACGAAGTCTACAACAACGCGTTGCTGTATTTCCGTCTAGTACAGACGTATTCTGAAGAAGACAACATGGAATACGCTAGTCACGCACAACAATTCCACTCCGCCCTCTGACAGATGTCAGAATGAACTTTCCCCGTAAAACAAAACCATGATCGCGACTTTTCTAAATATTTCGATGACAACCCTACAAGTACTACTGACGTGGACGAGCAACTGCGTGCTGTAATTACCTACCCTCTTTCGTGCAAAAATCACTTAACGCTGACATTGTTAAACCTTTGACTATCCTAATTACGAACAGACGGTCATGTCGTTCTACCTGACAATGATCGGATAACACATTCAGCATCATAATTGGACGTAACTATGGCATATTACTTATAAATGAACCTATTCATTTTCAACTAATAAAATTGTTTAAAATCTTATTTGTGTTTTGCTTACTAACTTTTTGCTTTATTATCTCAGTGCATAACATAAATCTTGTATGCGCAATAGGCGGCGATGTTTATTGGTTAGTTTATTAGTTTAGTTAAAATCACCATTGGTATTTTGTATGAGTGAATTAAATGTAATTAGTTATAAATGTGTGGACTTTGATTTGCTATTTCACCGACTGTAGAATTACAATTAAGCTGTTATTTTTTTAATAATTTATTATTTGTTTAATTTTCATTCTTAATTTTTCTAAGATCTATTTAGTCCGGAGATTTGATACGTCTGGAATTCAGACTCTGCGTTATGTTTTATAGAATTGTACAATTTCCTATTGTAACTTGTAATTGTTGAGGAGCCCATAGCAAGAATATTAATGTTGTTTCTTTTTGTAAAGATATCTTATTCACGTATCACTTTGGTGTTTAACTTCTTTTTGCATTTATTTAAAGTAATTTTTAGTCTGTTTAAAGCGACTGTAATAAATGTAACATGGTATGTTTACATTGCTGCCATCACGTTATGATAATTTTCGCATTATTCAGAATGATTAATGAGCCACTTGTTAACTATTGTTGTATCTTCGTTTATACTAGAATAACCAATAATATGTTATTTTTTAATTTGCTTAATATTCCCTTATGTCGATTATACCAATCCACTTTTATTAATTGTAGGTCGTAGTAGAAGGCACGAGTCGGATTGTTATCAATTGAGCAACTAATAACGCATTTCAACTATTTTTAATAAATTTTGATACCTTTGAGCTATAGCTGATAGTATTTAATAATTTGTAATGTTGCTTTACTATTATATTTTTATATGTGATGTTTAGATCCAAGAATAACTGTATTACCTTTTCTTTGTATTTCCGAATTGGCATATTGTCTACTGAACGTTCCATAATGAAAACAGCTTACAATTCTTCATGGCCGAGTTTTAAGTCATGTTTTGTGTAGATTTTTCCATCTTATTTTGCCTCATTCCAAAAGCTGTGGGGTTGGATATCACAACTTCAAAACACGGGTATGGATATTATTTATTAAATACTTAGTGTATTTTTAGTTACAAAATAAAAAACTTATATAAATGTAAAGGAATTAAAAGTTCAATATAATAATTATGTAAATTGTAAAAGGACACCTGGACACGGAAATATAGCCCGGGATATTTGGCTTAATATGATAATTTAGATGTGGCTATAATTGTAATTAACAAAACTAGGTTATTTTTGTGTTAAAGGAAGAAATCCATACGGTCTGTTTTTGTTTCAAATTTAATAGCATGGATATCTAATCATCCCATCAGAATCTTCGCAACACTTGGGCCTATATAATAGCTCAAATGATGAGGAACAACAACAACAAGAAGTTAGAGTTAAAAGATGGTTTGTGGTTGTCTATCAAGGAAAATGATCAGTCCGTCGCTTTGTTGGCCAAGTTCAGGAAAAACTCACAGATGGCTCGTTAGTTAAGTTTGCTCGCTATGCAGAAGGATCTAACTTCAAATGTCCAGATAATGTTGACAAAGCAGCAGGTGATGAAGGACAGATTGAATCAATTTTAAATGATCCAACATATGTTTACAAAAATGACAGAGTAACTGGGTTTTCATTTAAAAAGGGTGTCAATAATATGACAGTAGAATCAAGTCACTACTGGTTCATAGTTTATACCTACTTAAATATATCCTTCTATATAAGCCTATTCCATTGTAAACATATTTTTTTATTTTAATTATATGGGTCATTCTCAAATTGAGGGACAATTTGGAAATCCAAATATAAAAAAATCATGTAAAGTATAATTTATTACCTGATTACACAACATTTATTAAAGAAATTAGTTATAATAGCAGCAGAGCTTAATTTTACAATTTTCTCGTTTTTTTTGGTTGTTTTACCGAAGTGGCTACCCATAATCCATCATTTCGCTAACGCAATTTAAGAAGCACATAAATATGTTAAAATGTCAAAAATATAAATAAAAATATATTGATTATTTTTAGACAATATTATAAAAAAATAATAAATTTTTCTTAATTTGATGAAATCACAATCTTTTAAATAAAGAATTATAAAAAAATCACAGATTAATAATGTAAAATTTCCCAAAAGACAAGGAAAATTAAGTTAAATATTTACCTTTTTTTTATATGTTTTGAATATGTCAAGTGTTAAATAACAGGTAATAATATTTATTTTTTTACTAAGACTTTTAATTAGAAATAAGTGATTTTATTTTGGTTAGCGAAATGATGCAAACGTTTGTGAAATGATGCAAACGTTACCGAAGTGACGTTTGGGAAAATAGCACAAGTTAATTTGTACTTTGCGAAACGAAACTAATTGTCTCACTTGCATAATACCCCTGAAGAATGGAAGCTTTGATTTCTGAAAGTGATTTTTTCACTTCTTCAAATTCAGAACTTAATATCTCTTACACAACAGAACTACTCTGTTCTTGAAAGGCTTCTGAAAGTTCACGAGCGCACGTGATAGCATGACCGTGAAGGACGTATTGGTCTGCACGTCTCTTAAAGGACCCTTCAACTCCGTCCATTGGTCCTTTCCCATGACCATGTTCTGAAAAGTTCCATGTGAAATGTGTCAGATTAGGGAAAAACGTCGGTAGCGTGTTGACCATTAAGTAAATGTTCGCCCGATTTCTATATTGTGACGATGGGCTGTCACTGAAAAAGTGTACAGTGTGTACAGTTCGGTAACTTTCTCCAGACTCTTTCAAAATTGGTTACAAATGTGTCCATGCCCGTAGGCAATCCAAATTATCAGAGCAAGTGCAAAACGATAGTGCCTTTATTTCACCATCAAAACTATACCTTACACCAGTGTGCAAAAAAATTTGCCGTTTGGACGAACCAAATGCGTTGCTTGTATTTCGCTAGCATACTTAGCCACGTAATTCTGAGAAAAATCTATTTGTAATATCTGTTCACCATCATTCAAGGGTTTTCTTCTTTTCCCTTCCTTGATGCAGCATGTAAAAAACGTGTTTCTTAAAAGAAACCTATGATTTTCTAAAATTGTCAATAAGTTTAGACTGGGGCATTTTCTGATGTTTCTACTACTTTTTTTATCTTCTTCTCTTTTCCTTTAATATCCTTTACTTACGTCACTGTCTTCTTCGTCACTAACAACAGTTAGGCCTATTTTGCTAGATTCACATATTTCACACATATTCATCATACACCTTTCATTTTCAATAGAACAAAGATATTTAAGACGCCTGTGGTGTTGCTTTCCTCAATTATTTTATTTGGTTTCAGTGCCACAACCATAAACTCAAAATTTTCATGTGTAATGCGAGCACATGTTTCTCTGTCTTTTGCAAGAGGGCGAGTCACCCAAAATGACCTACTTCTAACAAATGTTTAGTATGATAAATGTTGAATTTCAGATTCAACCGTAAATCTGTCATTAAGGTTTTTCAAAGTGTCTAGCTGTATTCTGCGTTTTTTTTAATTCTTCCAAATCTTACAAAGTCCTTTTTACCAGGATACGTTTTTGAGACTGTGTCATTTTCATAGAATTCTCTCAATGTCCTAGCTTCTTTTATTTTAAGTGAAACATAAGGTTTTCTTGTAAACAACAACTCAATTGTTCCGTCATCCATAGTGTTTTCAACTTTTTGCATTTTGTAGGGAAGTAACTTTTTAAGCTGGTTTAGAAGCCTATATTTCTGGATTATTTTGCTACCAATAACTTTATGAATAATTTGGCGCATTTTGCCTTTTGGGCTGACTTGTTTAAGCTGATTTTGTATTTGTTTTTCTAGAGCATAACCAACTAAAAGCCTTTTTTTACTTGTGGTGAAACACGCTGGATACCAATCAATTGTTTGACAGGAGAGGGGGAGAACTCAGTAGTCTGTGATTTGTTTTTCTTGGCGCGAGCAATCCTTTTTTTATATATTTCTCGACCTTCCTCTGAAGTTTCTTAATTTTTCGTTCTTGTACTTTTATTTTTCTATATGCTGCAGTGCGATCGCGTCGAACTCTTTTTCTTCTTTTTATTTTCTGTCTTGTGCTTCTTTGTCTTTCTGAGTTTCATAGCGATTTTCTTCTTCATCGCCAGAAGAAGGTGGCGTGTTTTGTGTAGCATTTCTTGCCATTTTTTGCCTATTTCTATAAGCCTGTGATCTTTTTTTCCACAGGTTTCTTTTTTCTTTCTGCTCCCTAGAACTCAATTCTGAGATGGGTTTTATTTTCTCCTCCTCCTTATATTTGTAGTATCTTTCCCTATCCCTCTTTCTTTTCAATTCAATTTGTTTTTCGGTCATTTTCGCCTTAAACCTGCGCTGCCGTTCTTGTGGCCAATCTATTCTGGCGGTCATATTTTGTGCCTTTTCCTTCTGAAATTATAGTTTGGACTTTTTTATTGCCATTTTTCATAAAAATTCTATAGAAATAAAGAAATAAAAATAATAATAGTGTCTAGCATTTCTAAAAGTGAAGAAAATTAACTTAGGCCTATTACATGAAACCGTGTAGAGATAAAAAAAAGTTGTTAGCTATGATAAATTAAAAGGTTTCGATCAAATATTAGTTTTATTTTTAAAGGTTAATTTGGCTAAGAACGTGAAAAAGTTCACTTTACTAACGTTAGCTACGTGACTATCATTAGTTTTGTCACCTAATTGACGTTAGCGAGATGATGACACCATTTCGTCATTAATTAGCGTTAGCGAAATGACGTTTTTGACCGACTTGGAATTTAATAGCCACAACATAAGCATAAAGCAGAAGACGAACATTGAGGTTAGTTCCTGCCTCCATTTAAATTCACCTAAACTCGTATTAGCTTAGTTATTAAAAAAAACTCTAAATTATATGAGCGTTTGAGAAATGATAAGCAATTAACATACTTTATACTATTTACCTGCTCTGTCCCAAGTTGACCAAATAATATACACTTTAACTTTTTAACATTCACAATGACGAGAACTACTATCGACAACTACACACTACTGCTAATGGCGGGAACAGCGGAGAATTCAGGAAACATTTAACGGTAAATTAAAAATATCGTTTTTGTTCAGTGAGAAACTAAGGGACAAACAAACATCGATTAAAATATCGAAATTAATAAATAATTTATTAAAATGGACTCTTCAAACGAAAAAAGTAATATTACAGGAATATTTTACCGTGGTTATATATTTTTTACTCTCTTTCATTATTTTTATACCCGCCTCGGTGGCGTAGTTGGCTAACGCGCTAGTCGTGTTGAGCTCGACCGCCGAGGACGGGGAGATCGAGGTTCGAATCTCGGTCGGGTGAACTGGGGGTGGTTTTTCCTAAATGGTTTTCCACTCTCCCTCCACGCAAATGCGGTTCACTTCCTCTAAATTCAACCCTCCCAATTCCTAATCCATTAGAGTAATTAGTACTTAAGCGTATAACCCGAACGGGTAGTAAGACGTGGTGCTAAACATTATTTTTATGTAGAACTTCAAACTTCGAGATTCAGAGTTGGGGACAGTTAGCGCAATGACGAAAATGACGTTTAATAATAATTTGGGCATATTTTTTTTAATATTAATAAAATTCAATGTTTCTATCAAGTGAGAAACACTTTTTACTACTTTAAGAAAAATTGCTGCTAGTTTTAAAAATAACAAAATATTTGTATAGGCCGGTAACATGAATTGTCTCTCAATTTGAGAATGACCCATATAATCATGATTCAAGTATCCCACTTAAATTATTGCTAATGAAGTATGTCTACATATGGAATACTTGAGCCAATCTGCACATTCTAATTAAAAACACTCCCACCAAAAACCTTTATGAACATTTTATTCTAAATATTTTACCATCTGTCTGGTAGTGTCTTTTCTTTGCCTTTATCTGCTCTGTCAAACATATATAGAACAATACATTAAATTAAATGTAAAAGGTGGTTCAAGCCCTGGTACCCAAACAGCCACGTTCGCAACAAACTGCCCCTCTGGCATGCAGGCCCTAGGCACTTAAATCAATCTTAGACTTGGGGTACCCTTTTGGGGTTCCATTTTTAGTTACCTCTTAAGACAAGCAGAAGATACTGCGGGACTATTCTAAAGCCTGTCCGTGGAGGAAGTTACTTAAATTTTCACTCCACTAATCAACTAATCAGGTTGAATTGCTATAAAGTATCCTTCAATTTTCAACAAGGTGAAGAGCACAACCGTTCGCCTATTCCTTCGTTGAGGCAGTCGACATTCTTCTTACATTCCGTTCTTTATAATCAGTGTTTATACCAGCTACAGTATTCATCTCTGTGGGGAATACCATGTTGGAAATAGTGAATTGCCCACAAACCTCGTATTAAAGGTACCACTTGTGGCGTTAAAACTTTTTCTTGTGGCAATAGTGATGTCGCAATCGATGGTTTCGTATTTACCAAGGTCTACCTAGAATTTTAGATCTTCTACAAGCGCTTTAGCTGCGAATGGAGCCTCTGGTCATGCCTTGGTATAAATCAGAGCATCGACCTGCACAATATGCTGGAATGAAAATACAAGAAACATTTTTATTTAAATATTATTTCTCCTGACATTACAATAGCTGTAAATGAACATAAAAAACATTATAAACAAATCTTGTATCTCTCAGAACTCATCTTGGTTCCAATAAAACTATCTCTGGTTCCCTGGCCACACACAGTTCAGTCACTGGTTTAATATGTCTTTCAACAGCCTGTGAATGACAAGGAAACTGGGGATACTCATTTTGAAGCCAGTTTTGATGATTTCATGCAAGTTTGATTCGGACAGCAGTAGAGTGGCTGCTGGCTCATTAAAGTCATCCCATTAATCATGCTAAAATATCCCTATGAAGAAAAATTTATTTTGGGATTGTGAAACGGGCGTATACCACTGCTCCGAACGATGCCTTTAGCCTTGATTATCCGTCGCAGTCCGAGTTAATGAATATGTTGCCTTTCATCCTACAACATAGCTAGTATTACGTTTTCGAGTATGCAAAGTAGGCATTTCTCTGGATAGAATCAAAAACAACCATTTTGTATTCTTCTGGAAGGAGCTCTTTGCTATAATTCCATGTGATCTTGGGCACCATGAGTGGCTTTTGGGAGGTTTTTTAATTTCGAACCAAGAAGGGGTGTAAGCTCTCATGACGAACTTGGCTAAAAGATTCAAAGGCTCATTGCTTCCGCTGGTGGCTACATATAAACGTAACATTATATTGGCTGTTATTAACCACCTTGAATGAGTGATTTTACCTGGATCTCGATTTGCCAGACAAGAAGGAAAACTATCAGATGACACGGCCAGACAAATTTCAAAGGGATACTTTTGATCAGTACTCAGCTGATCGAATTCAACTTCTGGCAACAACGTTGGTAGTGGAACATGTGTAACCGCTGGAAGCTGCTCACACATTTGTAGGCTTTTCCAATTTGTCCCAGACGTCTTCCCATCAACAGCTTGAAACAAATGACGAAGGGGCAACTCATTGGTGTGAAGGAGGCACACAAACCAATGTAATTTGTGACCTACAAATTTTTCAAGAAGAGTTATAACTCCATTCTTGTGCCCTGTGTTAACGTTAGTGCCATCTCATCCAATTGCTATTAATTTGGAAATATTAAGCCTTCTTGTAGCACTCTCTGTCAAATCTTAATAATGCTTAGAGAAATACTGGTACTTGTACCAGAAGCTGGCGTGGTGTGTCCCAAATAAGTGTAGCCAGGCTCAGTCAGTAAGAAAATATGTTCTTCTGTTTTGGTAATTCGGTGTATCTTTTCCCTTTTGTGCTCAACACCATGGTTTTGTCTTTCCTTCCATCAAATATAAACCTTGCGATTCTACCTCTGATTCTCTTGCTTTCGGCTGGAGCTCCCTCCGTACCATTTTGCGTTCTATTCTTATTTTGCTTCTATCAATGGCGTTAGCTGTATATTTTGGTGATACAAGGCTCACGCCTTGAAGAACAGATGTAGCAATAATGGCAGCTGAACGGTCTGATACACCCATTTTGTCACAAGCAGCCTAACTTGGTTAGGAAAGACGTATTTGACTTGAGCATGAAGTTGATATGGTGAATTAATTCTGTTATCCACTTCCACCTTATACCATTTGTCAAGATCAGGATAGGCCTCTTCTTCTTCCTTGTCAGTATCGTAATCACTCGTTTCAATCTCATCACAATCTACTGCTTTCTCAAAACCAGATGAAGATCCTAAAGAAGGAGTGGTCTCTTCATTAAACTTTCTTTTCACCTTGGTTTTAAATGTCCTATCTAGTCGACGTTTCATTTTCTTTGTTTGTATGTTCACACCACCCATCGACATTTTACTCTCTGGCTTCTTATCTGCAAAGAAATCCCGCTACATAATTGGAATTTCAATGGAGCTTTTGCATTGAAAAAAGTATGTACATTTACAGAAGACAATATCAAAAATAGTATATTTGGCATGCTCTATAAAATAGTTTCTTATTTTCTCAACCCCTTTCCTAATGTTTCCTTAGTGTTTTTGTAATTTTCAAGGCTATTTTTAATCAGGCGGACAATTTCTTGATCTCTTACCGTGGGTATCGAGGCTTTCTGCCAAATATATTTCAAGTCATGAGATACGATGCCACTAATGTCTTGACGCAGGGCAGGTTCCTTATTATTTGCTTTCAATTTTAAATCTTTTCTCACCCAGAAGTAATGTTTCAATACATCTGCACGGGTTGGGAGCCAAGTTTCTTTGAATTTAATAAAGGTTCCACAAATAGAACAGGAATTTTCACTTCGAGTTGACGTTAATTTTTATTCCATTTCAACACACAGACACTGCTCACACAAAAAAAAAAAGAAGTCAAAAACATTAGTTATAGAAAATATAGAACAAATTAACAATAGAACTGCAGCGACGGTTAATCGCGACCCCGACGACTTTTTTTTTTTTTTTTTTACCGGATGGTAGGGCGGGCGAAACGGGCCGAGAAAAAAATACGCGGACTGTCCGGAGCGCGTCACCGGGTATAAAAAAAAACATATCGAAGGACGCGAAAGGACGGCCATCTTGAATTTGAAATATTTCACAACGGAACCAAAAGCGTTCCAGACTCGCGGCGGTCATTCGAATCTCGGTGACTACTTTTTTTTTTCAACATTGAAGCGGGACAGTAAGACGAGGCCGGGAAAAAGGGTAGGTCCCGCTTAGAAGCTCACCCTAAGAAGTTTGAGAATATACAAAACTATAGATAACACCGTTCGAAAAGTACTAACGCCCCGGAGTAGGGTCGACGGCAGCGCCACGGTAGCGGAGAGGGGAAGTCACCGGCCGGCCCGAGGTACGCCGAGCAGCGCTGCGCTAGAGACTCGACCCCCCCCAGCTAGGAGACGCGGAAAAGTAATGATCGCGTACCGACCGATAGAGATAAAACCACGATACCGGCCGCACAAGACTAGAAATAATATCTCCCGAAGGGGCGAGTTGTAAAAGGTCGCGTGAAACGACGGGAAACGGAGCGACCCTAGAGCGGAGAAGTGACGGCCACCTATGCGGCGACCGAGAAGCGCGCGAGAGAAAGGTACTCGGGAAGGCTGTGGAGAGGCGCTAGGGTCGGCGCGAGACTAGGGGTCTAGACGCACACTTCCAAAGTCTCGTGCGTCAGAGGGACGGGGTTCCGACCCGTTAGTATCCGCTTAATATCTCGATACCGTTTAGATAGGTTTAGGTAAGTTAACGATAGTCTAAGTAATTTTGTATCGGTTTATGTCGATTTATTAGAGTCTGGATCGGTTTAGGTCGATTTATTATAATTTAGGTCCTTTTAGATCAGTTTGATTCACGTTAGTTTCGCTAAGTTCATTATGGTTTCGACGAGTTTAGATCGCTTTAGAGCAGTTTTTGATAGTTTGGATCGGTTTATAATAGTTTAGATTGGTTTAGATGAGTTTAGATCGGTCTATGATAGTTAAGATTAGTTTAGATCAGTTTTGATAGTTTAGATGAGTTTATTATAATTTTTATGAGTTTAGATCAGTTTAGGTCAGTGTAGGTTATGTCAGTCTAGGTAAGTCAAAGATAGTTTAGACGGGTTCATATCAATTTATATCAACTCGGTTAGGTTGGGTGAGGCTAGGTTAGATAAGGTTAGGTTACTTTACGTTACGTTACGTTAGGTCAGATCAGGTCAGGTCATCTTAGAACAGTTTAGGTCTGTTTATTAGAGTCTAGATCGTTTTAGGTCGATTTATTAAATTAAAGTTCATTTTTAGGTCACGTTAGTTTAGGCCAGTTAATAATAGTTCTGATAAGTTTAGATCGCTTTTGATCTGTTTATGATAGTTTAGATGATTTTAGATGAATTTTTGACAGTTTAGATAAGTTTATATCAGTTTTTGATAGTTTAGATGAGTAGGTTTATATCAGTTTTTTATAGTTTAGATGAGTTTAGTTCAGTTTAGGTCAGTATAGGTAATGTCAATTTAGGTAAGTCAAAGATAGTTTAGACAGGTTTAGATCAGTCTAGATCAACTCGGTTAGGTTAGGCCAGGTTAGGTCAGGTCAGGTCAGATAAAGTCATGTCATCTTAGAACAGTTTAGCTCTGTTTATTAGAGTCTAGATCGGATTAGGTCGATTTATGAAATTAAAGGCCATTTTTAAGTCACGTCAGTTTAGTCCAGTTAATAATAGTTCTGATAAGTTTAGATCGCTTTTGATCAGTTTATGATAGTTTGGATGAGTTTTTGACAGTTTAGATAAGTTTATATCAGTTTTTGATAGTTTAGATGAGTTTATATCAGTTTTGATAGTTTAGATGAGTTTAGATCAGTTTTGATAGATTAGATGAGTTGAGATCGGTTTATGATATTTTAGATGAGTTAAGATCAGTTTATGATAGTTTATGATAGTTTAGATTAGTTTAGATGAGTGTAAATCGGTTTTTGATGAGTTTAGATCAGTTTTGATAGTTTAGATGAGTTGAGATCGGTTTATTATAGTTTAGATGAGTTTAGATCAGTTTATGATAATTTTGATGAGTTTACATCAGTTTTTGATAGTTTCGATGAATTTAAATCAATTTAGATCAGTATCTGAGAGAAATAAACGGCAGGGAAACTGAAGAATCGAACCGAGGACCGTTTCGTCTCAGATCCTCCGCCGTAACGAGGGACGAGAATCCAACCGAGGAGTATCCGAGTCGATACATTTAAATAAGGAGAATATTTTTGAAACACCCCTAGGACACGCTCCACGCAATGACACATCAGCGAAAAGAAGGGTCGGTTATCTAAACGGAGTAGAAGGGGGTGAAGCGATAACCACCGAAACAAAAGAACGGACGGGACCGGCCAGACGACGGGGCGGGTGAAAGAGGCGACTAACCGAGCGATACCTCCAGGGTCGCCGGTCGAACACCCCCCCGGCACCTGTCAGATATATATTTTTTACTTTCTCTCTATCTTACAGGTAGAGAAAGTATGGTGATCGTCAAAAAAATCGAACTCGAGATTTTGATGAATTTTGACGTTTCATGACTTCCTGAATCCGAAAAAGTGGTTTTTGAATTTCCGTCTGTCTGTCTGTCTGTACCTCCAACTAGAGCCTAAACTATTTTACCGATTGAGCTGAAACTTGATATCTAGGGTTTTCATAGGGTTGCCCCGAGGAGTTTTTGGAATTGGACATCTACCCCTAAAATTAAGGGTAGTTTACTGAAGGGAAAAAAGAGAAAAAATCGATTTTCTCAAAATTGGCTCTAACGATTTTGATTAAATTTCATTTATGAACATTTATAAATATTCCAAACAAAATGGCTACTCTCAATATCTCGGCAAAATGGCTTTAAGGGCTCCGGTCTGATGCATAAATTAACATTTTTTTATAATAGCTCCGAAACTATTTGAGATATGAAATTACTTAGCATTACAAATATGTATATATATTTATAATACAAATATTTTATTCGAAACATATTTTTATAAAATCAATAATTTTTAATCTATACGCAATTATATATATATTTTTAGCTTTTTGGACATTAAAGCTTAAGTATTGCGATCGTAAAAAAAACTAACCTGAAATGTTGATGGATGTCGACGTCTCATGACCCCCCGAACCCTAAAAAATAGTCTTTGCAATGTCGTCTGTCTGTGTGTCTATTAAAACTTAAAATTAAGGGTAGTTTACTGAAGGGCAAAAAGAGAAAAAGTCGATTTTCTCAAAATCGGCTTTAACGATTTTGATTAAATTTCATTTATAAACATTAATAAATATTCCAAACAAAATGGCTACCCTCAATATTTCGGCAAAATGGCTTTAAGGGCTCCGGTATGATGCGTCAATTAACATTTTTTTAAATAGCTCCGAAACTATTTGAGATATGAAATTACTTAGCATTACAAATATGTATATATATTTATAATACAGATATTTATCCGAAACATATTTTTATAAAATCAATAACTTTCAATCTATACGCAATTATATGAATTTTTTAACTTTTTGGACATTAAAGTTTAAGTATTGCGACCGTAAAAAAAAAACTAACCTGAAATGTTGATGGATGTCGACGTCTCATGACCCCCCGGACCCTAAAAAATAGTCTTTGCAATGCCGTCTGTCTGTGTGTCTATAAAAACTTAAAATTAAGGGTAGTTTACTGAAGGACGAAAAGAGAAAAATTTGGTTTTCTCAAAATCTGCTCAAACGATTTTGATTAAAATTCGTATCTAGGCGTTGATTAAGATTATAAATAAACTGGCTATTTTCATTTTCCTATGAAAATGATTTTTAGGGTACTTTACAGAAGCGTTAATTTCCGTATCTCCACAACTATTGGAGAAACTAAACAACTTATCATTTCAAAATTGTAGGACTATTAGAAATAAAAAAACTTTTATTTGACATATATTTTTATAAAAGCAGCAGTTTCTGAGATATTTGCAAATATATTAATACAATTTTGTGAGCTTTAGTTGTAAACATATACTACTTAAGTCTTAACGCAATAATTCTCCAATGCCATAGAGTAATTAAATATAAGTATCTAAAAAAGTATGTTATTTTTCCTTAAAGCTCTTACGAGAAATGTTTGCACAGCAAAGATCTATCTCCATTTTAGACTCAATAGTCAATATTTACATTTTTTATTGGTCAAAATGTATAAATGAATAATTAAATATCAATGCGATGACTTGAAGATCTGCAACACCTTATAAAATGTTAAAATTTTAACCAGAAATCGAAATTTTAATACGAAGTGTTGACCCTTGTGGAAGACATTAAACTGTTTGAAATGTTCTTAGGTGGACAAAGATGCGCCTCTTTTCTCATTAATTATATATCATTGTATACTATTTTATGCGTGTTCTTATGTGGAGTGGTGATGATACAATGTACATTATTCCGTTCAGAAATCTTACGAGTTTATAGAAAGAGAGAGAAAGTCTGTGCGGTGTGCCGTACCATTTATTTTATTTAGGTAGACCCGGCCCGAGATAAAGATCAAAGGAGGAATTGATCCGAACGCGGCGGTACCTCGGTGATATTTTTTACTATTAAGTATCTCCGGTCTATTTAAAAACGGTAGCGAGAAGGAAAGTATAGTCCCGACAACCCCACCACCTCCCCGAGTCGATGCGCGCACAAGACACGTCAGAGAGAAGACCGTCTTGAACGGGGGCGATTGTTCTCGGCGAGCGATAAGGACGCTCTGAAGGAAGAGCGATCGGGGAGAGCGGGGGCAGGGTACCTAGTCAGAAGAGAAGGGGGGGGTCAAGCCCGTGGACCGACGCGAGGTCCACGGCCAGACCACTCCGCGACCATGAGCGACAGAGATAGGACGCCTACCACCACGAGGATCTGGCAATAACCCGACGTGTGGCCCTTCGTGAATTTCGCGTACCGCACGGAGGGGGAGAGGATAACGCCAGAAAACGCCTCGTGGGCATACTGGTGGGAGGTACTCCGGAGATACGCGACGAGCACTAAGGTTCTCTGGGATGAGGCCTTGGTGCGCGTCATGCTAGACAACGGATACCCCCTCCTCATAAGGCTGAGATTTGAGGAGAAGACGGGCAATTAAGACCCGCTCGCGGCGTGGCGCGGTAGACCCCCGCCGATGGGGTGCCGACCCCGGCCCCTCCGGGAACGAGCGCGCTGAGACGACCACCCCGGGGCCTTCGAAGACCGTCACGTCGACCCCGAGGCGTTCCAAGATGATGACGAAGACGAGAAGGAAGACGACGACTCCGGCGACGGGCAGGATCACACCGCCGACGAACCTCGAGCCCATAGAGAGGACGCCGCCACCAGCACCCCCCAAGAAGACGCCCGACGCCGCGCCGCAGAGAGACGCGCCGCTGCCACGGCCCTCATGGTGGTGGCTGAACCCCGAACCTTCCGGGACAGGGGCGGTGGAAAGGCGGCCTTCTTCGGCACCGCTGGAGGAGTCGGACGGAGAGCTGGTGGTACCGTTGCCGGAGACGCCGCCGATGCCCGACGCCGCCGACGAGGCCATGAACGCGCACTGGGACTAGTCGTTCTAGGCTCTCCCGATCCCGCGACCCCCCTAAAGTATGCCCCCCGGAAAAAAATATCATCTCAAAATAAATTAAAGAAATAAATAAAAAAAACACAAAATAAAAAATACCTCCAATATTCTTGGAATAAATATCCTGATAATCATTTTAAAAAACCACCAAAACGCCGAGCGGGACGGAGCCGTGCGTACACCGCTGCCCTGCCATGTACGCGAATGGACCGCTCCCGGACCGGCTCCGCCGCGGGGGTTTATTTTTACCCCCAAAAACGGAAACTCCGGATACCTGAGAAGGCCCCTAAACGAGAAACCCGTCAAAATCCCGTCCCTCGAAAAAGCCACCCCGTGGAAAAGCCCGCCACCACGTGTTTCCTCCCCGCCGGACTCCCGGAAAAGCCCCCAAAAACGCAATTTTTGGAGCTAGTAAATTCGAAAGCCAGCCAACGCCAACACGCCACCCAAGAGTCATGCGGTTGCGCTTGCGCGTGCGCGTGCGCGTAGCCTAGGTTCTGCCTCCAACCTCCGCACCCCCTCCACACACCCAGCGACCCACCGTCTCCGTCATCCCATATCACATTCTTAGCTATTAGTGTTCTTCATAGTCGAATATCATTCTATTCAGGCTCAATTCAATACAAAGCGTGTAATGAAGCTCATCTCAGGGCAGTGAGGTCCTTTTTCGATTAATTTAATATGATTGAAAATTTAAATAAGATGTGCAACCTCAAGACATTTGAATTTTGGTTCAACATTTTTAGAAAATAGTTTTGAGCCCCATAGGCAACTATTAGGATTTCAGGCATATCAAAATTAAGAAGAAATTTTTTTTTTTCGCTCAAGTCTACTGCATAAATTACTTCTTCGTAAGGTCAAAGACATCTCGTTTGTCACGGAAAAGAAATGTCTTCATTCAATAAAGGAGTTTCACCATCCAACTTGCGTAGTGTACAGGTCCTGGGGCTATCCAATGGATACTTGTTGGGGTATTCAATAATACAACCATAGTTAGTTCTATGAGCAACTTATAATCATCCCTTATCTGTTATTCCCCTTTAATCACATCTTTGAGATTGACTAAGAGTTTATTTCATGAAGCCTTCGTCCCTGCCCTTTATTATAACCACAAAAAAATTTCCTTTGTCAAATATTTTGAATATTGAAATTTCTAGATCATTTGAAGGCCTACAGCACAATGTTAAAACCTTCCCAAGATAAACTCCACTATATAGTGACGACAAGGGGAAAAAGTAGCCCATATACCATACTTTTAATCTAGAATAACACAGACCCTATTCAAATGAACCGTATTCACAGATGGGTCAAAACTCATGGCACACTCCACTGATCCAAAAGAAAAACAGCACTGAGTATGTTCTCTCCTGTTTCAACATCTAACTTTGGCACGCCAAGAAGCTTATCCATTCCATCTTCAGAAACAACCCCTGACGAACGATCAACATTTCACATTCTAGATATCTCAGTTAAGATTTTGCTGTCACAGTAGCCTATTAGAGAGCACTCCAGTGCAAACGAATAACATGTTAATTCAATGTGCTTCTTTCTGACTTTCTTTCGCATCCATTTAAGCTGTTCTTCTTGAGAGAGGAAGAAAAGAAGGGTCTTGACAAAAGCTGCCACCATCGAGATCATCAATTATAGTGTTTCACGATCAGAGAGCTTATTCCGATCTAAGAGACTTGTTACACGAGTAGTGAACATACGTGGTTTGTACTTAGTTTTCTTCATTATTCATTCCTATGTTCGAGTTGAATTATTCCTTATTGGTTGCGCTGTATTTTTATTCATCATCTGATTTTGAGTGCTCGGTATCTCCAAAGTGCTCTTATTTATTTATCAGGTGGATGTCTAGTACTTCTGATGTTGAAGGTAAAGGAAGAATCCCGAATGTTGTTTAAGTGCTCGTTCTAATTTTTTCGTCGGTATCTTTTTTCATTGGCTAAATGAATCCAACTATGCTCTTGTTGATCTTGAAGTAAATTACAATATTCGTTTATTTTTATTTAGTTTAATCAATAATTCAGCGTGGGTGACGTCTATACATGTGTATAATCCCATTTTATAATACAGGGCTAGAATTCGTTTGACTTCAAAGGAGTGGTTCTCTTTTGTTCATTTTAACAGAAACTAGTTTCTTTGGATGTTTTCGGGCTTTTCAAGTCTTGTAGGAATACCAGTCTTTGACCACACCATCAACACTTCTTATTCATCCAGTGACTATCATTTTGCATCGTTTTTACACCTTCGTTTAATTACCTCTTTCTGAAATAAGAAAGAATTAACAAGATATTATTTAAATCTAATAATTAATTGTAATGTATGATAAAGTTTAAGAGTCTCTGAGAACCACCTTCCTTCTGGAGAAAACTAAAATGATATTTTACCAAAGTAATATCATGGATAAGTATAAAAAAACGTGGGAGGGTGCCTTGATCTCCAGCTTGATTCTTTAACCACTCTGGCCATCATCCCCTTCTAAGAAATATGATACAATTATGCATAAATACGATTTTAACACCAGACTCTAACTTAAGCATTATACAAAGGTCGTTGATGACTCTAACGAGAATTTTCTCCAGCTAAGTTGAGGCAGTTACGCTTATTTACTGCTCCATTAAGGTAAAAAATTAGCTTCATCTGAAGAAAATAAATTATTTGCCTTTGGTGGTTCTCGCTCAGTAAATTTATATAACTTCACAGCTGTTGACTCTTTATTCTTCATGTCGATTTCTGAGTAAAAAATCTTTAATTTTTGATAATGTAGTTTTAAATATTTAATTCTCCGTCCAACAGATCGTCCCAACAGGCTCTAAATATTTAATTATCCGTCCAACAGATCGCCCTAACAGGCTAAGAGCAGCCGCTTATTGAAAATCGACCATCTTGGTATAAGGGATATCTAACCTATCACTCTAACGATATTTTCTTTAGTTAGAACATATCTTTGCCCGCCTTGTATCTTTTTATTCTAAACGAAATCGTCTCCGCCCGCCATTTTGAATGGAGCTGTGTGATGGCGCATCCTTTCGGTTAAACTTCCAACAAAAGTCTCGTTGAATGGCTCTAACGGAATTTTTTCGAATAAATTTACTCAATCGAAGTGATACGATACTGCACATTCAACGCTTAGAAGACGAACTAGACTCCAAGGTTGGGTCTGCTACTCCCCACAAGCGTTGCATCGCTGTCTGTCGGAAACCAACGTAGTTACTGTTTCAAAAACCTTATCTGTTTCCGCTCAACCTTGTATATTTGTTTATACGTCGCAACACTTCAATAATAATAATTAATAATAATACTGTTTAGCCAGTCATCAAGAAAGAGAATGGAAATCTACTATTTGAAAACAAAAATAGTCAAAGAATATTTCGCTACAATTTCACTCTGGCCTCCAAAGTTAGGACCTACTCAATTTTAATGCAGTAGTATTCCATCTAAAACAGTTCGGCCGCACAAATCCTATGAGTGAGATGTGAAGTTTCCGTTGAGTGTCTGATTTTAAATAAAATTTTTTTCTTAAAATGGCTCTAAAAATTACTAAAATATAAATTTTAATTTGTGTTTTAGATGAATACTCAACTGATTCCTCAAATTATGCTAGGCAACACGCTGCATGTAGACACATTTTTAGTAATCAGTGGACTTCTCGTTAGTTATGTATTTTTTAATAAATTGAAGAACGGGCCAATCTCGTCTTTCCGTGTTCTACCGTATTACATTCACCGCTACTGCAGGTAAGTGGTTTATATTAGAAATATTCATGGAATTATAATGCTATTATAATTTATTCAAACTGAGTATGCACTGGACTACTTATTTTTAACTGTGTACCATATCTTGTGGAAATAAAATGTTGACCTCTGAATCAGACGCTGGCAGCGTAGCCCATTGACAAACCCTGCTCTTAACACCTGTCATTCGCATGATAAAGTCAATTCCCTAAGACACTAACGCTTTTTTCTTACTTTTTGGACCCACCTCCCCTCCCCCATGTAACACCAAGTAGATATTTTTAATAATCCCTCCATCTCCAGCTTGTGTTACGTAACTTCTCATATTTAATACTACTTAGAATGAAAGTTATCTACAAGTATGCTTATTAATAGTGAAAGTATGAACAGTAAAATTTTATTTTTTAACATTGAAATTTGATGGTATAATTTATATATTGTTTACGTATTAATGTTATGTACCTGAAACCCTTCCCCCCTCCCACAAAGTGTTTCTGGCATTTTAACCAAAAATACCCATATAATATTGGACCAATTTAAGTTGAAATGTTATAGAACATTATGGTTTCATCCCTTTTAAGTGGCTGGTCCCTTACTTTGAGTTGACTGGACCATCTATCCACTCGGAGTGGTCTCTTTTCAAACACTTCTTAAACAAGCAACCCTTCCAAGCATCCTGAACTGTATCCACTGGAGTTATATTAACAAAATCCTGAATTCCATCCACTCGGAATAATCTTCTTTCCAACATTTTCCTAGCGACCACCTTTCTAAAATCTAATTGTATTTCCAAAAACTAGCTGAATGCCCGTTCATCGAACGAGATGTTATGTTATTATTTATTTTTGGATAAAAATTTAGGAATTATTGTTTGAAATAATGGCACGGTTCCTAGCGCTACCCGAGAAACACCGCGTAGAGTTGACCATGTATCGTGTATTATGGGGAGTTTTATTTTAAGTACCCCCTTGCCTACTGCCTGGAAGATTTATTTCAGCAGTCCCTCCTTCCTACTGCCGGACGAAATCATGTGTCTTGGGGTGGTTTTATCTCTAAACCTAAGTTATACTTAAGAAGAACGGGGTTGAACTGGAGTTTATTTCGTTTATAGTACTTCTCGCTAAACGACGTTGGATGTTCTTCCACATGGTGCTAAAATTACAGAGTTAGATGGTTTGATAACCCTCAGAACAGGCTACATAAAATTGCCCTTGTGAAAAACAATCTTCTCATATATCGATACCAAACATTTCAGTTGATTGTCCCTGTGATTTGTTTACTGTCATGGCAAAGCAAACCTTAACAGGGACCTGGAGACGTTTGAATTCAAAAAATAATCCGATGGACTAATTGGTATTCTTGGTATAAACATGGTCTCATTAAATGAAATCCCTGTTAAAATTGTGGCCTCACTGACGTTCGGTTTTAAAGACTTTACCTGAAGCCGTGTTTCGTTTGCAAAGCTTTGGATGGATTTAAGTTTCTAAGAAGCATCACTAGAGTACCAAGCTTTCAGGGTGAGTCGATGAGGTGGCAATTCCTGGAGGGTTGAGAATATTGAGAAATTCGACAGAATTTGTTTACCGCCTCATCGCTGATAAGGAACCGAGTCAATTGATTTGTACTTAACCTCAACACCCTAAATTCTTTGAAACATAAGTCCATTGGGTTCAAGGCTGACGCATTTGTGGGGGTCAGTAAAGCTCTTTCACAAAGGCAATACGATGATTTTTCGTCAATGTATTGAATTTCGGGGTAGATGTGGTCTATAAGACTATCAACATTGTCTACAAAAGTAAAAAGTCCAGTCGGAATGTCAATCACGTTGTTCTGATCATTCAATCTGCCCTCACCAATATTAAGCAACATATTTGCGAATTCACCTGCTCTGTGATCTCCCCTAAGGTGGACTCTCGTATTAGTTATTAATAAAAGTTTCTCATTATGTGGCCATAATGAAGAATGTTTTAGGCAAGAATGAACTTCGTCAGATCTCGTGCCTCTCGGAACAACTGGGAGTGTTTGTCTGAAGTCACCTGCAAACAATACAGTGACTCATCTCATAAGGGTGTTATCGTTCTGAATATCTCTGAGAGTGCGATCGAGAGCTTTAATTCCCGCCTTATGAGCTATAATGCATTCTTCCCAAACAATAAGCTGGCAGTCTTTCAACACTTGGGTGATGTTACTTTGTTTAGAGATATTGCACGAAGGAGATTAAACTTTATTTAGGTTAAGAAGCAGTTTGAATGCTGCATGAGCTGATTTGCCTCCCTCCAAGAGATTTGCAGCAATACCTGAAGAAGCAACAGCTATAGCAATACTACCCCCGCTTCTAACTTTGGCAAGCGATAAGTTGATAAGTAAGGTCTTTCCGGTACGCCTAGAGCATTCAAGAAAAACGATTTTCCTGAAGATGACACTATGCTTTGAAGTATATCTGTATAAAGGCTCCTTTGGTCTGCTGTCAAACACTGGTCATGGCTGAATACAAAATCGTTCAACCTTCCAACATCTTAGCTTATCTCCTGCAAATACTCTTGATTTTCTAAGATTCCACCAAGCTTCCAAGTCTTGGGTAGACCGTACTTGTCGAGAGTGTCTCCTCCCATTGCAAGAATTATGTCTTCCAAGAAAACTAAGGCTCTATTGAAAAATTCTTGTTTTTGCACAGCAGTGATTTCTTCCATGAAATATGTTCTTTCAACCTGTTGCATGACTTATTCAGATAAGTTAATTTTGTGTTTTTCCCATAAATTTGCTGCGTCAGTCACCTGGCAAAACAGTAACATTATGGCTAAAAACTCTCTCAGCTTATGAGGTGAATCTGACACAGCTGCATCTTTCAACGTTTTATCATAGTGATCTTCTAACAATCCTAGCTTTTTACAGGCAGACTGGTATGTTGGGTGTAATACACCATTTACAGTTTTCAGATCAGCAACGCAGATTGAGCCTCGGACATGGTGCAGGAGTAATCGGAGGTGGTAGCATTCTGATTTTTGTTTTGATACACGGTGTAAACCCTGCAAATCACTCTGTCCTTTTTTTTACACCAGGATGTTCCGGGACGGGAGTTCCTTGTTTCCTTTTAATAAACTTATTGTTCCTCCATAAATATTACGCAGGCAGCTCATTGTGTAAAAGACCTTATCAAAGTTATAAGTTCTATATATTTCAAAGAAGGCCATGAGTGTTGTATTTTTAGGGCAGGTGACTTGATCTACAACATTATCTGTAGTAAGGTAGTTACGTTGACCATTTTCCAAGTGAACTAAAAGATGCATTACCGGTGGAAATCTTTCATGAATTGTAAAACAAAGTAATCTCCAAACTGCTTCCGAGCTTCTGATGTATCTGCCAGTTTGAAAATTGTGGACTTCATCTCGTCTCTCTTCTACGGAGAGTGGTCTGATAACTTCCTTTGTTCACATACTTACAGACGTATTTGATTGACTCAACCGAATTACAATATTATACATTAATGTGCGCAGAAGTACAGGATTGTATGGAACCACACGTCGATTACCAACAGTTATGTCGCCAGAGCGCTTCTCTGTTGTGAAAGTAGAACCAGCGTCACTGGGAGATCGCCACCAGTACTTAGGTTAGTCGTCATCGCTGGGCTGCCTTTGTTTGATGAGAGGCCTATGGTATTTCTTGGTGCATTTTTCAATTGACATTCACGGTGAACTTCAGTTCAATTCGTCGCATGGGCCATGAATCGTGTGCCTCTTTACGATGTCATGGAGGATAGGGTCTTCGTCTGGATTCGGGATTTCTGCGCTTATGATGTCATCTCTAAGGTTTAGAGTAAGTCTTTTCTCCAACCACAGTAGAACATGAATGTGAGAAAAGCCACCTTTTTGCCATTCGACGGAATACATGTGACACAGATTAGCACCAAACAGTTCACGTTTGGTAATAAGATTCATCAATATCTTGATTTTCAAGTGGGACACACGCCCTTTAATGTTATGTCGATCCTGAGGTTTTGTCCTGGTAAAGCTGTTCAGTTATTTCAGACCAGTTCGGGTTACATGTAAATGTAATAAACGAATTAGGTCACCCAAACGGCCTCACGTAAGCCATAGCGTCCCGTGTACGATCAAACATATAGCGGGAACCGGCTGTAAATGACGATGGCAATATCTCGGCTTGGTCTAGTTCTTGAGCATCCACACCATTTCTATCAATAGCGTATTTTAGGTTGCTGAAGTTGTCAGCTCCGAGATTTCGTTGGTTGTTCATAATGTACCTTAGTCTTTCAGTTTCAACTTTAGCGTACATATTGCGTTCGAGCTGTGGACGAAAACAAACCCACCCCAGACAGGATATACAATTATGACGAGATTGGCGTGTCAGTAGTCCCAAAGCACAGATCTAAAATACTCTTTCTGAAAGGTAGAAAGCAAGTTGGCTGCTTGACATCTGCTGAGAGAGGCTATACGGTCACCATTGAAGTTTGTTTCAGTGCTGCCGGAGCATACATGCCTCCCCTTTTTGAATTTCCTCACGTCCGTGGAAATGATCAGCTTATGAACGACTGTCCCCCAGGAGCATGAGCTGAATACCATTCAAGTGGTTGGAAGAAGTCGGAAATATTTGCGTCATAGTTCAAGAAATTTGTAGTATGGAGTCGAGCAAGTAAAGATTCGCCAGTTTTATTTCTGCTTGACGACACTTCACACACACAAAACATGGCTTTCATTGATTACGCGAGAGATAATGTATGTCATTATGTTATGCTTTCCGCTACATTGTATTCACCGCCTGATGTGAATTTCATGAAACCTTCGAGTGTCTTTTACGATCAAGAGGTAGCTACTTAGCTTCGGTCAAACCCTGGTGTATCGTTACACAATTACAAATAGCAAAACTTTATGGAAACGTCTTTGTGAGAGGAGTGACAATGACAACTGCAGTAAATGGTTTCCGTAAGACAGGTGTTTGGCCACTCAATCCAGCTGTTTTTGGTGAACACGACTTTGCACCATCCAAAACTACAGACAGACAACTTGAGCCTACTGCCAACCAAGGTCCAGAGCTTGTTGCCGTACAAGATCAAGAGTCTACTGCCGACCAAGGTCTTGAGCCTGTTGCTGTATAAGATTCTGAAACTGTTGAAGTCCAAGGTTCACTCGTATGTGTTACCCCAAACTCTCGACTTTTTAAGGTTTTGTCAAAGCCGTCCTGTTCTCCTGAGGACATTTTACCAATACCCAGTTGCAGTGGGATCCGAATTAACGAGAAGCCTAAAAAAAACGGAAAAAACTGCTGTAATAACTGAATCTCTTTATAAAAATGAATTACAAAGTGAGATTAATGTGAAAGTTGAAAAAGAACAACGAAAAGAAAGAAAAAGGAAGAAAACAGAATGATTCAAGGGAAAAAAATAAAGTAAAATAAAGCTAAAGTAAATTTGGAAAATTTGACTTTGCACCATCAACTACCAAACAGAAAAGGTTGACCAGTCAAACCATAAAAGTGAGAAAGTGAACAAAACTAGACCTAAAACAAGGCCTCTGCTCAAACTGAAAAGATCTGATTCTTCATCATCGTCCGAGACTTCTGTTGCCGAATGCCTATACTTTGGATATTTATATTCACAATCAAATGAAGATGAATTGTTTTGGCAATGCCAGAAATGGGCTCATTGTTCGTGTGCAGGGGAGGAGGACGAAAAAGATGAAACTCTTCATCTTTGTGATATATGTAAAGACTAGCCCCATCTTACCCCATGTGTTTTCTCATCTTGACCCGCCTGTTGGGGCAAGATGAAGTTTTTGACTTATATAACCACAAAATTTGTGTTTAATTTCATTTTGAAAATATATTGTTGATTTCAATTTTATAAATACTATATAACATTGTACTAATAATGACATACTTTTCAGATTCAATTATGTTTTTTTATTAACTACAGCTTTTTTTTGTTAAGTACCCCGTCTTGCCCCACTTTCCCCTACTTGATTATGCCCACCACTATTCAGTTGGGACGAAGTTCAACAGTCTAGCGCATTATATCACTCGGCCATTAGAACGAAAAATTATTATGTTCGAACCCCTAAGTCTGATAATGTGATATGCCGGTCTTAATTGAAGTTTTCTCATTCGATTGTATTTAGTACCCTTCCGACTCCGGTAGCCAAATTCAGCTATGAAAGAGTGGAAGGATCTTCATGAAGCGGGTAAGGATGGTCAAAAGAGGATAATTTCATGCTTTAGTGCAACCCTCTTCACAAATGGCTTCGAATTTACTAAGTAGGCACCGTCGCGGTGGATGAGGAATTCATAGCGTGAATATGTGAAATTTCATGGTTAATTTGCGTTTTTCTTGTACATTATATTAATAATAATTTTTTGCTTATTGGTGGCTAATCTATCATAATACTACCTATGCATCGAGTAATCGATTCATATTTTGAAAAAGGATCGATTCGAACCAATCTATTGTTTTATTGAATTTAAAACGCCCAACCTTAATCCACCGGACTGTTTAGATCGTTTAGACAGCCCAAAAAAAGTGTTTACTATAGCAATAATTTTTATGAACTAAGCCACGTTTTTAATAAATTTAGAATACATTTTAATACTATTATGATCACCCGGGATAGTGGACAGTGTTTACATTTTATAAATGTGAAATAGGTACATTTTTATAACAGTGAAAGAATTAAATAAGCAACAAAAATAGATTTATTATACATGACATAAAAGTTGATATCGGGTTAAAATTGGTAAAAGAAAATAGAAAGTTTGACCAAAGAATAAAGGGTTTAACAACTCCAAACTTATAGGAACTTCCCGTGGCTCTGGAGAATACGTGTCCAAGACGACACGGCAACAGTCTAAAGGACGTTACGTATAGAGAATTATTGTATTCCTACACAGTCGGGCTAGCGCTTGACTTCCACCAGAAGGGTCTAAACAAAAAACATGGTGAATTAAATACAAATAAATGTGACAACAGATCCTATAATTTTAGAGTTATTAACCTAAGCTCGGCCTAGCTAGCTGGCTTAGCTTGTAATAAAGAACCGTTTCAGATATTGTAAGAGGACGGACTGTCCATTATATCAGCAAATGGCTAAAAAGCAACCAGGTGTCTACACTAAATAGTACTATGGCCGGTCCTTTCCCAGTGGGTACTGCCAGAGTATTCAATAGTACATTTATGTCATTACCCACTACCTGGGGTAAACACCAAGTTTAGAATACACCACATTAAATACTAAATCATAAGAAGCGCCAACCAAGGGGTGAAAGAAAGTACTATCTGTGTGGGCCACCATACAAACTTAGCCGTGTTCCGCACTTTGCGCACCCAAAATAATAACAGAATAAGAGATACCAACTAGAGTGCTGTGAGATACTGACCTAACTAGGTCCTCATGTAAAGGCGTTAGACAGCCTGCTTGTATCCATACAAACATTTGAACATATGAGCATGACGTCCACGGTGGCATGTGATATCGTGAAGTCTTATCGATTTATTACATAGAGAGCTCAAGGCTCATGTATTTAAGATGTATCATAAGGATATAGGAATAATATGTAGTCAAACTTTCTGACTAACAGAAAATAAATCAGCTATATTCAAAAACTAAACTTAGTCATTCTGACTAAAACTTCACGTCTGAAGGACGTGGGACTAATCTCATAGCCACTTTGACTAACAAAAACTTACATAGTCATATGGACTAACTCAACAAGTCTGAAGGACTTTGAAAATAACTGAATACTTGGATCAATAGACGGGATTCCCTCGGCGTCGAGGCGGTGACACCCACGACCTAACCGTCATGGTCAGCAGTATTTTATACAGGTGCTGGAGCAGAGTTTCGTTCTTCGAAGATATCCAATTGATGAACTACAACCTGTGAACCTAGGAGTCCCCCGTTTTATACTCGTTTCTTGACTAGCAAAATGGGCAAGATAAACAAGGGAATAGTGAGGAAAGGGGAAGGGATTTTTGAACGGTGGAGAAAGAATTAACAAGGAAGTCCTCTAGGGGCGTAGTGGTCGTCATTCGCGTTCGTGGCTACGAACCAACGACAGTCATGTATTTCTTCAATGTCGAGGTCAAGAGGTTAGACGTGCGTTGAAACTGCCACGCCTTTGCTTCCGCCATGCTAGCAGAATAGTAGGTGAAAGCATGGTGATCTTATCCGGGAACATCCACGTAATGTAAGTAGAATCCAAACGATATTATTGCTAAATACATCAGTATTAATTGTCTTCTTCTGATTCTCTTATTATAGTTTATCATTTTGTGCGGATTACAGTGTGTAGATATCATTTGATTTATGTGAAATGCTACACTGAGACACATTATTCACCAGGTGAAAAGGATGCTTACCTTGAAGAACTCACAGACATCTAATAAATAGCTAAAAACAATGGTCACAATAAAAACATAATAAAACAACTCTTGAGACGTGCTTATTCTCTTCTTTTTTTTTAAAAAAAAGACCGTCCAAATTAGCTAATAACAAAAATTATGAGAAAAAAATGGGATAACGTTCAAATTTACTGGACACGAAACTTACGAAATTCCAAATTAAAAAAACTAAATAATACCTTACATAACATACAATAAACTAAAACACGTTTTAATTAATTATAATCTTAACACAGACCCCACCTGCGAGACGGGGTTTAGAATTGTCCCGCAGAATTATTATTATGATGGTTTATAGGCCCATCGACACAGTGAGGTCATTAGGGCCTTTTACAATATAAAAAAAAGTAAAATCCCCTTAGGGGAGAGTCATAATAATTCACCTGCATATGCAGGTAAATAAACATTATAGTATAAAAGAGTGATACACCTGCTAAAAAAACCACAGTTGTATACACTACTTTAAAAATTACAAAACAAACATATTAAAATAACACGTTTAAATAACAAAACATGTTAAAGTAAAATACGTTAAAAGGACAAGACATGTTAAAATAACAACATATTAAAATGTACTAAAAATGTTAAAATAGTCTCAATATGAGATAGAATCCAAATGAGCCACTTTATAAAAATGACTCATATGGCATTAAAAAGATTCACCTGGCGTATAAAATGGAGTAAACAAATAACTCCTTTTGCACTGTCGCGTAATAAAAAACGGAGGTCAACTTTATAATCAAGGGCCAGGCGAATAGGGGCATACTTGCGACACTCCACCAAAATGTGGTACACATTTAGTGGAGCATCTTAAAATTCACACACTGGAGGTGGGTCCCGTCTTAATAAAAACCCATGGGTTAAAAAAGTATACCCGACGCGGAGTCTCGTCACGATGACCTCCTCTCTTCTAGACTTTCGTATAAAAGAGGGCCATCGCGACACAACGTCCCTGATGGACCGCAGCTTGTTCTGAGCAGGGGTCGAAACCCACTGCTCGTGCCAGGTGCGTAAGACCCCACGCCGAACATAACCCTTCAGGTCTAAAAACATGGCACCCAGTTCATTTCCAGAAAGACCGGCATGACTAGGAATCCAGCAGAAGGCGAGCTGGGTGTTTAATAGATCAATTTTTAAAATTTGCTCTTGTATCATCTGCACGAGTGGATTCCAGGAGTACAGAGTGGACAATACCAGAATAGCACTCATGGAATCCGTGCAGATGAGAACTGAACGGTGACATTTACGGTAAACAAAACACAGAGATTTAAAAATGGCGTGTAATTCATCCGTAAAAACACTGGATTCGCCAGGTAAACCAAATTTAAAATTGTTTTCCTCCACAACAAATGCGCATCCCACGGAGGCCCCACATTTGGAACCATCCGTATAGATGCGCTTAAAGCCTGAAAACGAGTGGAGAGGAGCTCATTAAAGGTCCTCTCATATATAATCGGAGGGTGGTCGCTTTAGGGAACTTGGCAAGATCAAAATGGCATTGAGGTAGGCGTATCTTCCAGGGAGAAACTCGACCTGGGATGTGGGGATAGCCTTTGGCAGGACTATCCCCATACCTGTCGAAAACGACAGCATCCTGATCCCAACCGGCCTTGTACTACGCCATTTGGTTTCATACAAGACACGGTTAGGGGGATGAAGAACAGGACGGTAGGCAACATGCTCCGGTGTGCAGTGTAGTTTCGACACGTAAGATGCAGAAGATAGGACCGCCGTAATAAAGAAGGGGCTCACCGGCGTCGGCACAGATGCTGACGACTGGACTGGTACGAAAAGCACCAGTAGACAGTCGTATGCCAGAATGGTGGACACTATCCAGTATCTTTAACACCGAGGGTCTCGCTGATCCATACACAAAACAGTAGTAGTCTAGTTTTGATCTTACCAAGGCCCTATACAGCGCATCAAGGTTTCCCTATCAGCACCTCAGGACCGACCGCTAACCACTTTGAGCAGGTTGAGTGCTTTTATACACCTCGATTTCAGGTCTTTGATGTGGGGGATCCAAGTTAATTTAAAATCAAATAAAAGTCCCAGAAACCTTACGGTCTCTGAGACTGGTAAAACAACGTGGTTCATTAAAACACTGGGGGCTGGTTGTATTCCACGTAATCTGTGGAAGTGGACGACCGTCGTTTTGGCTGCAGAGAAGCGAAAGCCATTACGCGATGCCCACGACCACAGATTGTTTACAGAGAGTTGTATCTGCCGTTCAGCCCTGTGGAAACTCGACGAACTGCAATAAATTGCGTAGTCATCCACAAAAGAAATGAACGGACAGGTAGCCGTACGTTTTCCACAATGCCATTTATTGCTATGGCGAACAACGTACAGCTCAGGAACTGCCCTGAGACACCCCATTTTCTTGAATAAAGTCATCGGATAAGGTGTTGTTTAACCTTACCCGGAAGTGTCTATCTGACATAAATTAGATATAAAAACAGGGAGGTTCCCTCGAAACCCCCAATTAAAAAGGGTTTTTAAAATGCCGTACCGCCATGTGGTATCGTACGCTTCTCCAAATCAAAGAAAACTGCCAAAAGATGCTGTTTGTGGAGAAAGGCGTCACGAACCCGTCACGACCACGTCTCGAGACGGACGAGATGATCCACCGTGGATCGATTACGGCGAAAACCACTTGATTATTTGATAGCAGATTGCGGGATACTAAATACCATATTAATGTTTATTTATAATTTTTTCCAGTATTTTGCATACACAACTAGTTAAAGGCTATAGGTCTATAACTATTGGCTCTAATTTATCTTTGCCACTTTTATGTATTGGTATAACGGTTGCTTGCCTCCAGAGTGTTGGGAACTGACGAGATTCCCAAACACTATTCTAGAGATCAAACAGATATGCCCATCCAGCAGGGGGTAACTGTCGCAACATATCGTGACGAATGTCGTCGGGGCCAGAATCTGTGTTACCCCCTAGGACAGAGCATACTTCAGTTCATCTAAAGTAAAGGGGGAGTATAATCCTCCCCCGGCTCTGACAAAAGTCAATAGAATGGCGCTCTATGCTCCGCTTATGCGCTGCAAACTCATTAGAGTAGCTTGCAGTGCTAGAAATAGCGGTGAACATAGAGCCCAATACATTGACGACCTCCACAGGGCAGGAGACAAGCGAACCGTTTGACATAAGGGCAGGTATATTATTGATGGTATTTTTGCTACTACGTAATTTACGAATATTGTCCCAAACCTTAGTTGTGGGAGTGGAAATAGTAAGGGTAGAAATAAATTTTCTCCAAGACTCTTTTCTGCTTTCACGAATGATACGGCGAGCTCGAGTACGTAGAATACGTAATGACTCCAGATTATCCAAGGTGGGACGTCGATGGAAGAGACGTAAGGCTCTTCGACGGTCAGAAATAGCCAACTTACACTCCTCGTTCCACCAGGGAACAGGATGGTGGCGCGGATTTGACGAGGATTTAGGGATGGATTCCCTCGCCGCCATGATGACCGTCGAAGTAAAATGGTATATATTTACATTGACGTCAAGAGAAAGGGGTTGATCAAATACGGCGAGCTCATGAAATTTATCCCAGTCAGCACGTTTAAGAACCCAGTGTGGTGCCCGTGCTATACCGGGAGGATCTTGAAGTGGCGAAAGCGATCCCGGGGCTACATAAAGTTAGGTCGATGGAAGAGGATACACCATTAAAGGTGGAGAAGTGTGTCTGGGTCCCGGTGTTCATTAACACCAGGTTTCCCGAGACAAGAATATCCTCTACCATCCTCCCACGGGCGTCTGTAAAATTAGACCCCCACACCAGGTTATGAGCATTAAAATCCCCCAAGATGATATAAGGGGCGGGAAGTTGTATAAAGAGGGACTCTAGGCTCCTCTTTGAAACGCGCTCACCTGGTGGGAGGTAGATGCAGCATATGGTTACTTCTATATGAAGGGAGACTCTGACAGCAATCACTTGGAGATCAGATACAATATTTATAGACTTATGATATATATTGCTACGTGCAAGTATTGCCACACCTCCGCTAGCCCGATCAAAGAATGGCTTGTCGGTACGATATACATCATACCCACGAAGCATCGGGTTGTCAGTTGGGCGGAAGTGGGTCTCCTGCAAACACAAGATGGAAGGATGCAGGGCAGAAATTACTAGTTTAATTTCCTCTACACGAGCATAAAACCCCTACAATTCCATTGTAGTAGCGACATTATTTATAAATATAAATTATAGTTATCTTCGCACCCCATAACGTTATCTTTTAAAAATAAAAATTGATTGAGGCCCTTTTTAGGCCGTCTTGCTTATCCCAATCTCTTCTGGACCTCCCGCTTCAGGAGAGGTTTTGATTCATCCTCGAGAAACAGGGTCGTTGGATCTTTGCGCGAAGGCTTTGTTAGGCCTTCGGCGATTTATTTATTGTAGTTTTTTGGGCGGTCCCTCGATGGTCCTTTCTCAAGGCACCAGTGGGGATTGCCTTTGCGGCCTCACCTGTTTTACCACCCACCCCAACCTTCGGAGTCCCAGACACGGTATTGAGTGGCTCGACACCGGCCGCACGTAGTTTTTTGCCCCGAGGAGGGCTCGGGGGTGTACCGCGAGGTGGGCTCGAGGGCGTTCCCCGAGGTTGGCTCAGGGTGTTTCCCGAGGTTGGCTCGGGGGTGTTTCCCGATGTGGGCTCGGGGGAGGGCACCGAGGAGGACTCCTAGGGGGGTACAGGTGGTGGAGGTGGCCTCTCTGGAGGCGTCACCTTCTGTGATACTTTTGGCGACATAGTTGTAAGCGATGTATAGTTATAATGGTCTCGAGCAGAGACACACAATTTTTATTTTTAAAAGATAACGTTATGGATTGCGAGAATAATTATACTTAATATTAATAAATAATGTCGCTACTACAATGGAATTGTAGGGGTTTCTTTGCTCGTGTAGAGGAAATTAAACAAATAGTTTCTTTCCTGCATCCTTCCATCTTGTGTTTGCAGGAGACCCACTTCCGCCCAACTGACAACCCGATGCTTCGATGCTTCGTGGGTACGATGTATATCGTACCGACAAGCCATACTTCGATCGGGCTAGCGGAGGTGTGGCTATACTTGCACGTATGAATATATATCATAAATATATAAATATTGTATCTGATCTCCAAGTGATTGCTGTCAGAGTATCCCTTCCTATGGAAGTAACCATATGCTGCATCTACCTCCCACCAGGTGAGCGTATTGCAAAGAGGAGCCTAGAAGCCCTCTTTATACAACTTCCCGCCCCCTATATCATTTTGGGGGACTTTAACGCACATAACCTGGTGTGGGGGTCTAATATTACAGACGCCCGTAGAAGGATGGTAGAGGATATTCTTGTCTCGGGAAACATAGTGTTATTGAACACCGGAGCCCAGACACACTTCTCCACCTTTAATGGTGTATCCTCTTCCATCGACCTAACTCTATGTAACCCTGGGATCGCTGCTCATTTCCTTTGGGAGGTTCACTCGGATCTATGTGGCAGCGACCACTTTCCCATTCTGCTTTAGCCAATTCAAGATTATCCCGGTATAGCTCGGGCACCACACTGGGTTCTTAAACGTGCTGACTGGGGTAAATTTCGCGAGCTCACCGTATTTGATCAACCTCTCTCTCTTTCTTGACGTCGATTTTAATATTGGCTATTTTACTTCGACGGTCATCATGGCGGTGAGGGAATCTATCCCTATATCCTCGCCAAATCCGCGCCACCGTCTTGTTCCTTGGTGGAACGAGGAGTGTCGGTTGGCTATTTTGGACTTTCGAAGGGCCCTACGTCTCTTTAATCGATGTCCTACTTCTGAGAATATGGAGTCATTCAGGATTCTACGTGCACGAGCTCGCCGTACTATTCGAGAAAGCAGAAAAGAGTCTTGGAGAGGGTTTATTTATACCCTTACAATTTCCACTCCCACAACTAAGGTTTGGGACAATATTCTTAAATTACGTAGTAGCAAAAATACCGTTAATAATATACCTGCCCTTATGTCAAACGGTACGCTTGTCTCCTCCCCTATGGAGGTCGTCAATGTATTGGGCTCTATGTTCACCGCTATTTCTAGCACTGCAAGCTACTCCAATGAGTTTGAAGCACATAAACGGAGCATAGAGCGCAATTCTATAGACTTTTGTCAAAGCTGGGGGGAGGATTACAACTCCTCCTTTACTTTAGATGAACTGAAGTATGCTCTGTCCCAGGCGGGTAACACAGCTTCTGGCCCCGACGAAATTCATTACGATATGTTCTGCCAGTTACCCCCTGCTGGATGGGCATATCTATTGGATCTCTACAATAGTGTTTGGGAATCTCGTCAATTCCCAACACTTTGGAGGCAAGCTACCGCTATACCAATACATAAAAGTGGCAAGGATAAATTAGAGCCAACTAGTTATAGACTCATAGCCTTAACTAGCTGTGTATGCAAAATATTGGAAAAAATGATAAATAAACGATTAATATGGTATTTAGAATCCCGCAATCTACTATCTGATATGCAATGTGGTTTCCGCCGCAACCGATCCACGGTGGATCATCTTATCCGCCTAGAGACAGCAGTTCGCGACGCCTTCCTCCATAAACAGCACCTCTTTGCTGTCTTCTTTGATTTGGAGAAGGCGTACGATACCACATGGCAGCACGGCATTTTTAAAACCCTTTTTAATTGGGGGTTCCGGGGGAACCTCCCTGTTTTTATATCTAATTTTATATCAGATAGACACTTCCGGGTAAGGTTAAACAACACCTTATCCGATGATTTTATTCAAGAAAATGGGGTGCATCAGGGCAGTATTTTAAGCTGTACGTTGTTCGCCATAGAAATAAATGGCATTGTGGACAACGTGCGGCTACCTGTCCGTTCATGCCTTTTTGTGGATGACTACCTAATTTATTGCAGTTCATCGAGTCTCCACAGGGCTGAACGGCAGATACAACTCTCTGTCAACAATCTGTGGTCGTGGGCATCGCGTAATGGCTTTCGCTTCTCTGCAGCCATTACGACGGTCGTCCACTTCCATAGATTGCGTGGATTACATCCAGCCCCAAACATTTTAATGAATAATGTTGTTTTACCTGTATCAGAAACTGTAAGGTTCTTGGGACTTTTATTTGATTTTAAACTAACTTGGATCCCCCACATCAAAGACCTGAAAGCGAGATGTGTCAAAGCACTCAACCTGCTCAAAGTTGTTAGTGGTCGCTCATGGGGTGTGGATAGGGAAACCATAATGGTCCTCTATAGGGCCTTGGTGAGATAAAAACTTGATTACGGCAGCTCTGTTTATGATTCAGCTAGACCTTCGGCATTAAAGATGCTAGATAGTGTACACCATGCTAGTATTCGACTGGCAACTGGTGCATTTCGTACCAGTCCAGTCGTCAGCATCTGTGCCGATGCCGGTGAACCCCTCCTTTCTTACCGGCGGTCATATCTTCTGGCTTCATACGTGTCGAAACTGCATTGCATGCCAAAGCGTGTTGCCTACCGTCGTGTGTTCGATCCCCCCAATCGTGTCTTGTATGAAACCAAATGGCGTAGTACAAAGCAGGTTTGGATCCGGATGCTATCGGTTTTAGACACGTGTGGGATAGTCCTGCCAAAGGCTATCCCCACATTCCCAGGTCGAGTTTCTGCCTGGAAGATTCGCCTTCCGAAATGCCATTTTGATCTTGCCAAATTTCCTAAAGCGATCACCCCACATTTCATTTATGAGAGGACCTTTAACGAGCTCCTCTCCACTCGTTTTCATGGTTTTCAGCGCATCTACACGGATGGTTCCAAGTGTGGGGCCTCTGTGGGGTGCGCCTTTGTTGTGGAGGGAAATAATTTTAAATTTGGTTTACCTGGTGAATCCAGTGTTTTTACGGCAGAACTGTATGCTATTTTTAAATCATTATGTTTTGTTTATCGAAATTGTCACCGTTCTGTTCTCATCTGCACGGATTCCATGAGTGCTCTTTTGGCATTGACCACTCTGTACTCTTGGAATCCACTCGTGCAGATGATACAAGAATAAATTTTAAAAATTAATTCTTTAAGCACCCAGCTCGCCTTTTGCTGGATTCCTGGTCATGCCGGTCTTTCAGGAAACGAACTGGCGGACCAGGCGGCCAAGGAGGCGGCACGCCTGCCTCCGGAGGTGAGTCTGGGTGTCATGTTTTTAGATTTAAATGGTTATGTTCGGCGTGGGGTCTTACGCACCTGGCACGAGCAGCGGGTTTCGATCCCTGCTCAGAACAAGCTGCGGTCTATAAAAGACGGTGTGTCGCGATGGCCCTCTTCTGTACGGAAGTCCAAAAGAGAAGAGGTCATCGTGACGAGACTCCGCGTCGGACATACATTTCTGACCCATGGGTTTTTATTAAGAAGCGATCCACCTCCAGTTTGTGATCTTTGCGATGCTCCCCTTAGTGTGTACCACATTTTGGTGGAGCTTCGCAAGTATGCTCCTATTCGCCTGGCTCTAGATTTTAATGGTGACCTTCGTTTTTTACTACGCGACAGTGCGGATGGAGTCATATGTTTACTCTGTTTTATACGGCAGGCGAATCTTTTAAACGCCATTTGAGTCACTTTTATAAAGTGTCTCATCTGGATTTTATCTCATATTGAGATCTTTTTAACAATTTTAGTACACTTTAACATGTTTGTTTTGTCTTTTTAAATATTATTATTTTAACATGTTTTTGTCATTTTAACATGTTATATTTTAATATGTTTGTTTTATCTTTTTATAGGAGTGATACACCTGTGGTTTTTATTTTAACAGGTGTATCACTAAATTTGTACTAAGAGCCCATTTAAGCACTCCTATGGAGTGTCTCAGATGGGTATTTTACTGTATTGCTAAATATTATATTATATTAATATATTTTATTGTTTGTATGAGTATTCACCTGTATATTCTGCAGGTGAATTATTGTCTCCCCTATGGGGATTTTACTATGTTCCTAATATCGTTCAAGGCCCTAATGACCTCAATGTGTCGATGGGCCTTTAAACCCTAACAATAATAATAATAATTATGTAAGAAAATCTAGAAGAGAAGAGGTCATCTTGACAAGACTCCGCGTCGGGCATACATTTCTGACCCATGTGTTTTTATTAAGAGGGGATCCACCTCCAGTGTGTGATCATTGCGATGCTCCTCTTAGTGTGTACCACATTCTGGTGGAGTGTCGCAAGTATGCCCCTATTTTCCTGGCTCTTAATTTTAATGGTGTCCATCGTATTTTACTACATGACAGTGTGGATGGAGTCATATGTTTACTCCGTTTTATACGCGATTCGAATCATTTAAATGCCATTTGAGTCACTTTTATAAAGTGGCTCGGTTGGATTTTATCTCATATTGAGACCATTTTTAACATTTTTACTACATTTTAATGGTTTTTGTCTTTTTGACGTATTTTACTTTAACATGTTTTATTTTTATTTTAACGTGTTATTTTAATATGTTTGTTCTGTACCTTTAATGTAGTGTATACACCTCTGGGTTCTTTTAGCAGGTGTATCACTCATCTTCTACTATATTGTTTATTTACCCGCATATGCAGGTGAATTATTATGACTCTCCCCTATATGGATTTTACTTTTTTTTGTATATTGTTTAAGGCCCTAATGACCTCACTGTGTCAATGGGTCTATAAACTATAATAATAATAATAATAATAATAATAATAATAATAATAATAATAATAATAATAAAAATATTCTTTTCACATATTATTATTATTATTATTATTATTATTATTATTATCTTAAAATGGAATACTAAAAGTGAAAGGAATCCCTGATAGCTAGGGTTACCATAATTTATTGAGGCCATATCCGGACAGTGGTCTTTCCGGGATGACTGGGGGGTCCGGAGGCCCTCCCCCGGAAATTTTTTTGAAAATTCCTTACTGAAATCTGCGTTTTTAGTTATCCTGATACGTGAAAAATGTTATCAAACTTAACTTGATTTATAAGCTTTTTAAATTACAAAATAAATATTATGGGGTTAATAAATTACAAATTTATTATAATTAAGCTTTTTTAATACACTATCACTTAAATTCCATGAACTATTTACATACAGTAGATAACATAAGTGTTCATATTATATTCTGAACTTTTCATGCTCCAACTTTTGATTACAATGTGCTGGATCCAGGGACAGGTTCTTCAATGTTCCTTGATTTATTCTTTTCAGATGAACTGACCTTCCTCAGAAAAGTCTTGTCATTTTTGATGTGGTCGTGGAATTCTGAGCATGTCATAACAGAATTTGCTTTAATATAAAGAAGATCTCTTACAACTGACAGAGATAATCTTCCTCTTTCAGCCGTCCAAACAGACCCCATCATTGAAAAAATACGCTCAGCTGGAGCCGAAGTAATAGGCAGACACATGTTGAATTCTACTATTTTGAAAATATTCACAAAGGAGAGATTGCTTTTAGAAAATGCTTCAAATACTTGTTTCCATTTCTCTTGAGTTTTGGGGGTTTCATCTTTTGGTAGGGAATCCCATTCAGGTTTCATATTTTTCAGAATTTGGATTAGTGACGAACGCTCATCAAATAATTCATCCACATTGATGGAATCCGGAATAACGCTGGCTACAGTTAAAGCACTGTCTTCCATCTCATCCCAGGTAGGGTCATGTTGTAGCGTTAACCATTTAAAGTGTTTAGCCTTGTCAAAGCTGTTTTCCCAAAGTTTCAAGTAGCTTATTCCAGCTTTGTAAAAACCTTCTACAGTTTTCAGAAAGTTTTCTTCCTTCTTATCATCAACGACTTCTTCATTTTTTTAACTTCTTGTGTAACTGCTTTGCTGCAAACGGTATAAAGTTAGTTGCTTTCCTTTCTTCCAGTTTGACAACTAATTCTTCATACACTTGTGTCGCTTCTGTAGCAGTAATGTAATCAGACTCAACTTTAAGAATTATAATTTGAAACATTTGAAGGCTTCCATGCACAAATGTTAAATAAAGTTAATTTACTGGATCTTCAAAAAATGCAAGTAACGATGCAGGGTAGTTTTCATTTGACAAGAAATACGACTTCAAGGGCTCAAACAAAATCCGTATCCTTTCTACTGCAGGCTTTAAGCTCAAAAATCTTGTGTTTCCATGTGAAAGGATTCTTTTATACTCTAATTCTGCAGATTCACAAAACTCTTTTAATGCGGTCACTCTGACAGTATACTGATAAAAGAATTTGTACACTTTGACAACAATCGCCTCAACATCAACGGGCAGGCCATCACAAGCAGTCTGCACTGTGTTGTGCAAAATATGAGCAGAGCATCCAATGCCAAGAATTGGTCTTGACAGAGCCTTTTGCAGTTTCGAAAAACATTTCCTTGTCCATGCCTTTAAACACCACCAAAGTTGGTATTAGTGTTATCAGCACACAGACAAACGACTTTGGAATCAATAGAGACATTTTTGATACATTTTAAAAGATGTTCTACTAAAATATCAGAGGTTTCACCTGGAAGTTTCACGTTAACACCTTCATTTTGGTTCAAATAACGAACACATACAGGAGTCTTTTCTGTTTGAACAGTCAATTGTTAGTGTAAGAAAATTTGCATCCTTGAGATCTTTGAGCAGTTTATCAAATATGTAAGGAGATATTACATTTAAATAACTGCTTCGGTCTTAGTCCGAGCTCCCGAAAACTTGGGCTCAAGAAGCTTTTTAATAAGTTTGGTAGTGCAATCAGACGTTTTGAAACTAAGTCCATGCATTGCGATATGGTAGGCAAAAGTTACCTTTTTTGCCGCACATTGCAACTCAGCATCTGTGACATCAGTGTTTTTAAAAAAAGTTTTAATACTTACCGAGGATGCTGCTTGATTAGCCTTCTTGTGTCTCTCACTCTGCAAGTGATTTTCTATGTCGTACCGTCCTCGATGCTCCACCGAAAATTCAGAGTTATACGTCAAACATCTCACGCGGTCATTTCTGTTTTGATACTGTCTCAGAAACTTGTATTCTTCTTTTAGTTTGTAATTTAAAACACACTTGCGCTTTGGAATTTTGCAAAGTTATAACTACCTACACACTAAAATTACAAACTGAACACTAATAGTATCAATAAATCAGGAACATTAGGTAAACAGCAAACGAGTTTTTTTTTAACAAACTGACAAGTGATAAACAATATAAACAACTGAGAGTCGTTCGCTCTGTGGACAGCATTGATCTCTATACTATAACTGGATGGACATTTATGGCTGAAATTTTCGAGCTGTCGTCTGCATACCATTGGGTAAGAGAGAAAGAAACTTTCGGGTATCTCTTTCTCTCTTTCACCCATACAAGGCAATGTGGCATTTTGACATCGTTCATTAATTTGATTGATTATATGAGATACATCAATGTTAGAGTGGTTAAACTAAATAAATATGTTAGTTAAAGCTTTGAAGAGCATATAAAAGTTCAAAACAGGTTAGTTTTTTCTTTAAATAAGTTGATGTAGCCTAATATGTACGATGATTTTTGAAGGAAGCTTACTTTTAAGGCTTTATCTCGTACCAGAATCCAACCCTATATTTGTGTCTAGTTAGGATAAAAGACCTTCCAGAAGGAAATTTCTACTTCTGTTCTAAATTGCCGTTCATCCTACCAAAATATTATATATATGAAAGTGTGTCATTCAAACAAGTGTAATACAGTTTTTAGCTAACTTATTTCATTATAGTTATCGAAATGTCAACATAATATGATTTCTGAAAGATATGAGCCAACTTAAATAAACAGGTATTATTACAATAATACTTTCCACAAGCCTATAACCTAAGTGATAGTTTGAATGCATGGCAACTATTCAAAGTTTGTCATTAAAACAAATGTAATCAATTTTTAAGATACCTTGTTCATTATATTTATCAAACTATCAATAAAATATGGTTTCTGAAACCAATATACACGCTAATAACCAACTTTAAATATAAGTGTTGTCGTGGCAGACTGTAAACAACATTGATGATAACTACATAAAACTCCGGTCGGACATACTTTTCTGCCCGGGGTTTTTTTAAGAAGCGATCCACCCCAGTTTGTGATTTTTGCGATGCCCCCCCTTAGTGTGTACCACTTTTTTGTGGAGCTTCGAAAGTTGCCCTATTCCCCTGGTTTTAGTTTTTAAAATGGTGCCCTTTTTTTTTACTACCGACAGTGCGGAGGGAGATTTTTACTCTGTTTTTTTTAGGGCAGGCGAATTTTTAAAGCCTTTTTGAGTCATTTTTAAAAAGTTTTTATCTGTTTTTATCTCATATTGAGATCTTTTTAAAAATTTTTAGTACACTTTAAAACATTTTGTTTTGTCTTTTAAATATTATTTTTTAACATTTTTTTTGTCATTTTAAATTTTTATATTTTAATATGTTTGTTTTATCTTTTTTAGGAGGATAACCTGTGGTTTTTATTTTAACAGGTGTATCACTAAATTTGACAAGACCCCCTTTAAGCACTTCCTATGGAGGTCTCAGATGGGTATTTTACTGTTCTAAATATTATTTTATATTAAATTTTTATTTTTTGAAAGAGTATTCACCTGTATATTCTGCAGGTGAATTATTGTCTCCCCCTATGGGATTTTACTATGTTCCTAATATCGTTCAAGGCCCTAATGACCTCAATGTGTCGATGGGCCTTTAAACCCTAACAATAATAATAATAATTATGTAAGAAAATCTAGAAGAGAAGAGGTCATCTTGACAAGACTCCGCGTCGGGCATACATTTCTGACCCATGTGTTTTTATTAAGAGGGATCCACCTCCGTGTGTGATCATTGCGATTGTCCTCTTAGTGTGTACCACATTCTGGTGGAGTGTCGCAAGTATGCCCCTATTTTTCCTGGCTCTTAATTTTAATGGTGTCCATCGTATTTTTACTACATGACAGTGTGGATGGAGTCATATGTTTACTCCGTTTTATACGCGATTCGAATCATTAAATGCCATTTGAGTCACTTTTATAAAGTGGCTCGGTTGGATTTATCTCATATTGAGACCATTTTTAACATTTTTACTACATTTTAATGGTTTTGTCTTTTTGACGTATTTTACTTTAACATGTTTTATTTTTATTTTAACGTGTTTTTTTAATATGTTTGTTCTGTACCTTTAATGTAGTGTATACACCTCTGGGTTCTTTTAGCAGGTGTATCACTCATCTTTTACTATATTGTTTATTTACCCGCATATGCAGGTGAATTATTATGACTCTCCCCTATATGGATTTTACTTTTTTTTTGTATATTGTTTAAGGCCCTAATGACCTCACTGTGTCAATGGGTCTATAAACTATAATAATAATAATAATAATAATAATAATAATAATAATAATAATAATAATAATAAAAATATTCTTTTCACATATTATTATTATTATTATTATTATTATTATTATTATCTTAAAATGGAATACTAAAAGTGAAAGGAATCCCTGATAGCTAGGGTTACCATAATTTATTGAGGCCATATCCGGACAGTGGTCTTTCCGGGATGACTGGGGGGTCCGGAGGCCCTCCCCCGGAAATTTTTTTGAAAATTCCTTACTGAAATCTGCGTTTTTAGTTATCCTGATACGTGAAAAATGTTATCAAACTTAACTTGATTTATAAGCTTTTTAAATTACAAAATAAATATTATGGGGTTAATAAATTACAAATTTATTATAATTAAGCTTTTTTAATACACTATCACTTAAATTCCATGAACTATTTACATACAGTAGATAACATAAGTGTTCATATTATATTCTGAACTTTTCATGCTCCAACTTTTGATTACAATGTGCTGGATCCAGGGACAGGTTCTTCATGTTCCTTGATTTATTCTTTTCAGATGAACTGACCTTCCTCAGAAAAGTCTTGTCATTTTTGATGTGGTCGTGGAATTCTGAGCATGTCATAACAGAATTTGCTTTAATATAAAGAAGATCTCTTACAACTGACAGAGATAATCTTCCTCTTTCAGCCGTCCAAACAGACCCCATCATTGAAAAAATACGCTCAGCTGGAGCCGAAGTAATAGGCAGACACATGTTGAATTCTACTATTTTGAAAATATTCACAAAGGAGAGATTGCTTTTAGAAAATGCTTCAAATACTTGTTTCCATTTCTCTTGAGTTTTGGGGGTTTCATCTTTTGGTAGGGAATCCCATTCAGGTTTCATATTTTTCAGAATTTGGATTAGTGACGAACGCTCATCAAATAATTCATCCACATTGATGGAATCCGGAATAACGCTGGCTACAGTTAAAGCACTGTCTTCCATCTCATCCCAGGTAGGGTCATGTTGTAGCGTTAACCATTTAAAGTGTTTAGCCTTGTCAAAGCTGTTTTCCCAAAGTTTCAAGTAGCTTATTCCAGCTTTGTAAAAACCTTCTACAGTTTTCAGAAAGTTTTCTTCCTTCTTATCATCAACGACTTCTTCATTTTTTTAACTTCTTGTGTAACTGCTTTGCTGCAAACGGTATAAAGTTAGTTGCTTTCCTTTCTTCCAGTTTGACAACTAATTCTTCATACACTTGTGTCGCTTCTGTAGCAGTAATGTAATCAGACTCAACTTTAAGAATTATAATTTGAAACATTTGAAGGCTTCCATGCACAAATGTTAAATAAAGTTAATTTACTGGATCTTCAAAAAATGCAAGTAACGATGCAGGGTAGTTTTCATTTGACAAGAAATACGACTTCAAGGGCTCAAACAAAATCCGTATCCTTTCTACTGCAGGCTTTAAGCTCAAAAATCTTGTGTTTCCATGTGAAAGGATTCTTTTATACTCTAATTCTGCAGATTCACAAAACTCTTTTAATGCGGTCACTCTGACAGTATACTGATAAAAGAATTTGTACACTTTGACAACAATCGCCTCAACATCAACGGGCAGGCCATCACAAGCAGTCTGCACTGTGTTGTGCAAAATATGAGCAGAGCATCCAATGCCAAGAATTGGTCTTGACAGAGCCTTTTGCAGTTTCGAAAAACATTTCCTTGTCCATGCCTTTAAACACCACCAAAGTTGGTATTAGTGTTATCAGCACACAGACAAACGACTTTGGAATCAATAGAGACATTTTTGATACATTTTAAAAGATGTTCTACTAAAATATCAGAGGTTTCACCTGGAAGTTTCACGTTAACACCTTCATTTTGGTTCAAATAACGAACACATACAGGAGTCTTTTCTGTTTGAACAGTCAATTGTTAGTGTAAGAAAATTTGCATCCTTGAGATCTTTGAGCAGTTTATCAAATATGTAAGGAGATATTACATTTAAATAACTGCTTCGGTCTTAGTCCGAGCTCCCGAAAACTTGGGCTCAAGAAGCTTTTTAATAAGTTTGGTAGTGCAATCAGACGTTTTGAAACTAAGTCCATGCATTGCGATATGGTAGGCAAAAGTTACCTTTTTTGCCGCACATTGCAACTCAGCATCTGTGACATCAGTGTTTTTAAAAAAAGTTTTAATACTTACCGAGGATGCTGCTTGATTAGCCTTCTTGTGTCTCTCACTCTGCAAGTGATTTTCTATGTCGTACCGTCCTCGATGCTCCACCGAAAATTCAGAGTTATACGTCAAACATCTCACGCGGTCATTTCTGTTTTGATACTGTCTCAGAAACTTGTATTCTTCTTTTAGTTTGTAATTTAAAACACACTTGCGCTTTGGAATTTTGCAAAGTTATAACTACCTACACACTAAAATTACAAACTGAACACTAATAGTATCAATAAATCAGGAACATTAGGTAAACAGCAAACGAGTTTTTTTTTAACAAACTGACAAGTGATAAACAATATAAACAACTGAGAGTCGTTCGCTCTGTGGACAGCATTGATCTCTATACTATAACTGGATGGACATTTATGGCTGAAATTTTCGAGCTGTCGTCTGCATACCATTGGGTAAGAGAGAAAGAAACTTTCGGGTATCTCTTTCTCTCTTTCACCCATACAAGGCAATGTGGCATTTTGACATCGTTCATTAATTTGATTGATTATATGAGATACATCAATGTTAGAGTGGTTAAACTAAATAAATATGTTAGTTAAAGCTTTGAAGAGCATATAAAAGTTCAAAACAGGTTAGTTTTTTCTTTAAATAAGTTGATGTAGCCTAATATGTACGATGATTTTTGAAGGAAGCTTACTTTTAAGGCTTTATCTCGTACCAGAATCCAACCCTATATTTGTGTCTAGTTAGGATAAAAGACCTTCCAGAAGGAAATTTCTACTTCTGTTCTAAATTGCCGTTCATCCTACCAAAATATTATATATATGAAAGTGTGTCATTCAAACAAGTGTAATACAGTTTTTAGCTAACTTATTTCATTATAGTTATCGAAATGTCAACATAATATGATTTCTGAAAGATATGAGCCAACTTAAATAAACAGGTATTATTACAATAATACTTTCCACAAGCCTATAACCTAAGTGATAGTTTGAATGCATGGCAACTATTCAAAGTTTGTCATTAAAACAAATGTAATCAATTTTTAAGATACCTTGTTCATTATATTTATCAAACTATCAATAAAATATGGTTTCTGAAACCAATATACACGCTAATAACCAACTTTAAATATAAGTGTTGTCGTGGCAGACTGTAAACAACATTGATGATAACTACATAAAAATTGAAATATCTAAGGTTTTATTCGTATTTGTACAGTATTACCTGTAAAACTGGATTGTATATCCTTTAATGTAAATGTTTCTTCAGGAAAGTATGGTATAATACTTCACTATTTTCAAACAATAACACTTTTATTCATCAGAGACATGTTTTCGCATAAGAACATTTAAAGAAACCGTTAAATCTTTCCCCCCCTCAGTGTAGCAGACGATACACTTGAGCGTCACGCTTTTGTCCTTGGAATGTGCATGTGTATGTCCATCCAGTTATACTATAGAGATCAATGGTGGACAGCGACTGCGAGTGACCTTGAATTGGATGCAGAGACAGAATGCAGTGAGCGCGCAGTACTGCAGTTTGACCAACCTAAGGTGCGGCGCGGAGTAAAATTCCCCAATTCAATAAAACATCATTTAAGAAAATAAATTATTTAACAACTTTATATATGCTGTAAAATATTTACTATACACCTCAGTTCATTTCTAAAAACTCGAAGATTAGTGCAAAGTTTATAAAAATAAAATAAAAAGTGTAAAATTACAATGGGAAGGAAATCCAAGGAAACAACGGGGTCGGAAAGAAAAATTACTATACGCTTTCATAACGAATGCCGGTCGCTAAGGGAAATAGGAAAAATTGTTAACAGACCCCACGCAACTGTTAAGTGTTCCTAATATTTCTACACGCCCTTAGTTTATGCTCTAAATTAACAAGCTCACCTCACTTACACTGTGGTATAGCTTTTAAGACAGGGTCATGCTGGGATAACATTAAACTTAACGTAAAGGTTCTCTTTATGTTTTAAATGGAAACGATTACGGTGCATTTAACTTAACTTAATAGATGTCCTGGGAGGTCTTTCATGTTAAGTGAACATTGCATTAAGGGTATCACGTTATCTAGCCAGCCAATCATTATGTGAGTGACATCTACAGGGCTATTTAGTAATTCATTTGTTGGTTTTTATGACAAACTATAATATGAAATATATTACACTCCTAATGGTATTATTAGGCTAAAGTAGATTTAAGATTAAACTAAAATAGGAAAGCTAAATTTATCGAAAAAATTTAATGATAGATATTTATTACATCTATCGAAAACTTTAAACATTCACATTACGTGAATCGTGATCACACATCTTTAAGTTAAGTTCACCATAAGTTAACGTTACGTTAAGTTAGAGTTAAGTTTATCGTGATCCTGGCGTCAATGTGTAATCCATCAAGGTTAGGTTTCTACCTTACAGGTTAGATGGCGTGTACCATGAAACAATTTGTCCGATAAAAATACACACCCAAGCTGTGTTTAGCAGCTATTGGAGAAAATGTAACAATAAAAGAGTCTGTAACATAATTATTGTAAATGTTTGTCACAGATTGACTCCCGTTTATGTCACCATGGTGATGCTGCAAGCCACTCTCATGGCTTACATGGCTTCTGGTCCTCTTTGGCCCAACAGTCTAATATTGGTGGAAAAATGCAGAAAATCATGGTGGTTTAATATTTTATACATAAATAACTATGTCAATACTGATGTGAGTATTTATTTATATAATTAAAATATTTTCTGAGAATAGTGGTTAAGAGTGTAGAATAGGGTTCTTTACACTTACGCATGTTGTTGATCAAATATTTTTTTCAAACTAACCTTTTTACTTAAACAAACAAATACACTTATTTTGGCACTAAGCACTTAAAGCTAGGTTTGTTAATTTGTACAAAGCTACAGATTTGATATTTTAGATTTTAATGGCGCGCTTAGATGATAAATCGTAAACTATTTTAAAATAACATTGCTCTTATGGAGCTTTCTTTAAATATGGAATGTAGAGTTTAATTGCTGGATGTCTCTGATGACATCTCCAACAAACTTGAAAGCTTTGACTATTGCAAGTAGGTTAGGGAAAGAGGGGAAGCGAGACCTTTTGTGAATAAAATAAAAAGAATAGCTCATTCTTTTCTCAACAGAGGGGTGGTGGTAACAGATATATAAAAACCGCCATTTAAATGTATGTATTTATACGACAAGGTACGTGCTTTGGGGATGCCACATTTTATAAATGCTCTCAATGTTTATCGATGGAAGCTAAATATCATGACCTTTCCTCAATATTAGCTAGCTTACAGACAAATATTTATATTCACTAAAAGATTCTTTAAAAAGTAGGTAGTTTCTAGGATGAGTGCCTGCTGGTCACAGTGCACAATGCTGCACTTTTACCTTTTCATAACCAAAGTCTAAACATTGCCAACTTTCTTTCAATGAAATAACAAAACAGCTCATTTGTTCCCAGAGTTATTTTGTGTATAATTGAACCAAAGAGAAAGGGTCGAAATTTGCCTTGTGTTGTTATTTGTTAGTCTATCGATTGCAATTCGAAACGAATAGGATATATAATTGTTCAGGTGTAGTTGTGTTATATAAATTGTTAGTTGTTCAAATGACACTCTCCCTAAATTAGATCAAGATGGAAAAGTGGATGAAAGCGGGCTCTAGGAAGAAAAAATGAAGAGCTAAGAATGAAATTTTATTTAGATAATGAGTGATCTTTTAGTGGTTTGCTCATACAGAAGTGAAATTCCATCCATATACCTGAAGCAACAAATAGTTTTTCAATTATCGTCACTTCTCACAAAGATCAATTATTTTCTCTACTATGCAAACAATTCTTAGCAGATTTCTGCGAGTTACACACTTTATTCACCAAATAATACTAAAAAAGAAAAAAGGTAGGCTAGTAATGAAAAACATTTAATATTTACTTTTTAAAAGGTTTTATAACCATATTTACAAAAATAGCAAATTGGAAATTATTATAGTATTTCTTATAGATATTATATTAACTTTTTTCATTGTGTTTAATGAAATATTTTAATATATTATATATTTATATCATATATATTAAATATTTTATACATATGATATATATTTATATATTATAAATAATACATTTTAATCTTATATTATATAATACATTTTATATCTTATTACCATACATATATATAATACATTTTATATCTTATTTACCATACATATATATAATACATTTATATCTTATATATAAAAGATACATTTTAATATATATTTATATATATATATATACATGATACATTTTTATATAATATATATTATATAATAAATATATATGATAGTAAATATATATTATATATATATATATATATATATATATATATATATATATATATATATATATATATATATATATATATATGATGACTCCAATCTATTCTTAACAGGGAAAATTCCCGTGATGAATATTTGGCCCGAAACGTGTTACCACAACTTGGGTTCTCTGGTCTTCAATACACAATAGGTCTACATCACTCACCCATTTCCTTATCGGAGTAACTTATCTGACAATATCTCAAGTTTTACACTTCATAATTTATGTTTATAGTATAATTTAAAATTAATTTTAAAAAAATTCTAAATAAATCTCATGAGCCAACCATTTATTTCACAGCTAGTGGTGTATGTATATATTCACACAATTATAATTATTTATATATCATTAATGTTACTAAACGGTTATTTTTGGTGATTAATACTTGCGTCCATAGGTGAATTTAAATAAATACTCTCTACGTCATAAGATATAATTATTTTATCTAGAAAACCACAAATATTATTAATTAGCTGTCTACATTTTTTTTGCTCTTGGTATTATTACATGTTAGGGCTGTATTCATTTAATTATATTAATTAATTAGTAATGAGGATGCTAGAATTTGTAGATAATGTATCCACATTCATGTGGAGTGAACGTGAGGAATGATTTATGGAAAAAACACCCTCTGTACACCCGGCTGGGATTCGAAACCAGACTTCCTCCTCACCCAAAAAACAATACTAGACGAGGCTAATCAGTGATATCTTGTCCATGTGACTATCGGTGCAGATGTATTCATTTTAATGCAAGTAAATATTATTAAAAACTGTTTGTATACATTTAAAATAATAATGAAGTAAAGCTGCCTTAAATTGATCATTGTTTTAACTTGTTCAAAAAGAGATTTAAAAATATCTATTAATTAAACTAAAACTTGACACAAATCTATGGTTGACAGAAATTTTACCATACATAAGGATCAAAACGAATATGTGTCTGTTTGTGAAAAACAACTTAATTAAAAACCTTAACCTTTGAAAACTTAATCAACTCTTCCAAATACACAAATGAGAGGTCATGGCATACTCTTTATATAATTCAACCAAATCCACTTGGGCTCGATGTATGGACTGGTAATGTGACTTATATATACATACTCTAAATCTGTATTTATAGTCAATTGTGTCTATTTGTCTGTATAAATGTTTGTAGCCAGTAAGCTAAAAAGTACTCAACGTATTGAGACGGGACTTCTTCTTTTGTTATCCTTATTTTTCAAAGAACAGTGTCGAGCTATATAAGGGAAAGTACCCAAATATCGTCCCCTCTTTTGTTTATCTGAAATTCAGAGAAAGTATGGAAACAATTTTTTTTTACTAATCAGTTATATTTTAATAACAATTATTTATAATTTTTCTAACTGAAATTGAAAAAAATAAAGTTAGTTGTATGTTTTTAATATTTTTAGAAATAGGTACGAAGAACGATATTAGGGATATAGTGCTTCTAATATCGCCCCCTCTTTCAACCCCTACAAAAAGTCATGAAGCATCAAAAATAACTAGCATAGTCAAGTAATAATCTGTTTATTTAGCTATGTAAATATTAAAATAGATTCATAAAGCTATCCATCAAAACAAATCTCACAAATAAATGTTTTTCTATTGCTGCTATAGCTGCAATATACAGTGTGACCCCACCGATGACACTCTGTACACTGAACCCATTTCTCACCATGTTTGTCATTGGAGAACCATTTATCACACACAAAACACTGAGCATCTTCATCATCCGTTTCTACAAAACTCAGGTGGTCATCTTAGTCTTCTGATGATGTCGAGGAAACCGTCCTCCGTTTATCACAACGTTTCTGTGGTCCTAGCTTAACCCTCTTTCCTCGCTTACCTCTCTGAGAAGTTGACGGATTTGGTAGCGTAGTCCCTGATTTATTTTGTAATACAAATAGTATTTTCTCGCCTATCTCTCGCTTCTTTTTTTTCATTGGCTTCTTTTCGAGCACGATCATCCATTACTTTGTTTTTGTGTGGTGATCCTGTCACAAGAACTGCAGCACCCTGGCGAGAAATCTGGTCAGCAGTTTTGTTGTTTTGTATTCTTGGAACGGGATTTATTTCTGCTGGTAAAATGAAAGGAGAGTCACCGTTGTTCTATTTTTCCTGTAGATCTTCTGAAATGAAGTCATGATCTTGGAAAACATTTCTATTCATGGGAAACAAGCTAGTTTTCCGGAATCAATTTACTTCTACTCCTACTGTATCTGATTTCACATTCAACGGGTTCTCACTACACTCTTAGGTTACTTGAACAAGCACGCAATGCATGCCCAAGAAACCATCTATAGTGAAACGGTTGCAAGACAATAAAAAAGGCAGATCACTAGGGATATTTTATTGGCCTACACTCAAAAGCCCATCCCTAGTATTCAGAACCAGTTATCCGGACCAATAGTAAAACAGATAGCTCGGCAATAGACATTGAATCCTTCCACCTCTTAAAAAATCGTCAATTCATTTTTATTCACTCTTGTTTGAACAGTGATGGTATCTACAAGATTAGCATGGGGTTCATATAGTTGAACTAGAGGAAAACTTAGCGCTTTAATGTCTAACACAATTGCATATAACTTTAGCTTCACCGATATTGAAGGTGGTTTATAAGGTAATCTTGTCAAACTAATATGCAAATATACGTGATAAGCCTTCTTCTTTATTTTTTTTCTTGCTGTGTCAGTCATATGTTATTTTAACCTTACAGTAAATAGTAGTTTAATCTCTATTTCTTTTTGACTATAAAACATGGTACCTTTCAACCAATTCTAATTTTTCTATATTTCAATTGGGTAATCATACATGATACCTTGCTATTGATATGTAATTGTAATTGCAATTGCTTTATATTTCAGTGTGGTGATCATACATGGTACCTTGCTCTTGACATGCAATTATACTTTATATCTCCGTTGCTGTTAATTCCGATGCTGATCAGACCAAGATTGACACTTATCTACATTGCCTTGATTTTTCTTCTTGGCACGTTGTTAACTTTTCTACTGGCTTTCTTATATAACATTCATTTGGCTCCTTTATTTGTGTTGTAAGTAAAATATACATAGACTATTATTTATTTATTTATCATGGGATTATAATTTAAGCATATTATAAAATTTAATAATAAAATTTACATTTTATTACATTCAATTCTAAATTCAAATCATTATAATTATGTTTTAGTTTATCAATAGTATTCCTCAACATATGTTTTAGTTAAATTATTACATTTATTCATTATTGATATATCTTGAATTTGCATATATATTTATATGTTTTAGCGCATATTTACTGTACTTTTTACAGTTTAAGATCAAGTTTAATAAGTAGGCCCAATTTCTAAATTAATATTTTTATATATATTGATTTATAAAAGCAAGACTGAATTTTAAAATAAAAAAAATAACATACATACCTAATCACGCTTTTGCCTTACGGGTCAGGAAAAAAAACTGTGCATATAGCTAAAAAAAACTCCGTATTTAATTAATCCACACTAAGTTTCTCTCCAATTCCCTATCCTTGCATACTCCCTTCGCTTCAAAAACATTCATACAATGAGTCATACATGCTCTTTTATTATTAAAACGCTTAATATTTCCCTTTTTCACACATTTGTCTACAACATTTAGCCACGTCTTACATGACCTACACCTTCCTATTGATCCATACACTCTTTCATCATATATTTGCTTTGTCACTCGAACCACACTCATCCTTGACCTATTGGATTCCCTTTCAAACCGCACTCCTTCAGCACCCTTTCATTACTGACACTGTCCATATGAGTTTTTCCACATATATTTCTTAAATACCTCATTCCAACGGTATTTATCTTACTCTTGAGTTTCTTATAACAAACCCACGCGTCACATCTGTACAACAATATTGGCGTTAGCACACTTTAATATACTTCCATCTTTACCTCTTTCGATAATAGGTACTTCATTCTTTGCATTAGTTCAGATACATCCAACTACTCACAGAAATGCATTCATCCGTGTATTGATTTACCATTATATTCTCTCATTTTTACCAAACATTCTGCGCAGATACAAAAAATCATTAACTTGTTCCAACAGTTTTCCATTTATACCAAGCTGACAATCATTTCCTGATCTGTCCTTAAAAACTATCACCTTAGTTTTGGAGACATTTCTACGAATATTCATTTTCTGACACCACATTTAAATAGTTTAATGCATTATGCACTCTACTTTAATTCTCAGCCATTAATACGGCATCATCTACATATAACAACGTTCTCATATTCATATAAACTTTTTCCAGCGTGTGGCCGGGTTAGTTTAGTAAAATGCCCTGAGCTTCCCCTATCCTTTCACCACTCTTCCTCCTTTGATTTCTTCCATTATACTCCTCTTACGTTCACACTTTCCGTTATCTGCTCCTTCCATTTATTTCTTGGCTTTTCTTGTGGTATTTTCCTATACACTTAATATCCATAATTGTCTTTGGCATCCTATTCTTTTCCACCCTCATTACATCTCAGTGTTTATTTATAAGCTATCTCATGAACTCTCTATACGCCCAATATTTCCCGAATAGCTTCGTTCCTTATCGTGTTTTGCCTTGTGCAATTAATATGTTCCTTAAAAACTTAATTCCCATGACCTCCACTTCCTTAGTCTCTCGTATTCAATAGCCATGTTTCTGCTACATATGTGACAGTGGGTACAAAGTAAGCACTATATATCACTTTTTTACACTTCAAAGGCACTTCTCTACTACATAGCAGATCTCTTATACACTTATAGAACAACTCCCCCTGTTGCCCTCTTCTTATCAGATCCTCTCTAATCCCACACTTCAATTCAATCAATTTTCCAAGATATTGTACATTCTGTACTTTTCTCAGCTCTACTCCATCCAACTCTAACTTTATTTATTATTAAATAAAATTGTAATATTTTGTTTGTTTTTAGAGACCCTGAAATATCAATGATATATTTCCCTACGTATACACGTTACCAAACCTGGTTGATGGGTTTGGTACTTGGGTGGATTATTAAGGATATCAATGAAAAGAAGATTATCATTACTAAGGTAATAATAAATATTAATCAGTGTTAAATGTTACCTGGACATGAGGATAAAATCCTAGAACCTCGTTTCAGCGTTTGTGAAGCAGTTGAGATCAGTATCACTTGGACAAAAGCACTTGAAAGCATGGTAGTAGCACTTGAACACAATCCAAAAGTAGGGACACTTGAGCGCATGGTAGTAGCACTTTAACACAAGCCAAAAATAGTCGCACTTGAACGCATGGTAGTATCACTTTAACACAAGCCAAAAATAGTCGCACTTGAACGCATGGTAGTAGCACTTGAGCACAAGCCAAAACAAGTTCCACTTGAGCGCGTGGTAGTAGCACTTGAGTGCAAACCTAAAATAGTGAAACTTGAGCGCATGGTAGTAGCACATGAGTGCAAACCAAAAGTAGTGGCACTTGAGCACATCGTAGTAACACTTGAACACATCGTAGTAACACTTGAGCACATCGTAGTAGCACTTGAGCTCATCGTGGTAGCACATGAGTGCAAACCAAAAGTAGTGGCACTTGAGCACATCGTAGTAACACTTGAACACATCGTAGTAACACTTGAGCACATCGTAGTAGCACTTGAGCGCATCGTGGTAGCACTTGAGTGCAAACCAAAAGTAGTGGCACTTGAGCGCATGGTTGTAGCACTTGGGCACAAGCCAAAAGTAGTAGCACTTGAGCGCATGGTAGTAGCACTTAGCAAAAGCCAGAAATAGTAGCACTTGTACGCATTAAAACAGCAGTTGAGTGCAAAACAAAAGTAGTGGTACTTAAGCGCATGGTAATAAATCTTGAGTGAAAACTAAAAGTAGTGGCACTTGAGTGCATGATAGTAGCACTTGCTCACATGGTAGTAGCACTTGAGCGCATGGTAGTAGAACTTAAACAAAAGCCAAAAGTAGTAGCACTTTACCGCATATTAGTATCACTTGAGCACAAGCCAAAAGTAGTGGTCATTATTGTATATAATTATTTTAAAATGCAGGCCACACACGTTACGATATACTTGCGCAAGTTTAGACTTGCACCAGTATGCATGACGCCCGTATAGACCACACACGTCTCAAATTTACTTGTAACGATATCATTTCTGTCTTAAAGTGACCGTCCAGGTGTGTTTTGTTGCGCGATAATGGCATCCATTGATGACGCTTTGGCAATGGTTGGCTTAATATTTCCTACAAAAAAAAAAACCCAGAAAAGACTTAAAATAAACCGAAATGTATGGTGTAAAGACTGGTTAATGAAAAGAGAGCAATATTCGCACATCAACTTATTAAACGAATTGAAATTTGCACCCAAAGACTGGCATAACTATCTTCGTATGGACGACTTATTTGAAGCTTCTGTCGATGGTTTATTCAAAAGAGAGATAATGTTATGCGACAAGCCAATATCACCACACGAAAGATTGACAGCAACGCTAAGGTTCCTCGCAACTGGGAGGAGTTACGAAGACCTGAAGTTTACAACAATGATATCACCTCAGGCGTTGGGTGTGATTATTCCAGAAACATGTAACGTGATATACAAAGTACTGCGGAAAGATTATTTCAAGGTGAGTAAAACACTTCAGATTTGGTTCACAATGTTTATTGAACATCATTAAAGCTAGATACAAATGCCCCGGTTGATTGTTCTGGAATAGATAATTGCACTACAGTATCTTCAATTGAATCTTGTGAGTCTGTGTTGTACTGTACTGAAGACGTGGAAGAATAATAATCATATTCTTGCTGGGGTGTTGGAGGACTGGGAGTTGGAGTTGCGCGAATGAACTGTTGTGGTTGGTATGTTGGAGGACTGGGAGTTGGAGTTGCGTGAATGAACTGTTGTGGTTGGTATGTTGGAGGACTGGGAGTTGGATTTGCAAGAATGAACTGTTGTGGTTGGTATGTTGGAGGACTAGGAGTTGGAGTTGCGCGAATGAACTGTTGTGGTTGGTGTGTTCGAGGACTGGGAGTTGGTGTTGCGCGAATGAACTGTTGTGGTTGGTATGTTGGAGGACTGGGAGTTGGAGTTGCGCGAATGAACTGTTGTGGTTGGTATGTTGTCGAGGACTGGAGTTGGAGTTGCGTGAATGAACTGTTGTGGTTGGTATGTTCGAGGACTGGGAGTTGGAGTTGTGCGAATGAACTGTTGTGGTTGGTTGTTCGAGGACTGGGAGTTGGAGTTGCGTGAATGAACTGTTGTGGTTGGTATGTTGGAGGACTAGGAGTTGGAGTTGCGTGAATGAACTGTTGTGGTTGGTGTGTTCGAGGACTGGGAGTTGGAGTTGCGTGAATGAACTGTTGTGGTGGTGTGTTCGAGGACTGGGAGTTGGAGTTGTGCGAATGAACTGTTGTGGTTGGTGTGTTCGAGGACTGGGAGTTGGAGTTGCGTGAATGAACTGTTGTGGTTGGTATGTTGGAGGACTAGGAGTTGGAGTTGCGTGAATGAACTGTTGTGGTGGTGTGTTGGAGGACTGGGAGTTGGAGTTGCGTGAATGAACTGTTGTGGTGGTGTGTTGAGGACTGGGAGTTGGTGTTACATGGAACTCTCTTTGTGGGAGCATCAAGTGCCCATTTACGCTTGAAATAGTGTGTCATTTATGATTTTTTCGGCAATCAGTCTTTGCTGTTTCGGTAGATCACGCAATTTCATTGCGACATTTTTGCAAAAAATGTCAAATCGATCGTCCTTTACCAAAGGACGTTTGAAATGCTCGTTAACGGATTGTAATACTTCGTTAGACAAATCAGTCAAACCTGATGAATAACTCATAGTTTTTCTTTTGGGAGGTCTAGGGCGAGTTGATGTCTGTGCAGAGGTAGAAGGTATACCCTGAGAATTATCATCTCTATCTTGTGACGGCAGAAAATCGCTCTCCATTGACTCTGGTTCATTTTCCTGAAACAATAATTTTTTTTTTCTAGTTTCCATAGTCAGAAAAGGAATGGAAGAATATAGCAAAACATTTTGATAAAGATGGAATTTTCCACATTGCCTTGGCGCCATAGACGGCAAACACATAGATATTATTCCTCCAAGTGGAAGTGGTTCATATTTTTATAATTATAAAGGTCCACACAGTATGGTACTTCTTGCAATAGTGGATGCGAGGTACCAATTTATAATGTGCAACTTTGGAGTTAACGGCAGGATATCAGACGGAGGTGTGCTTCAAACTTCTAAATTCTATGAAAAGCTTCAGAAAAACAAATTAAATATCCCGTCAGATGAACTATCAAAAGAAGTTCTAAAATACTTCCTTATGTATTTGTAGCCGACGATGCTTTTGCTTTGAGAACGGACATGATGAAACCATTCCGACAGGCAGATTTAAATTCACAAGAAAGAAAGATATACAACTATCGAGTATCTCGAGCGAGACGCATTGTTGAAAATGCTTTCGGAATTTTGGCTTTTAGATTTAGAATTTATAGAACTCAAATTAATATAGGACCAAAAAATATTGATACGGTGGTAATGGCAAGCTGTGTTTTACACAACTTTTTAATGTCATTGTCATCAAATTTATACACTTCTACAGAATGTTTCGACCGTGAAAACACAGAAGATGGAACTATTACACCAGGTTTAAATTCAAATGATTCAAACATGGAACCATTATATCGAAGAAACTATGGAAATAATCCAACTGCCGCCAAAAATATTAGAGAACAGTATGTACACTACTTTAATAACGAGGAAGTGTACCTTGGCAAATCTTTATCTATTGATTACTTAATAAATGAATAAAATAATCTTTAGTTTTGTGTATTAAACCTACTTACTTGAGAACTGTCATTTTCATCGATATTAGAACGAGAAGATCTTGGCGTTCCTTGGTCGTCATCCAGAAATTTCATCAGATCGTAATACCATAATGTGGGCTCATAAACATCATTGTTCCTCTCCAGATCATGTAGACTCTTCTATCTTTTTCTTTTCTTTTCGGTAATTCGTACGTAGGCCATTAATTTTTTTAACAATCATATCACGGTCAGTGTTAGGTTCAATTTTTTTAAATTGTTCGATTAATTTATTATAAGCAGCTGTTTTTTTAATCCCTGTTGTGATAGTCTTTGTTTTTTATTTGCCAAATACACGGTTCACTTCTGTAAATATTTAAAAATTCCTCCAAATTCTCTCGAACTCCACGTCCCTCACTCGACATTTTGACGCGGAACCGACCGCAGAACGCGCGTACAATCAGGCGGCTAATACCACTGAATAGAGATGTGATATTGGTATCGTTATAACTGTACTATAGCCACGCGCACCCTCCTTGCGCAGCGCCCAGCCCCCCCCCCCCCTCCCGATCAACTCACCATCAAACTAAGTAGCCGGAAACCAATACCGATACTCAACGTTCCAAGGTTGTAACCGTTTGGAACAGGTACAAAGAGTATATCGGTATCTTACATCCCTACCACTGAAACTTGCGCGACATGCCACACACGCTCAAGTAAACCTGCGCAAACGAAAATTTGCACAAGTTCGGAATCGAAAACTGAAAATCCCACAAGTCTAGAAACTTGCGCAAGTATATCGTAACGTGTATGGCTGGCATTAGAGCGTAAATAGAACTTGCAGTCGGTGAACTCAACTTAGCTTTTTGACATACTTAGTAGGTTCACTAACAAGCCAAGCCTGGGAAAACAACATTTCTTTATTCTATTCCTCGACCTCAGTTCAAGCGCTCAAGTGCTACATATTCGTTTCAGCTTGTCAATACTCTTCCACTAAGCTAGTCAGGATTCAAATATTGCTCAGGTTTAATCATTATTTATAGTTTAGAGAAGAGTAGCTACTAACTTGTCGATGACCTCACACGACAATCACAGACTCTTCCCTTGCTTATGATATGAATCCTCTAATGGGATAGGGATAAGGAAAGAAGCACTTTAAAGGTAATCTATCCGCATTTGTGTTGAATGAGAGTGGGAAACCACATAGAAAAACCAACCTCTCTAGACCCGACTGGGATTCGAGCCCCGTTCTTCAGGTCACCAGCATGCCAGTCTAACACGAGGGTGACACCTTAGACCAATCGGCCACTAAAGTGGATGAAATAAATACAGTAGTCTCGTTAATCCGAACTAACCGGGATCAAGACCTGTTCGGATTACAAGATTGTCGGATCAACCGAAATCTTTCCTATAATGTAAATTAAAATTTCATTGTAAGGTCTGATGGGCGTATTTACGTGTGTGCTATTCACGAAAACTGACAGGTGGGGTGGGTACCCTGTTGCTATTTTTACACACTTCATTACGACAAAAGAGACTTACTGATTTTATGAATATGCCATATATATATAATTGTTGTAAGTACCCTAGAAGATGCTGTTTTCATAACTTTTGAAAGCAAAACAAACTGAGTGAATTTATACATAGTTTCTTTTCACTACTTTGTACTATTACAATAAATTTTGTTTTAAAATTAAATTTGTTTTTTCTTCCACTTTTGTTCGGATTAACCAGATTTTCGGATTAGCGTAGTTTGGATTAACGAGACTCTACTGTAAATATAAATGCGTTAGTTCAATTATCTTACTAACTTGAGAAAAAACAGCATAGTAGAATAGATATAAAATATTCCGCTTAAGGTGTAGATATATTAATATCATTCTTAGCTTACACCAAATAATTAACATTTAAATATTCCAAGAAAGATAAAACGTTTGAAATGTTATTCCAAATTGAATATCCTTTAACATGTGATAGTTCTAACTTTGCTTGAGCAATGAGCTCGACTAAAACTTGTTAAGTACACTTCAATAAACCTGGAACTATCTGAACTACCGTTACCTTGGCGGATAAGTTAACATTACGTTGCAGCTTATAATCTAGAGCCATATTGTAATTTGTCAAGGTAAGACCTTTCAGGATAAGTGAAGAGTTTATTGTTAGTGAAATTATATTTTTCCATATGAATAAAGTAATGATTAATATTATCCATGTTATGTTACAGGAAATGGTTGCTATAGGATGGTTTGTTTCTACTTTAATAGGTTTACTATCGCTCTACTTGAGATATCCGTTGGTCCAAGAGGATCATATTTACAATAATCTGGAAGTTTCTTTCTACTTTGCTTCACACAGATTTTTATGGGCTCTAAGCATTTGTTGGCTTATCTTTGCTTGTGTCAGTGGATATGGAGGTATAGTACACTCTAATATGTATAGAGTTATTAACTAAAGTGATAGTCATTTTATTATCTGGGCTTGGAAATTTATAGAATTTTTGGCCGATATTCATTTAAATTGGAGATTATTTCTTCACATTTTATTTATAATGGAGGTAGAATATAAGATCTGTCATTTTAGGTTAAACATTTCCTCATAAAATTAAACAATTGCTATGTATAGTAAATGTTTAAACTCATTAATGTTATGTACTAATTTAACTAAATTGTAATCATAGCAAAAAAAATTTTTTACAGCATTTCGAAAGAAATATATATTAAAGTGACTTGTTATATCTAACCTAAAATAATGATTAATTTTATAGAATTACTAAGAAGTTTAAAACGATACCTATCAGCATGATTTTAATAAACCGACTTTATATTCCAAAACTCTGACAGAAAAAATGTTACAGTTACTTATTATATATGATAATGAATACGTGTTGCGTGATCAAATATTTTTACACTATTGTAATCTCGAATATAAGGTGAGGAGTTTATACTCCAAAGTTGATAGGCAACTAAGAGCGGAACCCCAAGGCCACAGACAATAAAGAAACAGACTTTGAACCTTACGGGGTTTTTACTGCGCTCCTTTTTCCAGCTTGAGTACTTCAACACTGAGTTTCGCTAGTGTCACTGAAAGGACTAACCGCAGCGATCCTAGTGTTGAAGGACTCAAGCTACCAAAAGGAACACAACAATTTTAACCTGGAAGTTGAGTGTCTGGGTATATTATCTGTCTGTGCCCAAGGCTAAGTAAGGTGTATCGAATTCTGGAAGGTCAATATGACAGAGAGGGATGATCTGACACACACATGGTTGTTTGAGAAATGGGTTGAGCCCAAACTGATGGTTAGTGCACGGTTCATCCATGTAGATTTTACAGCCTTCCCGAGGTAACGGGTTCTGCTTCGGATGACCATTTATTTCCTGTGTATACTCGTGTGAACAGAATTCCTAAAGCTGCTTCTTCCATTACTTACTTACTCTATGGCAGTGGTCACCAAATGGTGGACCGCAGTCCGCATCCGAACCGCAAATACATTTTTAAGGACCTTGACGAGATAGCGATAGACAGAAGAACTGATGCTATTTTGGTGGTAGGTGAGTAGTAGGCATGAAAGGTTAGCAATAATAAGTCAAAGGTCCCGGGTTCGATTCCCGTGTCCAGGTGTCATTTTTAAATTTTCATAATAGGAAATGATAAATAAGTAAAACAACTAAAGGAAAATAAATTGAGTTTGTGAATTAGTATAGTCCTATAAGGCTTTAATTTGAGTCACTGTTAAGGTTTTGCTGGACCGCGAAAGTATGTCGAGTTTTTAAAACGGACCTCCATCAAAAATAATTGGGGATCCCTGCTCTATAGCATTAGGAACTCGAAAGTTCATTGCTGCACTTACAAAAGTACGACATCCATCCCTATCTTGAGCTAGTACTATCCAGTCAACCTCATTACACCACATCTTCCTCATGTTCAGTCTAATGTTATTCTCTCATATGCGTCTAGGTCTTCCCAATGGTATTTTCCTATTAGGTTTGTCAGTCAGTCTGAACACGGTTCTAAATTCTCCCATTCACGCTGCATGTTCTGCCTATCGTAATCAACAAGTATTGATTATCCTAACAGATAAGCTATGATGTTGGCAGGTTGAACTATCTTGTGATCATCCATGAGCATGTTTGACAGCAGATCAAAGGAGCCTTTATACAGATATACTTCAAAGTACAGTGTCATCTTCAGGAAAATGGTTTTTCTTGAATTCTCTAGGGGGTACCGAAAAGACCTTCCTCATCAATGTATTGCTGGCCAAAGTTAGAAGCGGGAGTAGTATTGCTAGAGCTGTTGCTTCTTCCGGTATTGCTGCAACTATCTTGGAGGGAGGCAAAAAAGCTTATGCAGCATTCAAACTGCCTTTTATCCTAAACAATGTTTACTCTCCTTCGTGCAAGATCTCTAAACAAAGTAACATCGCCCAAGTGTTGAAAGACTGCCAGCTTATTGTTTGGAACGAATGCACCATGGCTCATAAGGCGGGCATTAAAGCTCTCGATCGCACTCTTAGAAATATTCGGAACGATTACAGCATTATGGTAGGAGTTACTATTGTTTGCAGGTGACTTCAAACAAACACTCCTTGTTGTTCCGAGAGACACGAGAGCTGACGAAGTTCATTCTTGCCTAAAACATTCTTCATTATGGCCACATATTGAAAAACTTTTATTAACAATTAGGGGAGATCACAGGGTAGGTGAATGAAGATGTTGCTTGATATTGGTGAGGGCAGATTGAATGATCAGAACAACGTGATGGACATCCTGGCTGGACTCTGCACTTTGGTAGATACTGTTGAGAGTCTTATAGACCACATCTACCCCGACATTCAATACATCGACCAAAAATCATCGTCTTGCCTTTGTGAAAGAGCTTTACTGACCCCCACAAATGCGTCAGCTTCAGAACTCACTGGCCTTCTGTTGCAAAGAATTGAGGGTTTTGAGGTTAAGTACATATCAATTGACTCGGTCCTTAACAGCGATGAGGCGGTAAACTATCATGTCAAGTTTCTCAATACTCTCAACCCTCCAGGAATGCCGCCTCATCAACTCACCCTGAAAGCCGGTACTCCAGTGATGCTTCTCAGAAACCTACATCCACCAAAGCTTTGCAACGGAACATGGCTTCAGGGGACGTGCCTGGTTTTTAGACTTTGGGGGGGGGGGGGGGGGGAGGAGGAAGAACACAAAATACTATAAGTGATTTTAACACTCACTAATAATAATTGTTTATAGTATAAATAACGCCTACACTAGCAATACTCTTAAATTCAGTTTCATCTATATAAATAAAAATGAATGGCTAAATGTGTTGCTAAGCGCAAAACTCGAGAATGGCTGAACCAATTCGGCTAATTTTCGGTTAATTTGTTTCGGTCTTGAAGATCGATTTGAACAATGAATCGATTAAGTGAATCCATCTCAGACACCCTAAACTTGACTTTCGATTCATTTACTTATTGTTTCGTTTTATATTCAAATAAAACAAAAGAGTATCAAACCATAATATAAAGAAAAAACCTGTTTCATTTTATTCAAATAAAACAAAAGAGTACCAAACCATAATATAAAGAAAAAACATTTGAAATGTAATTAGTAACTTTATAATTATGAACGTAACTTTAAAATTGATATAAACTACTTGAATGCATCCGTAGATTTGACACTTTCTCTTTCTACGATATACAGTTTGTCTTTTACAGTTTTTCAGTAGATTCTCAATTAGTGCGTGTTATTTTCTTGGTTGTTTTTAAATCTTCGCTTCTCAATCGATAAACAAGTTCCTCGATTCATCTTTGGTTGATTGGTTTATTTTGTGTGTGTTTCCATTTATACTTTGTTCAAGACTCATGGCGCCTATAAGATGCGGGCGGAGCAATTTGGGTCGAAGAACTCGAAATGCTAGAAACCAAGCTAATTTTCAATCTAATCGGACTGAACAGCAACGTGAAGAGCGAAATGAAATTGAAAGGATTCGGCTATCACAAACCCGTGCAGCACGTCATTCAACTAATAATCTTGCAGGTTTGAAACGAGCTGCTTTCAGTTACGATGTTTCAATTGACTACAGTACCCTCCAATGCGTTGCTATTGGATCTATGAACTCAATTGGCCCACATTGTAAGGCATTGAAATACAAAAATGAAGCCGCTGGATTGGTTGCGCACCAAGAATAGGCCATTGGTAACTCATTGGTTTCAGGAACGGGAACGGATTCCTACATTTCCTTACTAATATCCAGAAATATAACAACTGCTTCCAAATGACTTCATTTGGGGCAACAAATGTAGTTCGGGACAATTTCATGCCAACTTTCAAGGTAATATTTAACAAACAGACTTATCCCCCGTATTGCTTTGTTTATTTTATTTTATTGTTTTTGTAACAAAAGTAATAAACCTGTATTTTTAATTCACAGATACAAGGCCAAATATATCATCGAGCAGGTTCACTGTTGCCGGTGTCAGATGGCGACTACAAATTCCTGCAAATTTATTTCATGGGCAATTTCAACACAAGAAATTTATCTACGTTGTGCACATAACAGTTCAGTGAAGAGGTCTATTGTAGAAGAATTACAAACTTTCTTTCATCAACACAATCAGTTGATTACATTGTTCAAAGCTGCACTGGATCTCATGCCATTTGATAATCACAAAATTGTAATCAGAGCTGATAAAACTCATGTGGGCCAACATGCAAGACGTTTCAATACACCAAAAATTGATGAAGTTGCCATTGTTATAGTTGGAGAAAATTTGGAAGCCCGTGATATTGTTTTACATCGCCGGAATGATCAGTTACAGCGTGTGTGTGAAACACACCGCTCATATGATGCGCTACAAAATCCCATCATGTTTTGGCAAGGTGAAGATGGTTTATCATTTCTCAATCAAGATGACATAAAGTCTGTTCAGCGTAGGAATTGTTTTCTGAAAGGCCTTTTTCCCTACCAGAAAGCTATTATATAATAGGATATAGGTAGGAAAAATACCTTTCAGAGAGTAATTCCTACCGTGAATGGAGTATATCCCCTTACAGGTAAACAAATTTGGTTTAGCAATGGAGATATTGTGTCAGCTACTATATGTATTATATGCAAGTTCAATCACTGTAATTAAAACAATAATTTATTTACAGGTGCCGAAACCAACAAAAAAAGTCAGTTCAATGAACTATTATTCATACCTCCTGATGTTTCGTCAAAATGAAGACAATCACATCTTGAAATGTTGGCGATTATTTCACCTATATGATGTTGATATGTATGTCAAAATTGAAACAGAGCGATTGATATTCATCAGGTTGAACCAGACCAAAATCCGTTCTGAAGAGTATATTCACCTTCGAGATACGATTAATACTGATGGAAATGCAGAGAATGTCGGCCGGATGACAATTCTTTCAGCAACATACATCGGAAGTCCTCGACATATGCATAAATATGCTCAAGATGCCATGTCGTATGTTCGTCATATGGCACAGCAGATTTATTTATCACATTCACGTGCAATCCGCAGTGGATATAAATCAAACTTGAGTTATTCCCTGGTCAATCACCCATTGATCGCCATGACATTACGGCAAGAGTCTTCAAACAAAAGTTGAAATCTTTAATGGATTTCATTGTGAAACATAGCGTGTTTGGCGAGATACGCTGCTGGATATATTCTGTGGAGTGGCAGAAACGTGGATTGCCTAGTGCACATATTCTGATTTGGTTGGTTGAGAAGATAAGACCAAATGAAGTTGATGAAGTGATATCAGCTGAAATCCCTGATGTACAAGTATATCCAGGCTTGCATGAGGTAGTTATTAAAAACATGATTCATGGTCCTTGTGGAACACTTAATCAAAATTCACCGTGTATGGTGGATGATAAATGTTCGAAGCGTTATCCACGGGCATTAGTAGCAGACACAATTACCGGAAATGATGGTTATCCACTATATCGTCGTCGATCGACTTCAGACAACGGAAGATCAACAATTGTCAAATTAAATAAACAAGACATTGAAATTGATAATCGTTGGATTGTTCCATATTCACCGATCCTATCAAAGACTTTCAAGGCGCACATCAATGTTGAATCTTGCCATTTCGTGAAATCTATCAAATACATTTGTATATATGTAACCAAAGGAAGTGATATGGCTGTGATTGGAGTTCGTCATTGGAATTTTCTGCACCAAGTTACCCAATACCAAATGGGCCGGTATGTTAGCAGTAATGAAGCAATTTGGCGCATTTTCTTTTCCCATTCATGAAAGACACCCCACTGTTGTTCACTTAGCCATACACTTAGAAAATGGTCAAAGAGAATATTTCACGGCACAGAACGCATTACAACGAGTTGTTCAACCACCATCTCCAACCTTGACCTGTTTTTTTTGAAATGTGTCAGAATGATGATTTCGCCCAAAAACACTGCTATACTCCGAATTTCCAAAATATTATATTTGGAATCAATCCTCAAAGAAATTTCAACGATGGAAACAAGGAAAACCAGTTCTAGGTTACCCAATACAATAGGTCGAATTTATTCAGTCCACCCAAGCAACGATGAGTGTTTTTATATGCGATTGCTATTAGTCAATGTTCGAGGACCAACATCATTCCAACATTTACGAACTGTTAATGGTGAATTGTGTGGCTCTTACAGAGAATCCTGTCAAAGTTTACAACTGTTAGAAAATGACGCTCATTGGGATCAAACTGTCAATGATGCTATAATTTCTTCACAAGCTCATCAAATACGTACATTGTTTTCTATAATTATATCAACATGCTTCCCATCAAAACCAATTGATTTATGGATCAAATACAAATATGATATGTGTGACGATATCTTGCATCAAATGCGCATTAGAACAGGAAATCCAGATGTACAAGTCAGTGAAAAAATTTACAATGAGGCGTTAATATCAATTGAGGACATGTGCTTGATGATGTCAAACAAAGTATTATCTCAATTAGGCATGGCCGCTGCCAATCGCCCGATGCACTACGCTTTTAATCAAGAGTTGCAACGAGAAAAACTGTACGATCTCGATGCTTTAAGAGAATCAGTTCGAATAAATCTTCCGCTTTTGAACCAACAACAAAAGTATGTATTTGATACTCTTATGAAAGTTGTACATGATGGAACTGGAGGGATTTACTTCTTGGACACTCCCGGTGGTACAGGAAAAACTTTTTTGATTTCTTTGATTTTAGCAACAATTCGCTCACACAGTGAAATTGCACTCGCACTTGCTTCATCAGGCATTGCAGCGATATAGTTGGTAGGCGGTCGAACAGCCCAGCCCATTCAGCGCTAAAATTGCCGTTGAATATGTAAAACAACGAAACTCCGATCTGCAACATTTCGAAGAACTCTGCAATGGCTAAGGTTTTGCAGCAATGTAAATTGATAGTGTGGAATGAATGTACGATGGCACATAAAAAGTCTTAGGAGCATTAGACCGAACCATGCAAGATCTGCGGAGCAATAAAAATAGATTTGGTGGTGCGATGATTTTGTTAGCAGGAGATTTTCGTCAAACATTGCCAGTGATTCCACGGTCAACGCCAGCTGATGAACTTGATGCATGTTTAAAGTCCTCCGTTTTGTGGAAACACGTAAAAATACTAAATTTAAGCAAGAATATGCGTGTCGAGTTCAAAACAACTCATTGACATAGGTAATGGCAACTTCGCTTTAGATTTTTTGACTGGCTGCGTTACCTTTCCTGACAATTTTGGTCAGTTTACTGAATCAAAAACCGAACTCATTCAAAAAGTGTTCCCAAACGTTGCTCAAAATTACAGATATCATATTTGGTTGAGCGAACGAGCTATATTGGCTCCCAAAAACATGGATGTAAACGAATTAAATTTCAAAATTCAAAATGAAATTGCCGGTGAATTGAGGACATACAAATCAGTTGATTCCGCTACTAACCAAGATGATGTCGTCAACTATCCACCCGAATTTTTGAACTCACTGAATTTGCCAGGATTGCCGCGCCTGGCAATCTTCAATTAAAGGTCGGATCAGTGATCATAAGGTTGCGAAATATCAACCAACCGCGTATTTGTAACGGCACACGGCTAGCGGTGAAAAAATTACTAAACAACGTGATCAAAGCAACCATTCTAAAGAGAAAGTATAAAGGAGAAGACGTTTTGATACCACGCATCCCATTGATTCCGACTGACATACCATTTGAATTTAAACGACTGCAGTTTCCAGTGCGGCTTGGTTTCGCTATGACCATAAATAAATCCCAGGGGCATTCATTGAGTGTTTGCGGTATTAATCTTGAAAACCCATGTTTCTCGCATGGCCAATTGTATGTTGCCTGTTCCCGTGTCGGAAAACCATCAGCCTTGTTTGTTTACGCGCCAGGTAATCAAACAAAAAATATCGTGTACCATAAAGCATTACAATGAAAATATTATTTAACACAATATTACTAAATTATTGCAGTATACGAAATAGAAAACTGAATTTTTTAAGTAGTTGTTGTTTAGGATTATGACATTTAAAATACATAGATAAGTATATTAACATTATGCAAATTTATTGTTGGTATCACGGTTATTATTTGATAGTCAATAAATAAAGTGATCACTCTGAAATACGTTTATATTCAATTTTTTATTTAAATTACACATTTGTGACTGTATAGTATCACAAACTTATCTGTTCTGGTGACCAGTACTGAAAACTAAAGATGTCATCACTACATGTACACTTTATAAGCGAAGCCATCACCAGAACTTGACCAGAAAAGATAATTTTGTGGGACTGCCACAGTCCTATAGCTTTTGACAGAACGACTTCTGTCGGGTGAGCTAGTATTCAATATATATGTTTCAAATGAACATTACAATTTAAAAAAAAAAATTCCTCACATTAAAATAACAATTTTTTCTTAGTTGTTCAACATTTCAAATAACTATAGCCTTACCTACAAGAGTACAAGTAATTTTGTATTAAATAAATAATAGGTACTATATTTAGTCTATCACACTGATAACACAACTTATAAATAAAATACTTATTTTAAATTAGCATAGGCTTCACCAAACACTCTCTTTCTTTGTTCATTAACTATAATAAACTTGTACAAACTTGTCCAACATATCTTTATGCGTGTGACACACAGCCACATGATTAATGCGCCTCTGTGTCATATTGTTCCTCAAGTATGTTTTATGGTGGCGTATCGAACTAAATGATCTTTCCGCCTCACATGACGAGCTTGGAACAACCAGCAATATATGCAACAGAACCTCAACATTACTAAGCATTGCTCTCACTTCAGGGGATAGCCTTCGAAATGCTGTTAGGGCATCTTCAACACAAGTAGGTGCACTTAAACGAAAAAACATGTTTGTTCAATTTCAAAATCTTCCTCGTTAGTTTCAAGATACATTTTAAGCACTGGGTTTATTTCTCCTTTTAAAAGACTTCTTTCCAACTTTCTCATGTGATCAAGTCCTTCTTGATCAAATCTTGACTTTAGACCTCCAACAGCTGTTTCTATGATGACAAAATATTCATGGAGAAAGTAGTCCTCCACTAAAGTAGAAGTGAACGCTGTAGCAGAACCTGTGTAACGCTTTGGTGGTTTCTTCTGTTTTGGCAGAGAAATAGGCTGCAGGTTGTTGGTAACAATGATTCTGTTAGCTTCTCCCCAAATTAATAAAAACTCTTCATTTTCTCTGAGTCTTTTTAAGCTAGAAGACACTATTTCTATGGCCTGCATAGGTCCGGAATTACTCATTTTTCTTCCCTGAAAAGATTTATTCAAAATTTCTAAATTATTTATTATTTTCCTTCCCATAAGGAAGCCCAAAACAGTCTCTCCTGACTCAAACAATTTGAATAACCCACTTGTTGACTGTAAGTGATTGTCTTCAACAGACAATACTTCAGGTGTTTCTAAATCATTGAATAGTTTTCCAGAATCTCTTCAATCTGAGCACCTTTGTATATCCACCTGATCGGACAAAGGGGCTTAATGCTGGCATTAGTTGTCAAAGAACCATTAAAAGCAGCTTCTTTGGATATCAATAAACGTTGTTTTAGCTGGCAATGATTGTGAACCCCCCCAGCGGGGCGGGGTTTAGAATAGTCACGCGGTTACCCCTGCATGTCGTAAGAGGCGACTAAAAGGGGAGGCTTCTGTGCAGGACGTACCTCGGGCAGGAAAACCTATCCTAAATATTTCATTTCACCTCCTTTTTCTTCCTTCCCTTCATTCTTTTTTTTCATTCTTTTCCCTTCGCTTTCTCTCACCTTACCTCTTTCTTCCCTTCCCCTGCCGTTCAATCCTGCAAAGAGACTTTTGGCCCTTCCGTTGACGACCTTGGTATCTAACACGGCTTTCCTTGGACGATTATTGAATACCACTGCTTTAAGCTCCTGAATGAAAGTGCGCCGGTTGTAATATCTTAGTAGAAGGGCCTTAGGGATGACAATAACCGGGTACCCTACCTTTGAGAAAAGACCGGTTGCGTTCATGAAGGCCTGGACGTAATATTGGCACTTTCCTACACCCACTTGCTGCGATGACCTCTCTCTCGGCGAAGCCCTATTCGAAGGTTGTCATGTCTAGCATCGTATGGTGCCTCTCTTCGGGAGAGTTAACAGGGCCATATGTGGTAGTACCAACTTGGATCACCCTGGGTCTACGATCAGAGTACTGTGTAGGTTGTCCCCTAATATGGCATGACCGATAACCTTGTCACCGCTTTCTGGCACCGCATTACCAAATTCTGCTTGGACCTCACTGCCCGGCCTCTCACCGGGCCGTAATACTGATAAGAAGCGGAAATAGATAATGCCCTCCAGCCCTGAATTGGAAAAAATCCAGGAAGTGGTGAGGCCCCAGCCCCGCTTCCTGGTAATGTCTCGAGTAGAGGACAACGAAAGTCTAAAGCGAGTAAGCCCATTTATCCTCGAAAGAGTGATAAATGGCGCAACACAATCTCAAGTATCAATCAGAAAACTGCGTGATGGCACTATGATACAAACAATGACTGACATTCAGTCCTCAAAAAATGCAATCTCGGAAATACCGTTGAGCAATACGTCTCATATACAGTGAAAGTGGAGCCTCACAGTTTTCTCAATGTTTGCAAAGGAGTGGTCACTTGCTATGACCTCGACTGCGTGAGCATTGAGGATATCTGTGAGGAACTTTCCACTCAGCACTTCACCGAGGTGTACGCATTGTAACCAAAAAGAATGGACAAGAGAAAAAACCGACACTTATATCCTTACTTTTGGACACCTACAATTCCAAAGGAGGTCCGAGAAGGTTTCCACGTGCTCAGGGTCCGGCCATATGTCACTAACCCCCGGCGCTGTTTTCAATGCCAGGAATTTGGGCATACGAAGCCAACCTGTGCGGATTGCGGACAGGAGGCTCACGTACACCATGTGAGTCTCCTAAGTACTGCGTCAACTGCAAGGGTACGCATTCTGCCTGGTCTCGGGCCTTTCCGAAATGGAAGGTATAGAAAAAAGTCCTGGAGATACAATCCGAAAAGAAGATCTCATATGCCTAGGCACGTAAGGAATACGAATCTAGTCAGGCTTCGGTATTTGAAACCTCCTACAGCAAGATTGTCAGTCAGAATATCAACTGCCCCAACTGTCATTGCGCAGTTAATTTCGCAAAGACGTCCACCTTACCTGTTCCATTGGTCTCTACTCTAGACATCCTTGGTGATAACGCGCCAAATAATATTGCGCATAAATTGCTAAAAGAGGCGAAACCCAACAAAGGTAGTCTCCCCCATCTGTACCGCCGAGGAGCCCTTCTCGGCAAACACCCCCGAACCCACCTCGGGGACCTCCCCCGAGCCCTCCTCGGGGACCCTCCCTAGCCCACCTCGAGGAACCCGCCCCGAGCCCGCCTCGGGGAACGCCCCCAAGCCCACCTCGGGGCCCAAAGTTACGTGCGTACGTTGTCGAGCCGCTCAAACCCGCCTCTGGGACTCCGTAGGTTTAGATGAGTGGTAGTACAGGTGAGGCAGCAAAGGTGATTCCCACTGGTGCCTTGAGAAAGGACCAGTGAGGGACCGCCGATAAAATTACTTTAAAGAAAGTGTCGAAGGCCCCAACAAAGCCTTCTCGCAATAATCCACTGTCTCAGTCTCGCCAGGAAAAATCAAAACCTCTCCTTAAGCGGGAGGTCCAGGAGAGACTGGGAAATGCAAGAGGGCCTAAAAAGGTCCTCAACCAATTTTTATTTCTAAGAAATAGTGTTATGGATATCGAGGATAATTAAACTTTATATTAATAAATAATGTCGCTACTACAATGGAATTGCCAAGATCCTCCCAGTACAGCACGGCTACCCCAGTGGGTTATAAAACGTGCTGAATGAGATAAATTCTGCCAGATCGCCAACACTTACGATAAACAAAACACAGAGATGTAAAAATGGCGTATAATTCAGCCGTAAAAACACTAGATTCACTAGGTAAACCAAATTTAAAATTGTTTCCCTCCACAACAAATGCGCATCCCACGGAGGCCCCACACTTGGAACCGTCCGTTCATTCGGAGCTAACCAGATAATAAAGGACGGTTTTATGCCAACTTTTAAAGTTCAGGGCCAGGTATACCACTTGGTTGGAAGTTTTCTTTAGCACCTCAAAAGAAACCACAATTATTACAAATTTTTTTTGTTGGTGAAGATGATAGAGAAGTACAATTGATGTGCAGTAACTTTCCCGATGTAAAACCTGGCTTAGTCAGACAACTACAGAGAATGCTACATATGCTACGGTGTTGCACTGGGTGGACGTGTCAGTGTGAAGCTCCGTGTTTTTTGTTTTCAAAAAATAGTAAAATTGGTACAATAAAAATTCTTTCCAAAGCAACTTTTGAGGAGAAGAAGAGACCACCTGAGGAAGCTAATCTTATTCGTGTTCGAGTCCAGCTGGAGACGCAGCAGTGTTTTGCGGCTTCCGGGGAGGCCCGAAGGTTCCGGGAGCTGGGAGTAGTCCAGAAAAATCCGGAGGAAAATTCTGCATAAGTTGTTGTGTAAACTAAGAGATTCGCATAAGGGGTTCAAAACTTATTAAAGGAAACATCATGGAAAATAAATCAGGTCAGTTCATTTGAATTCAAAGAGACATGTGCACTGGACAATAGTAAATTCTGGTAAATTTTCTAGTAACCTTTAGTAACTTACCAGTAACTTGTTTAGTAACTTTTAATAAATTGTAAATTATTCTTCGGCTAGGGAATTATTAGTGATATTTTTTATCTAGTGACTTTTTTAAAGTTCTATATGGTATATTTTCTAGTAACATTTGGTAACTTTCAGCTACTGTATTAAATTTTTTTTCCATAATAAATTTTAATCAGATTTTACTTCATATAACCAAATTGACGTTCGTTGTTCGTGGTTTGTTTGTGTAATGTCCACTTGGAAATGAGTGCTGACGGAAGAGGTGGAGGAGGGGAGTTAAGAGAAGGGAAATAGAGGGTGAAGGAGAAGGAAAAGACTGAAGATAAGAAGAAAATAGTGGGACGGACCAGGAGAGGTGAAGGAGAGAAGAGGAAGGAGGAGTTGAAGGAGGAGAGGAAGAAGGAAGAGGAAGGAGGTGCAGGCAAGGAGGAAGAGGAGATCAGCGCGAGGGCCCTGAAAAAGATGAAGGAAGCAGAGGAGTTTGTCAGATTGAGGTGTAGTAAAGATTGGAGGGTCAACAAGTAGAATCTAGGGAAGATAATTGATAAGATGTCAGAGCTCATACTGGAAGTTTTGTACAAAGAGGGAAAGATAAACAGGTTGGAGGAGGAAAACTGGAAGCTGAGGGAACAGATGAGGGGGACTGGTGCGAGTATGCTGCGACCAATCACCTCTGCCTCGGTGGCCGCCTCGGGGGCTAAAGGGCGCAAGCCAGAGGTAGGGGGAACAGCACAGGTGAAACCCAGTTACAGGGTGGTGTTTGTATCTTCCCTGCAGGGGTAAAGCACGGATCATATGAGGACGACCTTGATGGGGAAGATTGATCCGGCAAAGGATCAGATTAGATTACGGTCCATACGACCTGCTGGGGCCAAACTCATAGTGGAGACAGACTCGGATGAGGACGCTAAAAAGATTATAAAGAACAAGGAGATTGCAAAGACAATGGCCTGTGAGGAGCCCAAGAGAAGGCGACCGATGATAATATTTTACGACGTGGATAGGGATCTAACAACGCGGAAGCTTACCAGAATGACGTATGAACAGAACATGAGGGGGAAGGTATCCAGAGAGGAGTTTGAGGAGGGGTTCAAGACCCGATTTAAAACAGGGGCAAGGGACAGGCGGGTAGTAAATAATATAGTCGAAGTATATTCGAAGATCAGGAACTTGCTTTTGATCTCTAGGGTTTATATTTCCTTTAGCGCAGTGTCCATTAAGGACTATACGGTGATCACTAGTTGTTTTAGGTGTAGGGATCTGGGTCATGTTATGGCTCACTGTATAAGTAAGGAAGAGGTTTGTGGATAGTGTGGCAAGGAGGGCTACAAGGTAAGAGAATGTAAAAGTAAAGAGGAGATATGTATTCCATACACAACAAGGAAACGCAGTGAAAAGTGTAAGAAACCCAACTCAAGAGATTGTCCGACGCATCAGCTATTACTGAGGAGACAAATGGAAAGAAAAGACTATGGTTACTGAGATACTAAATAATATTGTTGAACTACTTAGACTGATAGCGACTAGACTAGACGTGTACGTGACTGGCTCGAAGAATGACAGGACGGAGAGTAGAACGAGGATACCTCCGTCCAAACGTGCAAGGAATATGTAAAGGGCGGCAGCACATAGAGAAAGGATGACTGCGAAAATGGCGCTTGGATCTGTAAAGATTAATCAAGATGGGGAGGTGGAGAAGGGAAGAGTGCAAACATATAGTGGGCAGAAACTGGTTGAGAAAAACCTAGGACAAGAGGAGAGACTCTGGGGGACACTGAGCGGAGAGGAGGGGAAAGCACTTGCAAGGAATTTTGGAAGAGACTGAAGCAGCATGTTATCCCACTACCATCGGTGGATATTGGGTTCATGGTTGAGATAGGGGGAATGAAGGTTGAGGATGCCGAGGAACATATAAAATCTGTGCGTACAATGGTCCACAAATGGACTTACGAGTTTATGGCTGCACTCATCAAATTTTTGGCCTCTGATGGACCTGAGGTTACTAGGGCATACTACCATGAAATGACTGTGGAAGGATTCATTTGTAGGCTTCTCACGCGAAGATGTAAGTACAACTACGGAGCGAATGAATACTACTGTACCTCCTCTGGATATAGATCGTGTGGTTATAGCGAGGTTGCGGCGAGTCGGGATGGTAGTGTTTCTTATCTTAGAGACTATGAGATACTCGCGTCCGAACTCATCGGGGTTTCGTCAACCACGTGTTTTATAAACAGGAGAAAGATAACCAAGGTAAAACAGTCGTGAAGGATGTAGTTAGTAGAGGGTTCATCATAGGTATGGTAGGGCCAAACCTGAGGCATGAGGGGTGTGGAGACAGGTCTTACATGAGCCATAATCCGAGAGATAACTCGGTAGCAAAATTTACTAGGGATTACTTTGGAAATGGTATAGTAGAAGGGGGAAGACTTTTCCAGCCAGGTATGGCACCGGGATCTATGAGTATATATATATATATATAGAAAAAGGAAAAAGATTATTCTGGAGATGATGTTCTTCGAGGCGTACAGGATCCTGGAGGAGGTCTCACAAAAGGTCTATGTGCAAATTGTGGGATTTGGTCTGGGAGTTTGGAGTGGCTCGAGACACCAGAACGAGTTATTTTATAACGAAATACGGGAATACCTACTTGATGCCTATGGGAAGTATGGTGCAGGTGCGGGTGCTATTGCGGTGCTAGAGCTGCTGTGGATGGATGAGGTTATGGAGCACTTTGAGGATCGGCAGGAGATTCTAGCGGATACGGGTATACGGGTAATATCGACTCGGCGAGCTCCCTATGAGATCTTCGGGGAGGGGGAATATTACCTAGTTACTACATATGCATGGGATAGAAATAGTTGGTCTGGCAACGAATTTTGAAATGGGAAGTTTGCATCAACTGGGGACTCGGCAGTGGCGTCCTCTACCCTAATCTCACAACTACACAATGCGGTAATAAATCCGCAGGTGGTGGATAACATATGTATCATATGTGAGGGCATGAATAGGGAATAGGTGGAAACCACCAATGGAGTCAGGTGCGAAGAAAAGTAGGGGACGCCAGAGAAAGCTGGAGGGGGGACTTGCGGAAAAGAAGATCTGGGGGTGAAACCCAAACAAAATTGGAAGCTCTGGGGATTTGGATATGGCAAGAAAAAGAAAGAAAAGGGCATAGACCACAACACAAACAGTAGGGGGGACAAACTGCAGAAGTGGATATGGAGGTGGAGGGGCAGCTGAAAGGAGAGAGGGATGTACCCTCTCAGGCGTACGGAACCCTCGAGGAGACGATGCGGCTATTCAGGCTAGAAGAAGAGAAAGTGCTGCACATGGCGCTGAGGCACGCGGTGAGACTGGGTCATGAAAAGGGGGACAGTATCACTTTTCCCTCTCCCGAGTCGTTGGATAGAATTCAACTCAGGTCTATGAATCTACCAACAGACGTGGACAGCTTGCGGGGAAGGTTTTCAAGAGGAGAGAGGAAACTTTTGATATGGAGAATACGTATAGGCAATTTGTGACGGCACACGGTCGCAAGACGTTTAACCCCAGCGTGGCATGGCCAGCGGACTACGCGCACACATACAATCCTTAATGGGGGATAACACCATTAGAATAGGACAGATTAATGGGATGAGGAGCGTGACCGTGTTGCATGAAGTCTGCAAGATTGCCGAGGAGATGGAACTCGATGTTGTGTGTCTTCAGGAACCCTATACCTTGAGAGAGAAAGTTCCGCATATGCCGATGGTTACTAGAGTTGTCGTTAGTGGTGAAGCTCCCATGAGCGCAATGGTGGTATTTAACAAGAAAATTGCCGTAACTAAGATTAAACAGCTCTGTAACCAGTGGGTAACATGCGTAGAACTGGGAACTAGCTCAGGCAGGTGTATAGTGGCAAACCTATATTTTCAATTTAGGCATCCAATTGAGCCATATCTTGACCAGCTGGAGATAATATATAGGGACATATGCAGGTGTGCCACTCATAATTACCGCTGATGCTAATGTTAAGTCACCCATGTGATATAGTCATAGGGTGATTGGGAGAGATAGAAGGGGTCATGCTTTGGAGGAGTTCATCCATGGTCATGGGCTAGTTTTCAAACCAGTCGAATAATCCCCCTACATATCAGGGGAGAGCTGGGGCTTCTTCCAACATTGACGTCACTTTATGTAACGCTGAGTCCATGGATATGGTGGAAGGTTGGAGGGTTGTGGACAACGTCATGGTCAGTAATCATAACCTGATTGTCTTTGACTTTGCCGCGGGGAGGATGGAAATGGGGAAGGGAAAAGAGGGAGATATAACATGAGCAAAGCTAATTGGGAGAAGCTGAGGGGTGAACTGATACCTCCCAGTCCAGTGGCACAAAGCGACAATGTCAACATGAAGGCCAAAGAGCTGACGTGGGCTCTGCAGGATGTAATGAGGAAGTCGATACCTGTGGTGAAAGGTGATACCAAGGTTGGTAATAAGCCATGGAATGACAGACTGCAGAGTATCCGTACAAGGGAAAGGAGAACGCGTAGGAGATATCAGAGGTGTCGAGACCCGGCTGGTCATGTGCTGCTTTTAAATCTCTACAGGGAGAGAAAGAGAGAGTTTGAGGATGGGTTGTTTTAGGAGAAGAGGAAAAGTTGGGAGAAGTATGTTCAGGAGGAGCTACAGAGGGGACAATGGGGGGTGCCATTCAAGATAGCCTCCGGGAAATTACGCCCCCCAGCCATGATAATCACGCTACCTAAATATGATGGAAGTACCACCACCAGCTGGGAGAAATCTGCGGTTCTTCTAATAGAGACATTGTTGCCAGATAATGAGGTGACAGAAGATACTGAAGAGCACCAAAGGTTGAGGAAGAGGTTGGAGAATGATGAGTATGTAAACGAGGAAGAGGTGGAACCTGTTAGTCGGGTGGAGGTGATCAGGAACATTGCTCTGATGAGTAAGAAAAAAGCGCATGGACGGGATAAAGGCCGAGGTGCTGGAGAAGACGGCTGACCTTACTGCTCCTTTCCTTGCAGGGCTGCTAAACGAATGACTGCCTCGCTCAAGGCAGAAACCCGAACATCTAGAAGCAGAGCGAGGTAATCGTGCTAAGCAAGGGGGAGGATAAAGACCCGCTTATTCCGAAGTCATACAGACCCATCTTCCTGTTGAACATAGCAGGAAAGTTGCAGGAGAAGATATTGTGTGAAAGATTACTGAGACACAGAACAGTCATGGCATGCATCAGCAGCAGTATGGCTTCCAAAGAGGCAGGTCGACAGAGGACGCAATCTGCATAGCAATGGAACTGATTGACTCGGCAACCGGTAAATACGTCGTAGGAATATTCGTGGACATCTCAGGCGCTTTTAACAACCTCTGGTGGCCGACGTTGTTTGACAGATTAAGATAGATTCAGTGTCTGGGACAGCTGTATAGGAGTCTTAAGGACTATTGTCGTAATAAATACTCCACTCTGAGATGTCCAGGAAATAAGGCTCAGAAGCTACTGATGAAGGATCTCCCCAAGGATCGGTATGTGGCCCGATCATTTGGGATGTCATCCTGGAACCAGTGTTGTACTTGTTGGTGGGGATGTCGGGGACGCAGGGTGTGGTCGCCTTCGCAGACGACCTTCTAATAGTAATAGAAGGGTATTCGAGAAGGAACCTAGAGGAAAAAAGTAACCAGGTGCTTGAATAACTTGACACCTGGTGTAAAAATGTCTAGTTAAAAATTGCACTGGCGAAGACAACCTTCATGCTGTTTAAGGGTAGATTGGCTAGGGATCCGACCATAAAGTTAGGTAGGAAATCTATAAGAAGAAGCCATATGGTCAGATACCTGGGAGTTACCCTAGATGAGAACAGAAACTTCACGGCGCACATGGAGGAATTGATGGGGAAAACTATGTCGGTGATGAATAAAATTATAAGAATGGGACAGAGGCGGTTTTATATGCCTATGCGGATAATAAGGACATACCATCAGACGATCCTTCTCTCCATTGTGAGCTATAGTGCGTGCATCTGGGCTCACAGACTAACCAACATCGATCCGGCTAAGGTGATTCAAGGTCTACAGAGGAACATCTTACTAAGGCTGACGGGACCCTACCAGACTGTAGCAATGGATGCCTTGAGTGTGGCCCTAGGTTTATGGCTGTTGGACCTCCTTATAAAAAAGAAAGGTGTGGCGTACTGGCTAAAAAAAAAGCTTGGAGAAGGTGAGACTCTTCACCACACCCGATGTGAAAACATCTGGAGAGGTAGAAATAGCCCTGTTGGAGAAGTGGCAGAGACGCTGGGAGAGAAGTGGGACAGGTAGGAGGACTTACAAATTGTTCTCTAATGTGGTTGAGAGACTAGAGAATAAGCACCTCCAGCCATCTCAGGGTCTTGTCCACTTCATCACGGGGAAGGGACCGTACCCGGCATCTCTAAGGAAGCTGGGACTAGTAGAGTAGGATAATTGTGAATGTAGTGAGTAGGGAACCCCTGAACATTTGGTGCTCGAGTGTGTCCTTACACTAGAAGCAAGAAGGAACTACCAGAGAGAGATACAGGGAAGATTAGTAGGCGAAGTACTGTGGGACCCAATCTATTGAAAATTCTTAGACCAGATTGCACTGGAAGCGTCAGATAGAGCAAAGAATGCCTACATAAATAGACTTAAAGAGGCACAGGGACGAATAAGACCGGACGTTGACAATGACAATGACGAAAAAGATGACAGCGACACGGAGGCCGAGACTGACACGGACACTAGTGCGGTCTCAGCGGGGAGTGAGTAGAGAAAAAAGAATTGTTAAAGGGGAATAAGCTGTACCAATCCTTGCCGGGATAAAAAAAATATAGGTGCTTGGAGGAGCAAGCAAAAGCCCTGGGAACTGGATTCCAGTACGACTGAGTATCTGGAGGAACACAGGGGATGCCCTTGTGATCCAAAGGACAGTTTTACAGTCGTATGAACAAAAGTTAGTAGAGTAAATATAAACTCTGAGGGGTTCCCTGCACCTTATAACCCACCACCTTGGAAACAAGAGAGGTGGATTGTGGTTGATGGGCCCTCAGAGTCAAGATGGAGAAAGGCGGCTGCCATGCAGCCCTCTGGTACCATCGGGGTGATGGAGTTCCCTGGCAGAAATTGGAATAAAATAGTTGAGTGAGTTTAGTTTAGCTTAGTTAGTAGTTAAAATAGATAAATTAGGGACGGGGAATTAGGTATGGGGTAGATTAGGAAATTCAACTGCCAAGGGTGGAAGGAAGGGTGAAAATGGAAGTGTAGTGGCTAGAAATTAGGTGGGGCACCAACTCCGATAAAGCGCCTCCCCAGGTGGTGGATATGGGGATGCCCACCTCTGCTGGGCGCTTTGCGGACTTGGTATTGAAATCCCGGGCATTGTGAAGGGCCCAGCGGGGGAGGGTACTTGGGGCGGAATATAACCGGGGTGGAATAAATGGTGATAGGGGTAGTTGAATTTCATTTAAGTTAAGAGCCAAAATCTATGTTGTAATGTTAAAAAGCAAATTCATATAGAAATTGTAAAAGTAAAGTCAAAGTTATGTGTAAAAACGGCCCGGACTTTCAAGTTTGTAAGATACCGGGCCTGTAAACACTGAATAAATAATATAATACGCTTAATTCTTATGTAAGAGACTTGAAGGTTGCCCTGGACAAGGTGCCTGCAACGTCTAAAACATTCGAAGAAGTCATTAATGCTGAGAGGAAGCCGCCGGACAGCCACAGGGGTCGCTTCAATGCTCCTACGTCAAATGAGGTGGCCTTAGTAATGGTTGGTCAGCAATTTTAGAAAAGAGATATTATCCTTGTGAGCCACGATAACTCATTGCAGTGCATTAGTGAGGTTCACTGTTCGTACGACACCCTGCAGTATCCGCTTTTGTTTTGCCGTGGCGAGAACGGGTACTCCATTTCTTTACCTCAGCGAGATCCTGAGACCAAATTAACACCTAAAAATACAGTAGTCTACGCTGCAAGTTTCTATTCTTTTCGTATAATGATTAGAAGAGGAGAAGATAATCAACTGGTGCATTTCCGTTCCCTTTTTAGTCAGTTTTTGGTTGAGATGTACGCCAAAATAGAGACGGAAAGGTTGAGCTCATCAGGAACAACCAGGCGCAGCTTAGGGTTGACAGATATATACACTTGCGGGATGCCATAGGGAAGCAGGGTGTTGATGGTGAGCATCTGGGTCAGAAGGTGGTGCTCCCGTCATCTTTTACCGGGGGATCACGCTATATGTACGTGCGTACACAATACGTCATGACATACGTGCGCCAATACGGCCGTCCTGACCTTTTCATCACATTTACGTGTAACCCCCGATGGAAAGACATCACAGATATACTTTTACCTTGCCAAAAGTCACACGATCGCCACGACATTATAGCCAGGGTATTCCACCTAAAGGTGAAAAAGATGATGGCTCTTCTAACCAAATTCAATCTGTTTTGGGAGGATGCGTTGGTTTATATACTCAGTGGAATGGCAAAAAACGGGGTCTTCCTCACATTCACATCTTGATATGGCTAGAGCAGCGTATCACCCCAGATAAGATTGATAGTGTTATTTGTGCAGAAATATCTGACCCTGAGCAAGACCCTCTCCTCTACGATATTGTGAAGGCCAACATGATACATGGTCCTTGCGGTAGTTTTAACTACTAATTGCCCTACATGAAAGATAGTAGCTGCAGTAAGAGGTACCCTCGACCACTTCTCAATGACACCCAGACAGGAGATGATGGATATCCGCAATATAGGAGGAGATCTACAGCTGAATGGTGGTTACACAATAAAAATTAATGAAATTGCGTTGGACAACCGCTGGGTGGTGCCTTACAATCCTGTCCTGACACGTACTTTCAATGCTCATATTAATGTGAAGTACTGCAACTCTGTTAAATCTATCAAATATATTTGTAAGTTCGTGAACAAGGGTAGTGATCAAGCGGCCTTTACTCTGGAGAATGAGACAGATGAGCTGAAAATCTACGAAAGCGGCCGGTACATAAGCAGTTCCGAAGCAGTTATGGAGGATCTTTAGCTTTCCCATTCATGAAAGGTTCCCCCCTGTCTTACATCTCGCTGTTCATCTTGAAAACGGTCAGCGTGTATACTTTATCTCCAATAACCTGTCAGAGAAAATAAACAGCCCACCTCAGACAACGCTACTAGCTTTTTTGAAAACTGCAAAACGGACAATTTTGCTAAGACGCTGCTGTACTCTGAAGTCCCTTCCTACTTTGTCAGGAACAACAAAAAAAATTCTAGGAGGAAAAGGGGGAAAGTAGTAGAAGGTTGGCCTGGAGTGAAAAAAAAGAACGCTCTGGGTAGGGTCTGCATGATTCATCCAAAAACACCGAGTGCTACCACCTACGCCTGCTGCTCCATGAGGTTAGAGGGCTGACATCCTTTGAGGACTTAAAGATTGTGAATTGTGAATGGTATCCTCCTTCCAACATTTCAGTCTGTGTGCAATACCCTTGGATTGCTGGAAGACGACAAGCATTGGGACACTACTTTAGAGGAAACTGCATTGTGCGATTCTCCTTTCAAGCTGCGAGAGCTATTTACAATAATATTAGTTTTCTGTCAACTTTCTGATCCTTTAAGCCTTTGGGAGAGATACAAAGATAGTCTCTCGGACGACATCAAACGGCAACTGGAGAGAGAGTTGCAAGATAGTGCGCAGCTGCTCATAGATGAGATGTACAACAGATGCTTGATATCGATCGAGGATGCAGTGTTAGCACAAGCAGGACAAAACTTGGCACAATACAGATTGCTTCAACCAAAAAGATCTGCAGCAACTTTAGGTAATCGAGAATATTTGAGGGAGACCAATTATTACCCCAGCGCCCTGGGAGAGGTGGTGTCGTATAATGAGGAATTACTTACGGATAAACAGCTTTACGTTTATCAGCAGATCCTTGGCAATATTGAGAAAGGAATTGGGCAAATCTTTTCCCTGGATGCTCCTGGTGGCACTGGAAAAACCTTCCTTATCAATTTGCTATTGGCGAAAGTAAGGAGTAATCGTGGCATCGCCTTTGCTGTCGCATCGTCAGGAATCGCAGCAACACTGTTGGAGGGAGGCAAGACAGCTCATGCTTCCTTCAAGCTGCCGCTAAATCACATCCATGTCGAAACTCGACTCTGCAACAGTTCAAAGCAGAGTAATGCGATTGTAAACTTATAGTTTGGGACGAAAGCACAATGGCGCATAAAGGGGGTTACGAAGCACTAAACAGAACTCTAAAAGACATCAGAGGGAACGATGACATGACGGGTGGAGTCACCGTGTTGTTAGCTGGAGACTTCCGTCAGACTCTACCGGTAGGGCCGAGGGGAACTCAAGCTGATGAAGTTAAGGCTTGTATTAAGGCGTCAAATCTTTGGCCCTTAATCAAAAAACTCCACCTAAAGAAAAACATGCGGGTGTACCTGAAGAGCGATGTTTGCGCTGGACAATTCTCCAATTTCCTCCTTAAAATAGGAAACGGAGAATATCCGGAAACTGAGGGCAAGATTACAATTCCATCAGATCTTGCCTCAGTTGTGTCGACCGTTGACGACCTAATAGCCCGAATATATCCATATGTCCACAACCTACACAGAAAATCTATGGATGATTCTGACACCTAAGAACGATCAGGCTTCCGTCATTAATGACACTTTGTTGAAGTCATTTGAAGGTACAGAATACCAGTACAAGTCTGTGGACACTGTAGTGCATACGGATGATACTATACACTATCCTTTAGAGTTCCTAAATGCACTAAACCCACCTGGTCTACCGTCTCACACACTTATCCTCAAAGTGGGTGCTCCAGTAATGCAATTGCGAAATATCAATCTGCCCAAGTTTTGCAATGGACCAGGTTGCGTGTGAAAGCCTTGCATAAAAACGTGGTAGAGGCCATTGTATTTACTGGCTGTGCTCGAGGTGAATCGGTGTAAATACCGCGGATACCACTTATACCGTCGGAGTACCTATTCGGGTTTAAACGGCTGCAGTTCCCCCTTAAGGTCTGTTTCGCAATGACGATTAATAAGTCTCAGGGTCAGTCGCTGAAAACAGCAGGAATTGATCTTAAGGGGGGACTGCTTCTCGCACGGCCAGTTTTACGTGGCCTGCTCGAGAGTGAGCTCACCTAGCCGTGTTAGCACCTGAGGGAAGAACCTCTAATGTAGTATATAAAGAGGTACTAGAAGTATGAACAAAAAATAAATAGTCATAACCCCCTGTGAATAACAACCTAAGTAATTTTACCCTCAATTTCCGAATTTTACAATAGGTGGCGGGCGAGTCATTTAAAAAAAAGAGTGAAAACGCGAACGAAATCGCGGGCAACAGCTAATACTACTATAAAGCCACATGGCTGACTCACTTACTCAGTGACATTATAGTTTACCCACTTCCAGATGAGATATAAACTTGAAATTTGCCAAACTTATAGCTTCTAGCCTGTAACCGACGGGAAAATTCCAAAAAGTTAAATATTTTAATTTTTAACCCCGAAAAAAAAATTAAAAATGGCGGAGCAACTTTAAAGTCAGTGAGGACCTTTCTTTGGAGGTCTCTTGGGGCTAAACGGTAAGACCTATCAAAAAACTGATTGCACCAGCAGCTACGGATTTGGAGAGACACACAAGTTTGTTCCTATTATTTTTCGTCGTATCTCCACCGGTTATACCTTAGATAGAGCTAGATTTTTTGATTTTAGGTAAATTTAGCACATTTTCAACAATTTTTTTAATTTTATGAAACACTTATGGGACAGCTAGAATCGTAAAATTTCCAAGTTATATTGGCACATTTAATTTCCATGAGCGTGCCAAATTTGATGATTCTAGCTGCCCTATAAATATGGAGAAACTAAAATAATGTGTGAAAAATACAATCAATACCGGTAACTCTTAAGTTTTTATGTTCCAAACAACGCTGGAATTACATTAGTTTACATCCACTTGCAAATAAAATTCATTGAGGTTTGAAGTTGGAGCCCCCAATGAACAAAGCTAGTATTAATATAAAGGTAAAAGGCTAGAATATACTTCTCTCAAGTTCATTGGTCGATTAAACAAAGAATAAAGAAAACAATGCTTAACCCTAATGGAATATTTCCTACTGGCTGTAACTCAACTCGTCCACTGTTATTGTTCTGTCGAAGAAAGTAAACACATCAACTGATCTACCCTTCGACACATCAACTCGTCCACCCAAACCTGGATTGTTCAGTGCAAAAGCTTACTAAGAATATCCTGTTGGGTGACCTGGTGGTCTAGGGGTAAGGTGTCAGACTTCTGTGCTTGTGGTCCGGGGTTCAATCCTTGGTCCCGGCACAGATTTATCTGATTGTCAAACCCTTCATTTACCTTTGACATGACGTGTATTAATCACAACTTGTGAATGTGTGGAATTCCAGGCCTCCACCATAGTTCGGATCTCACGTTAAACTGTAGGTCCTCCATTTCACCTCACAATCACCTTACCATTGCACATTAGCGTGAGTGCTAATACATACTGTATACCGTAAACCCCCCTTTCCTGCACCCCAAAATCAAGTAGTAAAATTTCACAACACTGGTATCTCAGTTGGTCGTCAAAATATTAAATATTACATTCAGTCATTTCACATGCATTGTATTAAAATCAAGTGGTTAGGTGGTGTTAGATTAGCTAGAGTCGTAATTACTTAGTACGCTTTTGCACTGAACAATCCAAGTTTGGGTGGACGAGTTGATGTGTCGGAGGGTAGACCAGTTGATGCGTTTACTTTCTTCCGCAGAACAATAAGAGTGGATGAGTTGAGTTACACCCTTTCTGCTACAAGCCTGATTCCATGCATTTACCTTTTATTCACATTGTGTCTTTCCAAATTCCACATTGATAATTATCCTTAAGGCCCGTTTCGTTAGCCGAATAGCTTAAAGGCCCCCTTACACGATCAATATATTATTTCAATATTATTGCTTCAATATATTGAAAAAATTGGTACCCCCTCAGACGGCTCAATAATATCAGTCAATATTATCAGTCACAATCTTGCTTTGAAGGAGGACGTTTCCACATAGAGAAGCTACCGGTACTTTAAACGCGCTTGGCATGTCCCTTTTCAATGATGTTGAATCCAGTAGTTTATTAATTGTCTTGTGTACAGCATTAAAGAACAAGAGTAAAAAGAAGAGACAGCGAATAGTGTGGACCAAGAACTGGTTGAGAAGGCGTTCCACTCATGGACATCAGGACCTGATTCGAGAACTCACTAAAGAGCCGGAAGACTATAGACATTTTTTGCGAATGGATGAATCATTGTTTCACGAGTTAGTGACGCTGATATCACCATTAATAAAAAAAGGAAGATACGGTGATGAGAAAAACCATTTCACCGGATGAGAAGTTAGCCGTCACTCTGCGATATCTAGCAACAAGGAACAACTTCGAAGACTTGAAGTTTTCGTCGGACATTGCTGCAACAACTATCAGCGAAATAGTTTAAGCAACCTGTGATGCTCTCTGTGTGTGTCTCAAAGATTATATTAAGGTAAGAAAACAATAAAACTAGTTATTAACATTAAGTAACTTATTTATTAAATGGCTTTTTGAAATAAAGACAAATAATTAAGTAAAAAAATACAATATTAAGTAAATTATTATTTAAATGGCTTATTGAAATGAAGAAAAAAATTAGCCACCGAACCCTGATTTGTCCACACTCTCAGAAAAAGGCAAATTTTGCATTTGAGACTAAGTAGAGGCACTCGAATTTGAACCATGCGATAGAGGAGTGCTAGTTCTTGCTGGTTCGTTTATGACTACTGAGCCCCGGTGAAGTGTACCCATTTGCCCCTCAAATATTATTTCGTTTATAATTTTTTTTTGGCAAACAGTTGTTGCTGCAGAGCCATCTTCATGAGTTCTGTAGCTCAAGTGCAGCTGAGACAGGTTCTTGAAGCCGAGTACAGGCCGATCTATTGAGCTCATCTGCTGGATCTTTTGGCTGAGTCTTCTTTTTCTTCGTAGGCCGTGGGGTACTACTAACAGCGTTTTCAGCGTCATGAATAACCGAAAAGTCCACAACAAAACCCTGAAATAGCAACGAAAGAAAAAGTTACAGAAGAAAATTAAATCACTATCATATAGTGTAAATATTAATATCGTTTAATTCTTGTTGTTTCAGATGCCTGGATGCCCTGAGGAATGGGAGGCTTTAACAGAAGACTTCAAGAAGCGATGGAACTTTCCACACTGCACAGGCGCTTTAGACGGCAAACACATAACAATTATTAAGCCTGCCAAGTCGGGTTAATTTTATTACAACTATAAAGGGACATTCAGCGTAGTATTAATGGCTTTAGTAAATGCCAATTACGAATTTATTATGGCTGATTGTGGCATAAATGGCCGTGTTTCTGACGGTGGTTTATTGGGCTACACAACGTTTGGAAAAAAAATTGTCTGAAGGTACCCTTGGTCTTCCTGCTATGGAAGAGTTGCCCAACTATCCCGTAAAACTGCCGTATGTTTTTGTTGGTGATGATGCCTTCCCACTAACTGAAAATTTAATGAAGCCCTACCCGGGGAGATACCTCACTGATAATCAACGAATATTTAACTATCGTTGCAGTAGGGCTCGAGGCATATCTGAAAATGCATTTGGCATTATGGCTGCCAGATTCAGGACTTTTCCAAAAAAAGTTAGAAGAATCGCATTGACATGCTGTTATCTACATAATTACATACGGAAGATGCGAATGGATGACTATATGCCAAGAGGATCCGTGGACATAGAGCTTCAAGAGACAGGAGTCACAATATCTGGCGCCTGGAGAAACGAGGGTGTTGCTCTACATTAATTATGTAGTAGTAACGCAAGCAGAAACAGTACAGGCCGGGCTAAATGTATCAGAAACAGCTACAGGGAATATTTCAATGACAAAGGGTCGGTTTGTTGGCAGCATAAAGTGCTAGCAAAATAGATGAAGCTCAATGTAAATCAATGTTCATGTATACATTTGACTAATAAAGTTTTAAAGTTGATGTTTTCTAGTGAAATTTCAACCTACCTTACTTTCATCCTCACAGGTGTTGATAGAATCACTTGGTGTTTCTTGGTCTATGAGAAACTTATTAGAGTCAAAATACCACAATGTCGATTCATAAACCTCCTCTGCTCCTGCACCAGATTTTTTCGAATCGTTTCATTTTCTTCAACTCCTTCCTGAAGTTAGTCCGGAGGGAATTGAATTATTTTGCCAGGTCTTCCCTCGTGACCTTGGAGTATCTTTCATGATAAAGTTCAAGCAATTTTTCATACGCTTGGGCTTTTTTGTCCCTTTCTATATAATCGTCCGACTTCTCTCTACACAATACAGGTAAAGATTGGTACAACTGAAACGACAACATTATAAAATATGTGTAAATATCTCTATACAAACATAAATACCTCGGATCTGTGATTTGAATTTATTTATTTAACAAATTATGGACTGGGAGTCCAATTTAAATATATATATATATATATATATATATATATATATATATAATATATGCAGTACAAGTTTAATATGTTTTGTATACAAAGTAGTATGTAAAAATGGGAGTACTTACCTCTATACATTTCATAAGAAAAACTAGTTATTTTTCTTTTAAAAGAAATTCTTTTTTAGTTTGTTTTGATTTCTCCATTTTCGCGGACTTTAAACATCTTTAAGCACACTTGTTGAACACTCTAAGACAGACATGATATTGCGCAATATAGCCCTCACACGTTAAGATAAGCTTTCAATATATTGGCGAGACTTCAATAAAAATCAACATTTTTAATTCTGTTCAATAATATTTCATTCAATATTTTCCTTTCAATATCGCCCTTACACCGTCAATATATTGAGTGACATTAAATATTGAATCAATATATTGATCGTGTAAGGGGGGCCTTAGCGTCACTCTCGTGCTAGACAGGCCTGCTGATGACGGGGAGATCGGAGTTCGAATCCCGGTCGGGTCTACTAAGGATGGTTTTTCCCTAAAAAGGTTTCCCGCTTTCCTTCCACGCACATGCGGATAGATCAACTCTATAATGTTTCCTTCCTTATTCCTACCCATTAGCGTATTTATCAAATATACATACAATCTGAAAAGGTAGTAAGGCGGCGTTAAAAAAAATCCTTAAAGCCTCACCCTCCTTTTCATACGCATTTAAATTAAATAATTTAATTGATAATGGCCAATATACTTGAATTTAAACATAATATTACGATATCAAAAATATTAGAATTATTTAAAAATATACTTTTTAGAATCCGACACAAGTTTGATTGTATTTTGACCAACGTCGTATCTCCTCATCGCACCACTCACATTTTCACGCGACTAACTAAATCCACTATTATTATTGTTGTTGTTATATTCCACTTAAACAAGTTCAAATAAGATTTTTTTTGTCTTACCTATATTATGTAACATATTTTTCTTTACAAAATTATAATTTTCTAGGTCCGTTGAATGTTATCCTTTCTTGGAAGTTTTGGATTCCCTTGAGTCGGATCAGCTACTGCCTGTACATCGTTCATTACTATGTTATCATGGTGAGAACCGGCTCAACGAAAGGACCAAAACAATTCGATGGTTTTGATCATGTAAGTTAAATTGTTTCATCAATAAATTTAATATAAACACATTGCATTTATTAATTCATAATAGGTAGTATCCTAAATATATCCCACTATTATTATTTTTTATTATTAATTGCAGTAGTCTCTAAAATCTTATTTGTTTGTGAGTTTTCAAATTATCTTAAATTGGTTGTCATAGGTATAACTAACTTTTAACTACTGAGCGGGACAGAACAAAATTATTTTTCACTTTAGTTTTAGAAAATAAAAATAAAAATTGTATACCAATTTAAAAAAAATAAAGTGGGCCCTGTATCTACTACTCATTGCGCGGTCCTAATGCAGTGAGGTTTGGTGTCAAGTTTTCGTTTCGAAACTACGTTTAAAAACCTTTTGATGCACCTGGGCGCGCCGCCCCGGGTCGACTATAGCGCTGCAATCGCTATTCTAATGCGGTCACACTTCCGTTAAAACTTACCTTCTTGACCTTATTGCTGAGAAGAAGACATTGATTAGAATGGGTTTACATTGTAATGTAAAAATCAAGGGAATTTAATTAAAATTTAATTTATAGTTGATAATTTAACTGTCTATTTACTAGAATCGTTTTTCAAATGGACTAAATATCAAGGTTAACGATTTTGGTTTGTTGGTGATGGATGGATCAGGTTTAGAATACTAGGCTAGTGTACTAAAGGTGTTTTTCCTAATACAAATGCTGGTACATCTCCTCTAAATTATATCTTCCTCATTCTTGTGTCACTATCATGACTTAAATGCATAGAACATATATATCAGTGGTTGAGTGAACCTGTCACCATGGACTGGACTGTCATTGACGTGGGGACCTGGGTTCGAATTCCATTCGGGTGTACAGAGGGAATTTTCCCTAAGTTGTTTTTCTTTCTCTCCGCTCAAATGAGTTTATATCTCCTCTAAATTCTACCTTCCTCCTTCCTACCCCATTAGTTTATATCTCCTCTAAATTCTACCTTCTTCCTTCCTACCCCATTAGTTTATATCTCCTCTAAATTCTACCTTCCTCCTTCCTACCCCATTAGTTTATATCTCCTCTAAATTCTACCTTCCTCCTTCCTACCCCATTAGTGTAAAAATGTGGGCAGCTCGAACGGGCAGTAATACGTGTTAGAATTAAAAGTGTAGGATCATAGAGCTGCGTATGGGTTTGCACTTTGCGTTAGCTTGGTCTCAAGTGAATTATTTGGTACCAACCACTACATAGAATAAATATTATTCCCAAAATATCCCCCGATACAAAGCACATTTTCCTATTCATCGTCGTTTTGATTCAACACCCCCAATGAAATATCCATTGATAATTTCAAAGCTACAGGTGCCAATTTTAATAAAATCAAACATAACAATAATATACTAGATGTTAAGGATGTTTGATGGTTATATTAAACATTTGCATATTATGTTTTGTTTTCAGTTTGTAGACTTTTTAGGAAGTTACATGCTATCAACAATATTTGCTGTTGCTCTTTATCTGGGAATCGAGCAGCCATTTTCCAATTTGGCAAATGCCATACCGTGGAAAGGTAAGAAATCTATGTTTTTGATAGTACAGTGGAACCTGACTAATTATAACTTCCGTAATTCGAAATCGTCTTTAATTCGAGTTTTTCACCCGGTCCTGTTAATTTTGTATTAAGACAATGTTAAAAAATCGTGGATGGTTCGAATTTTGTTTTGGTTAATTCGAACTTTTCCTAAGTTGTAATCTACTATGAAATATTGTTTTCTTAGTTCTAATTGCGGCGCCGTGTTGTTCTATTTTTGGAAACAAGGGAGGCGACGTTGGAATGTGGTCAGTACCTTTCTTCACGCCCCTCCCTCTACCCCGTTCACCCATACGTATTTGTTTACACGTACAGTTTTGTTCTCCGTTAGTCAAGGTCGAACCTCTAGAGCGGTTACGTGCGCTGTTCTTAGTGATTTGGTCGTAGCGATATTCTTGTGACGTGCAAGTTTATTTTGTTTTGTTGTTTAGTTTTAGTTTTGTTTAGTACATACTGTACAGTAGTGTTTGTGTGTGTGTGTTACGTGATGTCACTATCCAAGCCACAGTCATATAAATCATTAACATTGTCCGAAAAAGTAGTGGAGATAAAGAAGGTGGAAAAGGGATTTTTTTTATAAAACTTATTTAATTCGCATTTTTGGATGGTTAGAATTTTTTCCTGGTCCCTTCAAGTTAGAATTATCCATGTTCCACTGTGTATCATCAATAAAGGTTGTAATACATATCTAAACCCTATCTAAATTGTTAGAGAAAGTTCACTCGTTAACTTGAAACTACTAATTTATTGTTAACTTTAAATTTTATCCCCGCAGTGACTGCCAGTAGTCTGGGAGTACCTATCTGGTTCTAATCTCACCCAAGTCTAGATAAATATGTCATTAGGTGTTGTATTGATCTATTTGTTATCTTTTATATAAAAAAAAGTAATTTCCTTCCTTCGGCATGGATAGTTTAAACATTTATAAACTTCCTAGAATTCTGAAATTTGGCAAGCAGATGAACTGACCTACCCAAACAACCATAAGAGTTGACATGCAGATATACTATGCATAATTTAGTAGGTCTTAAAATATGAAATTCAAAGTCAGAGTTAAAAAATGGGTGTGAAGGGGTCTGGGGAGTCCAGAATTTTCAAAAAATAATATAAACAACTTATTCCCAGGGTGGTATAAAACTTAATTTTGACTTAAAGATAAAGGGACTACACCAAATAAGCATACAAGTCCGATAGTTTCATATTTGAAATTGGGACTTCGGGAAATAGGGGAGAGGGGTTATATTAACAGAAAGCCACGTTTTTAGGCAAGACAATAAAAAATATTTAATAGGAATGTAGTGGGATTACTCCAAATACCTAAATGTATTTTTTAAATTATTGAGTGGGAAGGTTTTTAAAAAATATAAAATGTCTTAATGCTTACTAATACAATACTAATACAAGATTCCTAATGATTGGGTTTAGTGACTGGTCAAAAACATGTCTGTATAAAAATAATAAAGTCAAACTTTTCTTTATTAATACAATTTTATAATTTCAATAAAAAAATTAAACTACTAAATAAATAGATTCCTTATTTACATTGATTTTAAAACCTTGTTTCCATTTGTATAGCTTTTCCAGTCAAAATCAAAAGCAAACAAGATTCATGAAGATCATCCTGCTGAGCCAGCCTGGTTACTAAGAGTAACATAAAACAAAACAAGTTTATGTCACATTATATATTGCAATAAATATTTAACTGTCTAAAAATTCTAATATTTTATTTCCTTGTCCTACATTTCAACAATACCCATGCGGAGATAAGAGAAGAGAAATAGCTTATATTTTACACAACTGAAAGAAGAGAACATTCTCCCCAAGCAGGATGGTGCAGTAACCCCTGCCTGTCATAAGAGGTGGTTTAGAGGGGAAGCTTCTGTGCAGGACGTACCTCATGCGGGACAAACCTATCCTATATCTTAGTTTTCGCGTCCTTTTCTTCTTCCTCTCCTTCCTTACTCTCCCTTATCCTTCTCTTTCCTTATTTTTTTCCTTCATTCCCCTGCCGTCCAGTCCTGTTCAGAAGCTTTAGGCCCATCTATTGACGACCTTGGCAACTTACACGGCCTTCCTCGGACCAGTATTAGATACCACTGTACCTGAGCTCTGCCATGTAAGTGCGCCTGTTGTAATATGTTAGTAGAAGGGCCTTAGGAATGACAATAACCAGGTACCCTACTTTGAGAAAAGATAGGTAGCGTTCATGAGGGTCCGGACGTAAAATTGGCACTTTCCTACACCCACTTGCTGCGACGACCTCTCTCTCGGCGATGCCCTATGCGAAGGTTGTCATGTCTAGCGTCGTATGGGGCCTCTCGTCGGGACAGTAAACAGGGCCATATGTGGTAGTATCAACTTGGATCACCCTGGGTCTACGATCCGAGTACTGTGTAGGTTGTCCCCAAAAATGGCATGGCCACTTTTTTTGTCGCTGCTGACAACGTACTGTCCGCTGGCACCGTACTACCCGCTGGCAACTCACTGCCCGGCCCCTCACAGGGCCGTAATACTGATAAGAGGCGGAAACGGGTAAGGCCGTCCAGCCCTGAATTGGAAAAAATCCAGGAAGTGGTGAGGCCCCAGCCCCGCTTCCTGGTAATGTCTCGAGTGGATGAAAGTGAGAACCTCAGACGTGTCAGCCCATTTGTCCTCGAAAGAGTGATAAGTGGAGCTGCCGGGTCTGGAGTTTCAATTAGAAAACTGCGCGATGGCAAGATAATGATACAGACTGACAATGAAATCCAGACTACTAAAATAATGGCACTAACTGATATACCGTTGAGCCCCTCAAACCATTTAAAGGTGAAGGTGGAACCTCATAGGTTCCTCAATGTTTGCAAGGGAGTGGTCACTTGCTATGACCTCGACTGCGTGAGCATTGAGGATATCTGTGAGGAGCTTGCCCCTCAACATGTCACCGAAGTATATAGGATCACCACCAAAAGGAATGATGTAACAAAGAAAACTGACACATATATATTAACATTTGCGACTCCTACTCTACCAAAGGATGTCCGAGCTGGCTTCCACGTGCTTAGAGTGCGGCCGTATGTCCCCAACCCTCGGTGCTGTTTTCAGTACCAGGAATTTGGTCTTACGAAGCTGCGATACCGTGGTAAGCCTACTTGTGCAGATTGTGGAAAGGAGGCTCATGACACACCATGCAAGTCTCCTAAATTCTGTGTCAATTGCAAGGGTCCGCATTCTGCTAGGTCTCGATCCTGTCCGAACTGGAAGGTAGAGAAAGGAATCCTGGAGATCCAAACAGAAAAGAAGATCCCCTATGCCCAGGCCCGCAAAGAGTATAATGCACTTCAAGCTCCGGTATTTCAAACTTCCTACAGTAAAATTGTTAGCCAAAATATAAATTGTCCTAACTGCCATTGTGCAGTTAATATTGTAAATACTTCTTCACGACCCGTGCCATTGGTCTCTGCTCGAGACCATCAAAACTATACATCGCTCACATCTTTGTCGCCAAAAGTATTACAGAAGGTGACGCCTCCAGAGAGGCCACCTCCACCACCTGTACACCCTAAGAGCCCTCCTCGGGGCCCTCCCCGAGCCCACCTCGGGAACCCCACCCCCGAGCCCACCTCGGGGAACCCTCCCGAGCCCACCTCGGGGAACACCCCCGAGCCCACCTCGGGTAACACCCCCGAGCCAACCTCGGGGAACACCCCCGAGCCCTCCTCGGGGCCAAAAACTACGTGCGGCCGGTGTCGAGACACTCAATCCCACCTCTGGGACTCCGGAGGTTGGGATGGGTGGTAAAATGGGTGAGGCCGCAGAGGCGATCCCCACTGGTGCATTCAGAAAGGACCATCGAGCGACCGCCGAAAAAACTAGAATAAATAAAGCGCCGAAGGCCTTAACAAAGCCTTCGCGCAAAGATCCAACGACCCTGTCTCTCCAGGATAAATCAAAACCTCTCCTGAAGCGGGAGGTCCAGGAAAGACTGGGAAAAGTAAGAGGGCCTAAAAACGGCCTCAATCAATATCTTTTTTAAAAGATAACATTATGGATTGCGAGGATAAATAAAATTTATATTTATAAATAATGTCGCTACTACAATGGAATTGTAGGGGTTTTTATGCTCGTGTAGAGGAAATTAAACTACTAATTTCTGCCCTGCATCCTTCCATCTTGTGTTTGCAGGAGACCCACTTCCGCCCAACTGACAACACGATGCTTCGTGGGTACGATGTATATCGTACCGACAAGCCATTCTTTGATCGGGCTAGCGGAGGTGTGGCTATATTCGCACGAAGCAACATATATCATAAACATATTAATATCGTCTCTGAACTCCAAGTGATCGCTGTCCGAATCTCCCTTGCTATGGAAGTGACAGTATGCAGAATATACCTCCCACCAAGTGAGCGCGTTTCAAAGAGGAGCCTAGAGACCCTCTATATACAACTTCCCGCCCCTTATATCATCTTGGGGGATTTTAATGCGCATAACCTGGTGTGGGGGTCTAATTTTACAGACGCCCGTGGGAGGATGGTGGAGGATATTCTTGTCTCGGGAAACCTGGTGTTAATGAACACCGGGACTCAGACACACTTATCCACCTTTAATGGTGTATCCTCTGCCATCGACCTGGCTTTATGTAGCCCCAGGATCGCTGCTCACTTCCTTTGGGAGGTTCACTCGGATATATGTGGCAGCGATCACTTTCCCATTCTGCTTTCGCCACTTCACGATCCTCCCGGTATAGCACGGGCACCACACTGGGTTCTTAAACGTGCTGACTGGGATAAATTTCGCGAGCTCGCCGTCTTTGATCAACCCCTTTCTCTTGACGTCGATGTTAATATAGACCATTTTACTTCGACGGTCATCATGGCGGCGAGGGAATCCATCCCTAAATCCTCGCCACATCCGCGCCACCGACCTGTTCCCTGGTGGAACGAGGAGTGTCGGTTGGCTATTTATGACCGTCGAAGGGCCCTACGTCTCTTCCATCGACGTCCTAATTTGGAGAATCTGGAGTCTTTCCGGGTTCTACGTGCTCGAGCTCGCCGTATCATTCGTGAAAGCAGAAGAGAGTCTTGGAGACAGTTTATTTCTACCCTTACTATTTCCACTCCCACAACTAAGGTTTGGGACAATATTCGTAAATTACCTAGTAACAAAAATACCAGTAATAATATACCTGCCCTCATGTCAAACGGTTCGCTTGTCTCCTCCCCTGTGGAGGTCGTCAATGTATTGGGCTCTATGTTCACCGCTATTTCTAGCACTGCAAGCTACTCTAATGAGTTTGCAGTGCTCAAGCGGAACATATAGCGCCATTATATTGACTTCGGTCAGAGCCGGGGGGAGGATTACAACTCCCCCTTTACAATGGATGAATTGACCTATGCCCTGTATCAGGCGGGCAACACAGCATCTGGTCCCAACGACATCCACTACGATATGTTGCGCCAGCTACCTCCTGCTGGACAGACATATCTCTTGGACCTTTATAATAGTGTTTGGGGATCTCATCAATTCCCATCACTATGGAGGCAAGCAACCGTTATACCAATAAATAAAAGTGGCAAAGATAAATTAGAACCAACTAGTTATAGACCGATAGCATTAACTAGTTGTGTATGGAAAATATTAGAAAAAATGATAAATAAACGATTAATATGGTATTTAGAATCCCGCAATCTACTATCAAATATTCAATGTGGTTTTCGCCGTAACCGATATACGATGGATCATCTCGCCCGTCTCGAGACGGCGGTTCGTGACGCCTTTCTCCACAAACATCATCTTTTGGCAGTTTTCTTTGATTTGGAGAAGGCGTACGACACCACATGGCGGTACGGCATTTTAAAAACCCTTTTTAATTGGGGGTTCCGAGGGAACCTCCCTGTTTTTATATCTAATTTTATGTCAGATAGACACTTCCGGGTAAGGTTAAACAACACCTTATCCGATGATTTTATTCAAGAAAATGGGGTGCCTCAGGGCAGTAGTCTGAGCTGTACGTTGTTCGCCATCGCAATAAATGGCATTGTGGACAACGTGCGGCTACCTGTCCGTTCATGCCTTTTTGTGGATGACTACGCAATTTATTGCAGTTCGTCAAGTCTCCACAGGGCTGAACGGCCGATATATCTCTCTGTAAATGATCTGTGGTCGTGGGCATCGCGAAATGGCTTTCGCTTCTCTGCGGCCAAGACGACGGTCGTCCACTTCCACAAATTACGTGGAATACAACCTGTCCCCAGTATTTTAATGAACCACGTTGTTCTACCAGTCTCAGAGACCGTAAGGTTTCTGGGACTTTTATTTGATTTTAAATTAACTTGGATCCCCCACATCAAAGACCTGAAAGCGAGGTGTTTAAAACACTCAACCTGCTCAAAGTGGTTAGCGGTCGGTCCTGGGGTCTGAAGGGAAACCTTGATGCGCTGTATAGGGCCTAGGTAAAATCTAAACTAGACTACGGCAGTTTCTTTTATGGATCACGAGACCCTCGGCGTTAAAGATGCTGGATAGTGTCCACATGCTGGCATACGGCTGGCTACTTGATGCATTTCGTACTAGTCCAGTCGTCAGCATCTGTGCCGACGCTGGTGAGCCCCCTCTTTATTACCGGCGGTCCTATCTTCTGGCATCTTACGTGTCGAAACTACACTGCATTGACCGGAGCATGTTGCCTCCTTGTGATTCATCCCCCTAACCGTGTCTTGTACGAAACCAAATGGCTTTATACAAGGCCGTTGGGATCAGGATACTATCGGTTTTCGACACGTGTGGGATAGTCTGCCAAAGGCTATCCCCACATCCCAGGTCGATTTCTCCCTGGAAGATACGCCTACCTCAATGCCATTTTGATCTTGCCAAGTTCCCTAAAGCGACCACCCCGCCGATTATATATGAGAGGACCTTTAATGAACTCCTCTCCACTCGCTTTCAGGCTTTGAGCGCATCTATACGGATGGTTCCAAGTGTGGGGCCTCCGTGGGATGCGCTTTTGTTGTGGAGGGAAACAATTTTAAATTTGGTTTACTTGGGGAATCCAGTGTTTTTACGGCTGAATTATACGCCATTTTTAAATCTCTGTGTTTTGTTATCGTAAGTGTCACCGTTCTGTTCTCATCTGTACGGTTTCCATGAGTGCTCTGTTGGCATTGTCACTCTCTACTCCTGGAATCCCTTGTGCAGATGATACATGAGCAAATTTTAAAAATCGATTCATTAAGCACCCGGCTCGCTTTTGCTGGATTCCGATCACGCTGATCTCTCAGGAATGAACTGGCTGACCAGGCGGCCAAGGAGAGCACGCTCTGGAGGCGAGTTTGGGTGTCATGTTTTTAGATCTAAAGGGTTATGTTCGGCGTGGGGTCTTACGCACCTGGCACGAGCAGTGGGTTTCGACTCCTGCTCAAAACAAGCTGAGGTCATAATGGATGGTGTGTCGCGATGGCCATCTTCTATACGAAAGTATAGAAGAGAGGAGGTCATCGTGACGAGACTCCGCGTCGGGCATCCATTACAACCCACGGATTTTTATTGAGAGGGGATCTACCTCCAGTGTGTGAATTTTGCGATGCTCCCCTTAGTGTTACCACATTTTGGTGGAGTCTCGTAAATATGCCCCTATCCGCCTGGCTCTTGATTTTAAAGGTGACCTACGTTTTTTACTACGTGATAGTCGTGAAGGATTATTTGTTTTCTCCGTTTTATACGCCAGGTCGGATATTTTTAATGCCATTTGAGTCACTTTTATAAAGTGACTCATCTGGATTTCATCTCATATTGAGAACTTTTTAACATTTTAGTATATTTTAATAATGTTGGTTTTGTCTTTTTAATGTATTATTTTAACACTGTTTTATAATTTTAATGTGTTATATTTTAATTTTGTTTTGTAATTTTAACAGTAACACCTGTGGTTTTATTTTAGCAGGTGTATCACTCCTTTTATACTAATTAGTCCATTTGAGCGCTCCTATGGAGTGTCTCGAATAGGGCACTTCTCATATTGAGATTTATGTTTTTTAATTGATATACAAATTTTATATTGTATATTGTTTTATATTTTATATTTCCACCTGTTTATTATAAAGTGTGGACCCATGTTATGTGTCTCTTCCCTGGGGGATTTTACTGTGTTTATTTATTTTAAAGGCCGAATGACCTCACTCTGTCGACGGGCCTCAAAACAATTAATAATAATAATATATAATCCTTTTCTAAGCATGGGAGAACCGAATTGTAACATAATACTATTGTTATATTTTATATTGTACATGAAAAGTTTGGCACTTATTACCTTCCTAATTTAATTCTTTAATACAAATTAATGACATAATTGCCGCTCAAAAATACAAATTCCTATAGTAGGAACCAAATTGTATTCATTTGGTATTTTTGGACATTGAAAATCGGAATTGATACAACTCTGATTTATCTTTAAACAAATATAAGTAATGCCGTTTAAAAATACAGATTCCTTTCAAGCCGGAATTCTCACAACTCTGTGTTTTATTGGATATTTGTTGGACATTGAAAAGTCGAAATTGATACAATTTTGATTTCTCTTTAAACAAATATGTAGGCTTTTAAAAAAATTGGAAATTGTAGCAACTCAGGAATTGCAACAACTTGAGACCATATAAACAATCAAAAGTTTAATAGAGAGCAGCAGGAACCATTAATATTAAAACTATCTGGTAGAGTGCAACAGCTTTCTTTTATTAGGAGATGCCTAAAGGGCCATTTTTATTTACACACCTTTTTCTGCTTGTCATTGTTTTATCAAAATAAATTAAAAGACAGAATCATACAAATTTTCATAGTGTTATAGCTTGTAACAAAATGTTCTGATTTTGGTTTTCAATAATAAACTACCTGTAAATTCTCAGAAAAATGTATTGTCTGAATAATCACAACCATCATAAAAATATTTTAACACCTCACAGTCGCTAACAACAGTTCGCTTACATCTCAATGACTATGATACTTAGATTACCGAAACATGTCGGCAACATCTAAAACAGATTTCGTCTAACCGCAGTTTTTTGCTAAAAGGAGTAACGGGAAATAACCAAGACTGGACTTAGATCTGTTACCCAACCTTCACTTCAAATTTTCAATATTGTTTCATTCGTTATAATATGAACTTTAACTACGGTTGTTAAAACTTTGGATGTTGACTTAACTTGTGTTTTTTAATTATTTTAAATATTTATTCACAGGCTGTATTGTAAACTTGAGGATTAGTTTTAATTTTTCGTTGTTAATAGTGTATTTCTTTAATTGTTTGTTTATGGACCTTTTAGACTTGTCGTCAAACGATGTTCTTTGTTCACTAAATGTGTTGACGATGTTATTTTAATGTATTTATTATATGACACTTTTTTATTAATTATAAGCACAATCTAACTAGATATTTGCAATCTAAGTCATTTAATTTCATTCTTAATATTTCTTTAGTTTTATCCTTTTAACTTATTTATAATATTACTTGGTGCTTATCTTGTGTTCTTGTTTAAGTCCTAGTTACATTCATTATCACTACTTATTGTTTTCTATTTAGAATGTTTTCTAAAATGGTGAAACAAAATTATTCAAACTATATTTTTAATACAAATTTAAAAAAAAATATTTTTGTAAACTAAATGAAAATTAATTATAAAATAAATTTTTGAACTAAATCTTAAGGTTAATTTTTTTTAAACTTAATATTTTCCGAAAGTTGCCATTAGTACGCCACCCTAAATTTATTAGAATAGTCAACATTAATTATTACTTATTATATAAATAGTTTCAAGATACTATTTTGAACAAATATACTTTGAGCTATTTTAAATAAAAATAATGTTTTTAAAAGATCGCTCATAATCTGCTAAAATACTACTAAAACATTTTTTCAAACTAATATATAATACTATTATTTATAGCCAATTTGAACCAAATCAATAGAAACATTTTTAAATATTTCAAATTGTTCAAAAATCAGTTATAAATAACCTATCAGCCCGCTGCAGGATGGGGTTAGAATAATCCAATAGTATCCCCTGTTCGACTTAAGAGGAGACTCAAAGGAGAAGGACGTAACTCGGTGCAGCACAAAGCTAGCTTATATATTTGATATTCCCTCATTTTCTTCTTCCTTCCTGTTTTTCTCCCTCCCTCCCTTCCCTTTATATTTCCTTTCTTCTTCTCACATCCCTTTTGCTCAATTTGCAGTGGTATCCAATAAATGTCCGAGGAAAACCGTGTGAGCTAACAAGGCGTCAACTGAGGAACCTAAATGCTTCCGTGAAGGACTGAACGGCAAGCAAAGGAAAGAAAGAAGTAAGGGAATAAAAGGAAGGGAGACGAAGGAAAGAGAAAGGAGAAGAATTTAGGAGAAAGAAAGGAAAAGAAAACGAAAAGGAGGTGAAAGCAAAGATATAGGATAGCCTTTTCTTGCACGAGGCACGTCCTGTATAGAAGCTTCCCTTTTAAGTCACCTCTTACGACATGCAGTGGATACCGTGGGACTACTGGTATTCTAACCCCCATCCCACGGGGACTTCCATTTCAGACAGGTCCAAGACCAGAAAGAATGTGGATCCTTGCAGTTGACGCAGAACTTAGGAGACTCATACAGTGTATCGTGAGCCTACAATCCGTAATCTGCACAGGTTGGCTTACTACGGCATCTCAGCTTTGTATGCCCAAATTCTTGGCACTGAAAAAAATGCTAAGGATTGGGGACATATGTGGAAGCCTGCTCGGTCCTCCTTTGAAAGGGTACGAGTCACTAAAGTGAGGATATATGTATCCGTCATTTTTCTCTTATCTGTTCTTTTTGTAACAATACGGTAAACTTCGATGACATTCTGAGGGGAAAGCTCCTAACAGATCTCCTCAATGCTTACGTAGTCGAGGTCATTGCAAGTGACTACTCCCTAGAAAACATTGAAGAACCTGTATGGGTCCACCTTACCCCGTTTATGAACCGTATTACTCAACGGTATTTCAGAGATTGCCATTATGTTGGCCCACTGAATGTCAATGGCAGTCTCTATCATAATGTGCCACCACGCAGTTTTCTTATCGAAACGTCTGCTTTAGCTGCACTCTTTATAACTCTTTCAAGGCTAATGGGCTGACAGCTTTTAGGTTCTCACCATCCTTTACTCGAGACATCGCCAGGAAGCGGTGGGGGCTCACCATTTCCTGAGCTACATTCAAAATGGACTGGATGACCAATCCCGTTTCCACCTTTTTTCATTATTACACCCATGTGAAGTGTCGGGCAGTGAGATGTCACCAGGTTTCTGAAGTACGGTACCGGCGGACAGTAAGTTGTCATCTTTTATATTAAAGTTAGCCATGCCATTTGGGGACAACCTGCACCGTACTCGGATCGTAACCCAGGGTGATCCAGTTGGTACTACCACATTAAGGCCCTGTTAACCCTCCCGACGGGACCCTCACACGACACTAGACATTACAACCTTCGCTTGGGTATCGCCAGGAGAGAGGTCATCGCAGCAAGTGGGTATAACAAAGTGCCAATTTTGCGTCCGAACTTCATGAACGCTACCAATCTTTTCTCAAAGTAGGGTACCTGGTTATGTCATACCTAAGGCCCTTCTACTTACATATTACAACAAGCGCACTTACATGGCAGAGCTCAGGTACAGTGGTATCTAATACTGGTCCGAGGAAGGTCGTGTAATTTGCCAAGGTCGTCAATAGATGGGCCTAAAGCTTCTGTACAGGACTGAACGGCAGGGTAATGAAGTAAAAAATAAGGAAAGAGAAGGGTAAGGGAGAGTAAGGAAGGAGAGGAAAAAGAAAAGGACGTGAAAACTAAATATAGGATAGGTTTGTCCCGCATGAGGTACGTCCTGCACAGAAGCTTCCCCTCTAACCACCTCTTATGACAGGCAGGGGTTACTGCACCATCCTGCTTGGGGAGAATGTTCTCTTCTTTCAGTTGTGTAAAATATAAGCTATTTCTTCTCTTATCTTCGCATGGATATTGTTGAAATGTAGGACAAGGAAATAAAGTATTGGAATTTTTAGACAGTTAAATATTTATTGCAGTATATTATGTGACATCATTTGTTTTGTTTTATGTTACTCTTAGTAACCAGGCTGGCTCAGCAGGATGATCTTCACAATCTTGTTTGCTTTTGATTTTGACTGGAAAAGCTATACAAATGGAAACAAGGTTTTAAAATCAATGTTAATAAGGGAATCTATTTATTTAATAGTTTAATTATGTTATTCGTAGTTGGCTAACGCGCCAGTCGTGTTGAGCCAAACCACCGAGGACGGGTAGATCGAGGTTCGAATCTCGGTCGGGTGAACTGGGGATGGTTTTTCCTAAATGGTTTTCCACTCTCCTTCCACGCAAATGCGGGTTCACTTCCTCTAACTTCAACCTTCCCAATTACCAATCCATTAGTGTAATTAGTACTTAGGCGTATAATCCGAACGGGTAGTAAGACGCGGTGCAAAATAATAATAATAATTATTATTATATGTTATTAAATTATAAAATTGTATTAATTAAGAAAAGCTTGACTTTATTATTTTGATACAGTCATGTTTTTGACCAGTCACTAAACCCAATCATTAAATAAGGATGTATTTGTAAGCATTAGGACATTTAATATTTTTAAAAAAAACCTCCCCACTCAATAATTTAAAAAATACATTTAGGTATTTGGAGTAATCCCACTACATTCCTATTAAATATTTTTTATTGTCTTGCCTAAAAACGTGGCTTTCTGTTAATATAACCCCTCTCCCCTATTTCCTGAAGTCCCAATTTCAAATATGAAATTTATCGGACTTGTAGCTTATTTGGTGTAGTCCCTTTATCTTTAAGTCAAAATTAAGTTTTATACCACCCTGGGAATAAGTTGTTTATATTATTTTTTGAAAATTCTGGACTCCCCAGCCCCCTTCTCACCCATTTTTTAACTCTGACTTTGAATTTAATATTTTAAGACCTAATAAATTATGCATAGTCTATCTGTATGCCAACTCTTATGGTTGTTTGGGTAGGTCGGTTCATCTACTTGCCAAATTTCAGACTTCTAGGAAGTTTATACATGTTTAAACTATCCATGCCGAAGGAAGGACATACTTTTTTTTATATAAAAGATAACAAATATATCAATACAACACCTAATGACATATTTATCTGGACTTAGGTGAGATTAGAACCAGATAGGTACTCCTAGATTACTGGCAGTCACTGCGGGGGTAAAATTTAAAGTTAACAATAAATTAGCAGTTTCAAGTTAACGAATGAACTTTCTCTAATAATTCAGATAGGTTTTAGATATGTATTACAACCTTTATTGATGATACACAGTGGAACATTGGATAATTCTAACTTGAAGGGACCAGGAAAAAATTCTAACCGTCCAAAAATGCGAATTAAATAAGTTTCCTAAAAAAAATTCCTTTTCCACCTCCTTTATCTCCACTAGTTTTTCGGACAAAGTTGATGGTTTATAGGACTGTGGCTTGGATAGTGACATCACGTAACACACACAAACACTACTGTACAGTATGTACTAAACAAAACTAAAACTAAACTACAAAACAAAATAAACTCATACGTCACAAGAATATCGCTACGACAAAATCACTAAGAACAGCGCACGTAACCGCTCGAGAGGTTCAACCTTGACTAACGGAGTACAGTACTGTACGTGTAAACAAAGACGTAAGGGAGAACGGGGCGTGGGAGGGACGTGAAGAAAGGTACTGACCGCATTCCAACGTCGCCCCCCCTGTTACCAAAAATAAAACAACACGGCGCCGCAGTTAGAAGTAAGAAAACAATACTTCATAGTAGATTACAACTTAGGAAAAGTTCGAATTAACCTAAACAAAATTGGAACTATCCACGATGTTTTAACATTGTTTTAATACAAAATTAACGGGACCGGGTGAAAAACTCGAATTAAAGACGATTTCGAATTACGGAAGTTAGAATTAGTCAGGTAACACTGTACTATAAAAAACATAGATTTCTTACCTTTCCACGGTATAGCATTTGCCAAATTGGAAAATGGCTGTTCGATTCCCAGATAAAGAGCAACAGCAAATATTGTTGATAGCATGTAACTTCCTAAAAAGTCTACAAACTGAAAACAAAACATAATATGCAAATGTTTAATATAACCATCAAACATCTTTAAGATCTAGTACATTATTGTTATATTTTATTTTATTAAAATTGGCCTGTAGCTTCGAAATTATCAATGGAAACTTCATTTGGGGTTTTGAATCAAAAAGACGATGAATGGGCAATGGTGCTTTGTATCGGAGGATATTTTGGGAATAATATTTATTCTATGTAGTGGTTGGTACCAAATAATTCACTTGAGACCAAGCTAACGCAAAGTGCAAACCCATACGCAGCTCTATCATCCTACACTTTTAATTCTAACACGTATTACTGCCCGTTCGAGCTGCCCACATTTTTACACTAATGGGTAGGAAGGAGGAAGGTAGAATTTAGAAGAGATGTACCAGCATTTGTATTAGGACAAACCCCTTTAGTACACCAGTCTAGTATTCTAAACCTGATCCACCCATCACCAACAAACCAAAATCGTTAAGCTTGATATTTAGTCCATTTGAAAAACGATTCTAGTAAATAGAAGTTAAATTATCAACTATAAATTAAATTTTAATTAAATTCCCTTGATTTTTACATTACAAATGTAAACCCATTCTAATCAATGTCTTCTTCTCAGCAATAAGGTCAAGAAGGTAAGTTTTAACGGAAGTGTGACCGCTTTAGCTTAGCGATTGCAGCGCTATAGTCGACCCGGGGTGGCGCCCAGGTGCATCAAAGGTTTTTAAACGTAGTTTCGAAAAGAAAACTTGACACCAAACCTGGCTGCATTAGGACCTCGCAATGAGTAGCATATACAGGGCCCACTTTATTTTTTTAAATTGGTATACAGTTTTATTTCTATTTTCTAAAACTAAAGTGAAAAATAATTTTGTTCTGTCCTGCTCAGTAGTTAAAAGTTAGTTACACCAATGACAGCCAATTTAAGATAATTCGAAAACAAACAAACAAATAAGATTTTAGAAACTAGTGCAATTAATAATAAAAAATAATAATAATAGTGGGATATATTTAGGATACTACCAATTATGGATTAGTATTAGCAATGTGTTAGTATTATGTTTATATTAAATTTATTGATGAAACAATTTAACTTACATGATCAAAACCATCGAACTGTTTTGGTCCTATCCTTGATTCGGTTCTCACAATGAAGACATAGAAATGAACGATTACAGGCAGTAGCTGATCCGACTCAAGGGAATCCAAAACTTCCAAGAAAGGATAACATTCAACGGACCTAGAAAATTATAATTTTGTAAAGAAAAATATGTTACTTAATATAGGTAAGACAAAAAGAACTTATTTGAACTCGTTTAAGTGAAATATAACAACAACGATAATAATAGTGGATTTAGTTAGCCCGCGTGAAAATGTGACAGGTGTGATGAGGAGATACGACGTTGGTCAAAATACAATCAAACTTGTGTCGGATTCCAAAAAGTAATTTTTAAATAAATCTTATTTTTTGATATCGAAATATTATGTTTAAATTCAAGTATATTGGCTATTATAAAATTAAATTATTTAATTTAAATGCCTCTGAAAAGGAGGGTGGACTTACTTTTTTTTTTAACGCCGCCTTACTACCTTTTCAGATTATATGTATATTTGATAAATACTCTAATGGGGTAGGAATAAGGAAGTAAACATTATAAAGTTGATCTACCCGCATGTGCTTGGAAGGAAAACGGGAAACCATTTTAGGGAAAAACCATCCTCAGTAGACTCGACCGGGATTCGAACTCCATCTTCCCTTCATCAGCGGTCTGTCTAGCATGAAGTGACGCCTTATGCCATTCGGCCACTGAAACGGGCTTAAGGATAATTATCAATGTGGAATTTGGAAAGACACAATGTGAAGAAAAAGTAAATGCATGGATCAGGCTTGTAGTAGAAATGGTGTAACTCAACTCGTCCACTCTTATTGTTCTGCGGAAGAAAGTAAACACATCAACTGGTCTACCCTCCGACACATCAACTCGTCCACCCAAACTTGGATTGTTCAGTGAAAAGGCTTACTAAGTTATTACGATTATAACTAATCTAACCACTTGATTTTAATACAATGCCGTTGAAATGACTGAATGTGATATTTAATATTTTGACGACCAACTGCGATACCAGTGTTGTGAAATGGTACTACTTGATTTTGGGGTGCAAGAAAGGGGGGGTTTATGGTATACAGTATGTATTAACACTTAGGCTAATGTGCAATGGTAGGGTGATTGTGAGATGAAATAGAGGACCTACAGTTTAACGTGAGATCCGAACTAAGGTGGAGGCATGGCACTCCACACATTCACAAGTTGTGGTTAATACACGTCATGTCAAATGTAAAGGAATGGTTTGGCAATCAGATAAAGCTGTGCGGGGACCAAGAATTGAACCCGGACGGACCCCCAGCACATAAGCCTGACACCTTACCCCTAGACCACCAGGTCACCCAACAGGATGTTCTTTTCTTAGTAAGCTTTTGCAGTGAACAATCCAGGTTTGGGTGGACGAATTGATGTGTTGGAGGGTAGACCATTTGATGTTTATTTCTTCCACAGAACAATAACAGTGGACGAGTTGAGTTACAGCCAGTAGGAAATATTCCATTAGGGTTAAGCATTTTTTTCTTTATTCTTTGTTTATTTGACCAATGAACTTGAGAAAAGTAGATTCTAGCCTTTTATCTTATATTATTACTCGCTTTGCTCATTGGGTGCTCCACCCCCAAACCCCCAGTGAGTTTTCTTTGCAAGTGGATGTAAACTAATGTAATTCCAGCGTTGTTTGGAACATAACAACTTAGAGTTACCGGTATTGATTGTATTTTTCACACATTATTTTATTTTTTCAATCCCCCCGGCGGGACGGGGTTAAGAATAGTCCCGCAGTAACCCCTGCTTGTCGTAAGAGGTGACTAAAAGGGGAGGCTTCTGTACAGGACGTATCTCGTGCAGGAAAACCTATCCTAAATCTTTCCTTACACCTCCTTTTTTCTTCCTTTCCTTTCACCCCCTTTTTCATTCTTCTCCCTTCTCTTTCTCTCTACTTACCTCTTTCTTCCCTTCCCCTGCCGTTCAGTCCTCCACAGATACTTTTGGCCCCTCCGTTGACGACCCTGGCAACTAACACGGCTTTCCTTGGACGATTTTGGATACCACTGCTTTGAGCTCCTGAGTGAAAGTGCGCCGGTTGTAATATCTTAGTAGAAGGGCCTTAGGGATTACAATAACCGGGTACCCTACTTTGAGAAAAGACCAGTTGCGTTCATGAAGGCCCGGACGTAAAATTGGCACTTTCCTGCACCCACTTGCTGCGACGACGTCTCTCCTGGCGCTGCCCCATGCGAAGGTTGTCATGTCTAGCGTCGTGTGGGGTTTCCCGCCAGGAGGGTTAACATGGCCTCATGTGGTAGAACCAACTTGGTTCACCCTGGGTCTACGATCCGAGTATTGTGCAGGTTGTCCCCAAAAAAGGCATGGCCACCTCCATTGTCGCCGCTGACACCTTACTGTCCGCTAGCAACGTACTGCCGAACCCGCTGGCAACTCACTGCCCGGCCCCTCACAGGGCCATAATATTGATAAAGAAGCAGAAACGGGTAAGGCCGTCCAGCCCTATAATAGAAAAAGTCCAAGAAGTGGAGAGGCCCCAGCCCCGCTTCTTGGTAATGTCTCGAGAAGAAGAAAATCAAAACATGAGACGGGTGAGCCCATTTATACTCGAAAGAGTTATAAATGATGCAACCAAAGTAAATGTCGATATGAGAAAACTGCGTGATGGCACTATTCTTATTCAGACCACTTCCGACATTATATCTAAAAATATAATGACACTTAGAGAAATTCCACTGAACAATACGACCAAAATGCATGTAAAGGTGGAACCACACAGGTTCCTCAATGTTTGCAAGGGAGTGGTCAGTTGCTATGACCTCGACTGCGTAACCGTTGAGGAAATCTGTGAGGAGCTGGCCCCTCAGAACGTCACAGAAGTATATCGTATAGTTGTAAAAAAGAACGGAAAAGAAAAAAAGACCGATACTTATGTTCTTACCTTTGAGACTCCTACCCTTCCAAAGGAGGTCCGAGCAGGTTTCCACGTGCTCAGGGTCCGGCCGTATGTCCCTAACCCTCGGCGCTGTTTCCAGTGCCAGGAATTCGGACATACGAAGCTGCGATGCCGTGGTAAGCCAACCTGTGCGGATTGCGAAAAGGAGGCTCACGATACACCGTGTGAGTCTCCTAAGCTCTGCGTTAACTGCAAGGGTCCGCACTCCGCCTGGTCTCGGGCCTGTCCGAAATGGAATTCGGAGAAAAAAATCCTGGGGATTCTAACTGAAAAGAAGATCTCATACGTCCAAGGACGCAAAGAATACATAACTAGACAGGCTCCAATATTTCAGACCTCCTACAGCCAGATTGTAAGTCAAAATATCAATTGCCCTAACTGCCATTGCGCAGTCAATATTCAAAAGACGTCATCACGACCCGTGCCGTTAGTCTCTGCTCGAGACCCAAATACCAATAATGCGTCAACTACATTGGCAAATAATTGGGAGGCGAACTAGAAAGCGTCTCCTCCACCTGTACCCCCGAGAGCCCTCGGGACCTCCCCGGCCCCTCGGGACCTCCCCGCCCCCTCGGGGACTCTCCCCGGAGCCCCCGGAACTAAAACTTCGCCGTTGGTTCCCAGCCTGGTCTCCCCGAGAGAGCCCTCGGAGAGAACTTCCCGAGCCCGCATCGGGACCTGCCTCGGGCCGACCTCGGGGACTCTCCCGAGCCCACATCGGGAAAACAAAAGAATTGCGAGCCGTTGTTGTTCGCCAGCCTGTTCTGGTCCGAGTTAGATGGTGCAAAACGGAGGCCCAAAGGGATCTGCTGGTGTGAGAAAGCCAGCGAGTACGCGACAAATAAAAAAAAGTCGAAGGCTGTAAAGCCTTCCGTCAATTAACGCCAAGCTCTTGAACAAAAGCTCTCTTGAACGGAGGTCCAGAGAGACTTGGCAAGGCCAGAGATCCTAAAAAGGTCCTAAACCAAATTTTACTTCTAAGAGATAGTGCAATGGATTGCGTGGCTGAATAAATTTGAATTCATACATAATGTCGCTACTACAATGGAATTGTAGGGGTTTTTATGCTCATGTAGATGAAATTAAACTACTAATTTCTTCCCTGCATCCTTCCATCTTGTGTTTGCAGGAGACCCACTTCCGCCCAACTGATAGCCCGATGCTTCGTGGGTACGATGTATATCGTACCGAAAAGCCATTCTTTGATAGGGCTAGCGGAGGTGTGACTATACTTGCACGTAGTAATATATATCATAAGTCTATAAATATGGTACCTGATCTCCAAATGATTGCAGTCATAGTCTCCCTTCCTGTGGAAGAAACCGTATGCTGCATCTACCTCCCACCAGGTGAACGTGTTTCAAAGAGGAGCCTAGAGGCCCTCTTTATACAACTTCCCGCCCCCTATATCATCTTGGGGGATTTTAACGCACACAACCTGGTGTAGGAGTCTAATTCTACAGACGCAAGTGAGAGGATGGTAGAGGATATTCTTGTCTCGGGAAACCTGGTGTTAATGAACACCGGGAACCAGACACGCTTCTCCACCTTTTAAGGTGTATCCTCTGCCATCGACCTAACTTTATGTAGCCCCGGGATCGTTGCTCACTTTCTTTGGGATGTTCACTCGGACCTATGTGGCAGCGATCACTTTCCCATTTTGCTTTCGCCACTTCAAGATCCACCCGGTATAGCACGGGCACCACACTGGGTTCTTAAACGTGCTGACTGGGATAAATTTCGCGATCTCGCCGTATTTGATCAACCCCTTTTTCTTGACGTCGATGTTAATATAGGCCATTTTACTTCGACGGTCATCATGGTGGCGAGGGAATCCATCCATAAATCCTCGTCAAATCCGCGCCACCGTCATGTTCCCTGGTTGAACGAGGAGTGTAAGTTGGCTATTTCTGACGAAGAGCCTTACGTCTCTTTAATCGGCGTCCTACCTTTGATAATCTATAATCATTCCGGATTCTGCGTGCTCTAGCTCGCCGTATCATTCGTAAAAGCAGAAGAAAGTCTTGGAGACCATTTATTTCTACCCTTACTATTTCCACTCCCACAACTAAGATTTGGGACAATATTCGTAAATTGCGTAGTAGCAAAAAGTCCATTAATAATATACCTGCCCTCATGTCAAACGGTACGCTTGTCTCCTCCCCTGTGGAGGTCGTCAATGTATTGGGCTCTATGTTCACCGCTATTTCTAGCACTGTAAGCTACTATGAAGAGTTTGCAGCACATAAGCGGAACATTGAGCGCCATTCTATTGACTTTGGTCAGAGCCGGGGGGAGGATTACAACTCCCCCTTTACTTTAAATGAACTGAAGTATGCTCTGTACCAGGCGGGTAACACAGCTTTTGGCCCATCCATTACGATACGTTGCGCCAGTTGCCCCCTGCAGGATGGGCATATCTGTTGGATCTCTACAATAGTGTTTGGGAATCTCGTCAATTCCCAACACTCTGGACGCAAGCTACTGTTATACCAATACATAAAAGTGGCAAAGATAAATTAGAACCAACTAGTTATAGACCGATAGCATTAACTAGTTGTGTATGGAAAATATTAGAAAAAATGATAAATAAACGATTAATATGGTATTTAGAATCCCGCAATCTGCTATCAAATATTCAATGTGGTTTTCGCCGTAATCGATCCACGGTGGATCATCTCGTCCGTCTCGAGACGGCGGTTCGTGACGCCTTTCTCCACAAACAACATCTTTTGGCAGTTTTCTTTGATTCGGAAAAGGCGTACGATACCACATGGCGGTACGGCATTTTAAAAACCCTTTTTAATGGGGGGTTCAGGGGGAACCTCCCTGTTTTTATAGTTAATTTTATTTCAGATAGACACTTCTGGGTAAGGTTAAACAACACCTTATCCGATGATTTTATTCAAGAAAATGGGGTGCCTCAGGGCAGTAGTCTGAGCTGTACGTTGTTCACCATCGCAATTAATGGCATTGTGGACAACGTGCGGATACCTGTCATTTCATGCCTTTTGTGGATGACTACGCAATTCATTGCAGTTCGTCGAGTCTCCACAGGGCTGAACGGCCGATATAACTCTCTGTAAATGATCTGTGGTCGTGGGCATGGCGAAATGGCTTTCGCTTCTCTGCAGCCAAGACGACGGTCGTCCATTTCCACAGATTACGTTGAATACAACCAGTCCCCAGTATTTTAATGAACCACATTGTTTTACCAGTCTCAGAGACCGTAAGGTTTCTGGGACTTTTATTTGATTTTAAATTAACTTGGATCCCCCACATCAAAGACCTGAAAGCGAGGTGTATAAAAGCACTCAACCTGCTCAAAGTGGTTAGCGGTCGGTCCTGGGGTGCTGATAGGGAAACCTTGATGAGCCTGTATAGGGCCTTTGTAAGATCAAAACTAGACTATGGCAGTTTCGTTTACGGATCAGCTAGACCCTCGGCGTTAAAGATGCTTGATAGTGTCCACCATGCTGGGATACGACTGGCTACTGGTGCTTTTCGTCCCAGTCCAGTCGTCAGCATCTGTGCCGACGCCGGTGAGCCCCCTCTTCATTACCGGCGGTTCTATCTTCTGGCATCTTATGTGTCTAAACTACACTGCATGCCAGAGCATGTTGCCTACCTTCCTGCGTTTCATCCCCTAACTGTGTCTTGTATGAAACCAATTGGCGTAGTACAAGGGCGGTTTGGATCAGGATGCTATTGGTTTTCGACACGTGTGGGATAGTCCTGCCAAAGGCTATCCCCACATCCCCAGTTCGAGTTTCTCCCTGGAAGATACGCCTACCTCAATGCCATTTTGATCTTGCCAAGTTCCCTAAAGCGACCACCACGCCGATTATATATGAGAGGACCTTTAATGAGCTCCTCTCCACTCGATTTCAGGGCTTTAAGCGCATCTATACAGATGGTTCCAAGTACGGAGCTTCCGTGGGATGCGCATTTGTTGTGGAGGGAAACAATTTTAAATTCAGTTTACCTGGTGAATCCAGTTTTTTTACGGCTGAATTATACGCCATTTTTAAATCTCTGTGTTTTGTTTATCGTAAGTGTCACCGTTCTGTTCTCATCTGCACGAATTCCATGAGTGCTCTGTTGGCACTGTCCACTCTCTACTCCTGGAATCCCCTTGTGCAGATGATACATGAGCAAATTTTAAAAATTGATTCATTAAACACCCGGCTCGCCTTTTGCTGGATTCCTGGTCACGCTGGTCTTTCAGGAAATGAACTTGCTGACCAGGCGGCAAAGGAGGCAGTACGCCTGCCTCCGGAGGCGAGTCTGGGTGTCATGTTTTTAGATCTAAAGGGTTATGTTCGTCGTGGGGTCTTACGCACCTGGCACGTGCAGTGGGTCTCGACCCCTGCTCAGAACAAGCTGAGGTCCATCAGGGACGGTGTGTCGCGATGGCCCTCTTCTATACGAAAGTATAGAATAGAGGTCATCGTGACGAGACTCCGCGTCGGGCATACATTTCAAACCCACGGATTTTTATTAAGAGGGGATCCACCTCCAGTGTGTGAATTTTGCGATGCTCCCCTAAGTGTGTACCACATTTTGGTGGAGTGTCGTAAATATGCCCCTATACGCCTGGCTCTTGATTTTAAAGGTGTCCTACGTTTTTTACTACGTGATAGCGCGGATTGAGTTATTTGTTTACTCCGTTTTAACGCCAGGCGGATCTTTTTAATGCCATCTGAGTCACTTTTATAAAGTGGCTCATTTGGATTTTTTCTCATATTGAGAGTATTTTTAACATTTTTAGTGTACTTTAATATGTTGTTTTGGCTTTTTACCACATCTTTTAGTATGCTTAAACATGTCTGTTTTATTTGTTTTTATCATTTTAAATTTTAATATGTTTGTTTTTTCTTATTACAAACTCATTATATTTTAAAATGTGTGTTTTGTATTTTTAATCTAGTGCATACACCTGTGGTTTTTTATTAGCAGGTGTATCACTAAAATTTGGGTGTATTATCCATATTTTTTCCCCCATGGGGATTTTATTGTATTTTAAAATGTCACGGCCCTAATGACCTCATTGTGTCGATGGGCCTATAAATAATAATAATAATTTATTTTTTCCATATTTATAGGGAAGCTAGAAACATCAAATTTGGCACGCTTTTGGCAATTGGATGTGTTAATATTCCTGGCAAATTCAACGATTCTATCTTTCACATAAGTGTGTCAGAATATTTTAAAAAATGTTTGGAAAATGTTAAAATTTACCTAGAATCAAAAAATCTAGCTTTATCAAAGGTATAACCGGTGGAGATCCGACAAAAAGTAATAAGAGCAAACTTGTGTGTCTCTCCACATCCGTAGCTGCTGAGGCAATCAGTTTTTTGAGAAGTCTTACCGTTTAGCCCAAAGAGACCTCCAAAGAAAGGTCCGTACTGACTTTAAAGTTGCTCCGCGATTTTTAATTTTTTTCGGGGGTTAAAAATTAAAATATTTAACTTTTTGAAATTTTCCCGTCGGTTACAGGCTAGAAGCTATAAGTTTGCCAAATTTCAAGTTTCTATCTCATCTGGAAGTGGGTAAACATTAATGTCACAGAGTGAGTGAGTCAGCCATGTTGCTTTATAGTAGTACTAGCTATTGCCCGCGACTTTGTTCGCGTTTTCACTTCTTTTTTAAATGACTCGCGCGCCACCTATTGTAAAATCCGGAAACTGAGGGTAAAATTACCTAGGTTGTTATTCACAGGGGGTTATGACTATTTATTTTTTGTTCATACTTCTAGTACCTCTTTATATACTACATTAGAGGTTCTTCCCTCAGGTGCTAACACGATCAGGCTGCTAGGAGAGCTCAATCTCGAGCAGGCCACGTAAAACTGGCAAGAAAGATCACGCTGCCTTCAAGCTGCCCCTAAATCTCATCCATGTTGAAACTCTACTCTGCAACATTTCAAAGTAGAATAATGCTTCCCAAGTGCTGCGCGATTGTATTATTATTATTATTATTGTTGTTGTTGTTTTAAGGCCCGTCGACACAATAAGGTCATTAGGGCCTTTAGAAATAAGAGAAACACATTAAAATCCCTATTAGGGAGAGACACATCACATAGTCCACCTGTTAGAATAAACAGGTGGAAACAAAATATAAAACAATATACAATATTAAAATTTGTATATCAATTAAAAAACGTTATATTCAATATGAGAAAGTGCCCATTTGAGGCACTCCATAGGAGCGCTCAAATGGGTATTTAGATTAAAAGAAGTGATACACCTGCTAATATAAAACCACAGGTGTATACACTACGTTAAAATTACAAAACAAATATATTAAAATATAACATATTAAAATTATTAAACGTGTTAAAATAATACGTTAAAAAGAAGGAACAAACATATTAAAATGTACTAAAATGTTAAAAAGTTCTCAATATGAAATAAATCCAGATGAGTCACTTTATAAAAGTGACTCAAATGGCATTAAGAAGATCCGCCTGGCGTATAAAACGGAGTAAACAATTAACTCCATCCACGCTATCGCGTAGTAAAAACATAGGTCACCTTTAAAATCAAGAGCCAGGCCGATAGGGGCATATTTTCGACACTCCACCAAAATGTGATACACACTAAGGGGAGCATCGCAAAATTCACACATTGGTGGTGGATCCCCTCTTAATAAAAATCCGTGGGTTAGAAATGTATGCCCGACGCGGAGTCTCGTCACGATGACCTCCTCTCTTCTAGACTTTCGTATAGAAGAGGGCCATCGCGACACACCGTCACTGATAGACCGCAGCTTGTTCTGAGCAGGGATCGAAACCCACTGCTCGTGCCAGGTGCGTAAGACACCACGCCGAAAATAACCCTTTATATCTAAAAACATGACACCCAGACTCGCCTCCGGAGGCAGGCGTGCAGCCTCCTTGGCCGCCTGGTCAGCAAGTTCATTTACTGAAAGACCAGCGTGACCATGAATCCAGCAAAAGGCGAGCCGGTTGCTTAATGAATTAATTTTTAAAATTTGCTCATGTATCATCTGCACAAGGGGATTCAAGGAGTAGAGAGTGAACAGTGCAAACAGAGCACTCATGGAATCCGTGTAGATGAGAACAGAACGGTGACACTTACGATAAACAAAACACAGAGATTTAAAAATGGCGTATAATTCAGCCGTAAAAACACTGGATTCACCATGTAAACCAATTTTATAATTGTTTCTCTCCTTAACAAATGCACATCCCACGGAAGCCACACATTTGGAACCATCCGTATAGATGCGCCTAAAGCCCTGAAAACGAGTGGAGAGGAGCTCATTATAGGTCCTCTCATATATAATCGGCGGGGTGGTCGCTTTAGGTAACTTGGCAAGATCAAAATGGCATTGAGGTAGGCGTATCTTCCAGGGAGAAAACTCGGCCTGTGGATGTGGGGATAACCTTTGGCAATACTATCCCACACGTGTCGAAAACCGATAGGATCCTGATACCAACCGGCCTTGTACTACGCCATTTGGTTTCATACAAGACACGGTTAGGGGGATTAAACACAGGACGGTAAGCAACATGCTCCGGCATGCAGTGTAGTTTCAAAACATATGATGCCAGAAGATAGGACCGCTGGTAATGAAGAGGGGGCTCACCAGCGTCGGCACAAATGTTGACCACTGGACTGGTACGAAAAGCACCAGTAGCCAGTCGTATGCCAGCATGGTATACACTATCCAGCATCTTTAACGCCGAGGGTCTCGCTGATCCGTAAACGAAACTGCCATAGTCTAGTTTCGATCTTACCAAGGCCCTATAAAGGCGCATCAAGGTTTCCCTATCAGCACCCCAGGACCGACCGCTAACCACTTTGAGCAGGTTGAGTGCTTTAATACACCTCGCTTTCAGGTCTTTGATGTGGGGGTGCCAAGTTAGTTTAAAATCAAATAAAAGTCCCAGAAATCTTACGGTCTCTGAGACTGGTAGAACAACGTGGTTCATTAAAATACTGGGGAATGGTTGTATTCCGCGTAATCTATGGAAGTGGACGACCGTCGTTTTGGCTGCAGAGAGGCGAAAGCCATTACGCGATGCCGACGACCATAGATTGTTGACAGAGAGTTGTATCTGCCGTTCAACCCTGTGGAGACTTGACGAACTGCAATAAATTGTGTAGTCATCCACAAAAAGTCATGAACGGACAGGAAGGCGTACGTTGTCCATAATGCAATTTATTGCGATGGCGAACAATGTACAGCTCAGAGTACTACTCTGAGGCACCCCATTTTCTTGAATAAAATCATCGGATAAGGTGTTGTTTAACCTTACCCGGAAGTGTCTATCTGACATAAAATTAGCTATAAAAACAGGGAGGTTCCCCCAGAACCCTTAATTAAAAAGGGTTTTTAAAATGCTGTTCTGCCATGTGGTATCGTACGCCTTCCCCAAGTCAAAAAAACTGCCAAAAGATGGTGTTTGTGGAGAAAGGCGTCACGAACCACCGTCTCGAGACGGACGAGATGATCCACCGTGGATCGATTACGGCGAAAACCACATTGAATATTTGATAGCAGATTGCGGGATTCTAAATACCATATTAATCGTTTATTTATCATTTTTTCTAATATTTTCCATACACAACTAGTTAATGCTATCGGTCTATAACTAGTTGGTTCTAATTTATCTTTGCCACTTTTATGTATTGGTATAACAGTAGCTTGCGTCCAGAGTGTTGGGAATTGACGAGATTCCCAAACAATATTGTAGAGATCCAACAGATATGCCCATCCTGCAGGGGCAACTGGCGCAACGTATCGTAATGGATGGGCCAAAAGCTGTGCTGCCCGCCTGGTACAGAGCATACTTCAGTTCATCTAAAGTAAAGGGGGAGTTGTAATCCTCCCCCCGGCTCTGACCAAAGTCAATAGAATGGCGCTCAATGTTCCGCTTATGTGCTGCAAACTCTTCATAGTAGCTTACAGTGCTAGAAATAGCGGTGAACATAGAGCCCAATACATTGACGACCTCCACAGGGGAGGAGACAAGCGTACCGTTTGACATGAGGGCAGGTATATTATTAATGGACTTTTTGCTACTACGCAATTTACGAATATTGTCCCAAATCTTAGTTGTGGGAGTGGAAATAGTAAGGGTAGAAATAAATGGTCTCCAAGACTTTCTTCTGCTTTTACGAATGATACGGCGAGCTAGAGCACGCAGAATCCGGAATGATTCTAGATTATCAAAGGTAGGACGCCGATTAAAGAGACGTAAGGCTCTTCGACGGTCAGAAATAGCCAACTTACACTCCTCGTTCAACCAGGGAACAGGACGGTGGCGCGGATTTGACGAGGATTTATGGATGGATTCCCTCGCCACCATGATGACCGTCGAAGTAAAATGGCCTATATTAACATCGACGTCGAGAAAAAGGGGTTGATCAAATACGGCGAGATCGCGAAATTTATCCCAGTCAGCACGTTTAAGAACCCAGTGTGGTGCCCGTGCTATACCGGGTGGATCTTGAAGTGGCGAAAGCAAAATGGGAAAGTGATCGCTGCCACATAGGTCCGAGTGAACATCCCAAAGAAAGTGAGCAACGATCCCGGGGCTACATAAAGTTAGGTCGATAGCAGAGGATACACCTTAAAAGGTGGAGAAGCGTGTCTGGTTCCCGGTGTTCATTAACACCAGGTTTCCCGAGACAAGAATATCCTCTACCATCCTCTCACTTGCGTCTGTAGAATTAGACTCCTACACCAGGTTGTGTGCGTTAAAGTCCCCCAAAATGATATAGGGGGCGAGAAGTTGTATAAAGAGAGCCTTTAGGCTCCTCTTTGAAACACGTTCACCTGGTGGGAGGTAGATGCAGCATACGGTTTCTTCCACAGGAAGGGAGACTATGACTGCAATCATTTGGAGATCAGGTACCATATTTATAGACTTATGATATATATTACTACGTGCAAGTATAGTCACACCTCCGCTAGCCCTATCAAAGAATGGCTTTTCGGTACGATATACATCGTACCCACGAAGCATCGGGTTGTCAGTTGGGCGGAAGTCGGTCTGCCGTAAACACAAGATGGAAGGATGCAGTGAATAAATTAGTAGTTTAATTTCCTCTACACGAGCATAAAAACCCCTACAATTCTATTGTAGTAGCGACATTAAGTTCAAATATAAATTTAGTCATCCACGCAATCCATGGCACTATCTCTTAAAAATAAAAATTGGTTAAGGACCGTTCTAGGTCCTCTGATCTTGCTAAGTATCTCCTGGACCATTCGTTTCAAGAGAGGCTTTTGTTTCTTCAGAAGAGACTTGGGAGTCTATTCTGGCGTGAAGGCTTTGCAACAGCCTTTAACGGGCTTTTTTTTTTACTATTAATGTCGGCGACATCTCGCTGGATATTTCTCCAGGCATCAGGAGGATTTGCCTTTGCGGCCTCACCCATTCTTCCACCCACTCTAACCTCCGGTGACCCAGAGACCAGAGCGGACGAACCAACAACGGCTGCAAGTAATTTTGTTTCCCGTGGGGCTCGGGGAATGTCCCGAGGTGGGCTCCTCGGTGTAAGTTGGGGGAGACGACCTTTGTTTATGTTTCGCCTTTCCAAGCAATTTAGGCGCAACCTTAGTTGGCGCGTTATCATTAAGAATGTCTCGAATAGAGACCGATGGAACAGGTCGCGTAGATGCCTTTGCGAGATTAACTGCGCAGTGACAGTTGGGGCAGTTGATCTTTGACTGACAATTTGGCTGTAGGAGGTTTGAAATACCGAAGCCTGACTAGATGCGTATTCCTTACGTGCCTGGGCATATGAAATCTTCTTTTCAGTTTGTATCTCCAGGACTTTTTTCTCTACCTTCCATTTCAGACACACCCGAGACCAGGCAGAATGCGGACCCTTGCAGTTGACGCAGTACTTAGGAGACTCACATGGTGTTTCGTGAGCCTCTTGTCCGCGATCCGCACAGGTTGTTTGCCACGGCATCGCAGCTTCGTATGCCCAAATTCCTGGCACTGAAAACAGCGCCGGGGGTTAGGGACATATGGCCGGACCCTGAGCACGTGGAAACCTTCTCCGACCTCCTTTGGAAGGTAAGGTGTCGTAGAAGTAAAAATATAGGTGTCAGTTTTTTCCCTGATCATTTTTCTTAGTGACAATGCGGTACACTTCGGTGTCGTGCTGAAGGAAAGTTCCTCACAGATATCCTCAATGCTCACGCATTCGAGGTCAAGCAATGACCATTCCCTTGCAAACATTGAAGAACCTGTGAGGTTCCACCTTCACTGGTATATGAGACGTATTGCTCAACGGTATTTCCGAGATTGCCATTACTATTAAGGACTGAATGTCTGTGATTGTTTGTATCAAGATCGTGCCATTACGCAGTTTTCTGATTGATGCTTGTGATTGGGGTGCGCCATTTATCACTCTTTCGAGGATAAATAGGCTTACTCGCTTAAGACTTTCGTTGTCCTCTATTCGAGACATTACCAGGAAGAGTGGATGGGGCCCCACCACTTCCTAGATTTTTTTCCAATACAGGGCTGGATGGCCTTACCCGTTTCCGCCTCTTATCAGTATTACGATCCTGTGAGTTTCCAGCGTGGTTTGGCAGTACGGTGCCAGCGTCGAAAAAAGAGGTGGCCATGCCATTTTTGGGGACAACCTATACAGTATCGGATCGTTGACACTGGGTGATCCAAGTTGGTACTACCACATATGGTCCTGTTAACTGTCCCGGCAAGAAGCCCCATACGACGCTAGACATGACAACCTTCTTATAGGCCATTGCCGAGAGAAAGGTTGTCGCAGCAAGTGGGTGTAGGAAAGTGCCAAATTTACGTCCGGGCCCTCATGAATGCAACCGGTCTTTTCTCAAAGTAGAGTACCCGGTTATTGTCATCCCTAAGGCCTTTCTACTAAGGTATTACAAACGGCGCACTTTCACTCGGAGCTCAAAGCAGTGGTATCCAATAATCGTCCAAGGAAAGTCATGTTAGATGCCAAGGTCGTCAACGGAGGGGCCAAAAGTCTCTGTGCAGGCTGAACGGCAGGGGAAGGGAAGAAATAGGTAAGGAGAGAGATAGCGAAGGGAGAAGAATGAAAAAAGGAGTGAAAGTGAAGGAATAAGAAAGGGAGTGAAAGGGAAGGAAGAAGAAAAGGAGTGAAAGGGAAGAAATAAGAAAAGGAGTGAAAGGGAAGGAAGAAGTAAGGAGGTGAAAGGAAAGATATAGGATAGATTTATCCAGCACGAGGTACGTCCTGCACAGAAGCCTCCCCTTTTAGTCGCCTCTTACGACATTATGTGGCCATAATGAAGAATGTTTTAGGCAAGAATGAACTTCGCCAGATCTCGTGCCTCTCGAAACAACAGTCAGTTTTTGTCTTAAGTCCCGTGCAAACAATACAGTGACTCCTACCATAAGGGTGCTATCGTTCTGAATATCTCTAGGAGTGCGATCGAGAGCTTCAATGCCCACCATTATGAGCCATGGTGCATGAGTCCCAAACAATAAGCTTGCAGTCTATTAACACTTGGGCGATGTTACTTTGTTAAAACACTTGGGCGATGTTACTTTGTTTAGAGATCTTGCACGAAGAACAGTAAACTTTGTTTAGGTTAAGAGCCAGTTTGAATGCTGCATAAGCTTTTTTGCCTCCCTCCAAGAGAGTTGCAACAATACCAGAAGAAGCAACAGCTATAGCAATAGTACCCTCGCTTCTAACTTTGGCCAGCAATAAATTGTTGAGGAAGGTCTTTCCGGTACTCCCAGGAGAATTAAAAAAAAACGATTTTCTTGAATTTGACACTATACTTTGAAGTACATCTGTATAAAGGCTCCTTTGATCTGCTGTAAAACACTGCTCATGGATGATCACAAGATAGTTCAACCTGCCAACATCATAGCTTATCTGTTAGGATAATCAATTCTTGTTGATTACGATAGGCAGAACATGCAGCGTGAATGGGAGGACTTAGAACCGTAACCGTGTTCAGACTGAATGGCAAACCCAATAGGAAAAGACATTGGGAAGATCTAGACGCAGATGAGAGGTTAACATTAGACTTGACATGAGGAAGATGGGTTGTAATGAGGTTTACTGTATAGTACTAGCTCAAGATAGGGATAGATGGCGTACTTTTGTAAGTGCAGCAATGAACTTTCGAGTTCCTAATTCTATAGAGAAGGTGTCCCCAATTATTTTTTATGGAGGCCCGTTTTAAAAACTTGACATACTTTCGCGTCCGGCAAAACTTTAACAGTGACTCAAATTAAAGCCCTATAGGACTATACTAATTCAAAAACTAATTTCTTTCCCTTTAGTTATTTTACTTAATTATTATTGCTAACCATCCATGCCTACTACCCACCCACACCGAAATAGCATGAGTTCTTTGTCTATCGCTATCTCGTCAAGGTCCTTAAAAATGTATTTGCGGTTCGGATGCGGACCGCGGACCATCATTTGGTGACCACTGTCATAGAGTAGTAAGTAAATAATGGTGAAGAAGCAGCTTTAGGAATTCTGTTTACACGAGTACACAGGAAATAAATGGTCATCCGAGGCAGAACCCGTTACCTCGGGAAGGCTGTAAAATCTACATGGATGAACCGTGCACTAACCATCAGTTTGGGCTCAACCCATTTCTCAAACAACCATGTGTGTGTCAGATCATCCCTCTCTGTCATATTGACCTTCCAGAATTCGATACACCTTACTTAGCCTTGGGCACAGACAGATAATATACCCAGACACTCAACTTCCAGGTTAAAATTGTTGTGTTCCTTTTGGTAGCTTGAGTCCTTGAACACTAGGATCGCTTCGGTTAGTCCTTTTCACCACTAGCGAAGCTCAGTGTTGAAGTACTCAAGCTGGAAAAAGGAGCGCAGCAAAAACCCCGTAAGGTTCAAAGTCTGTTTCTTTATTGTCTGTGGCCTTGGGGTTCCGCTCTTAGTTGCCTATCAACTTTGGAGTATAAACTCCTCACCTTATATTCGAGATTACAATAGTAAAAATATTTGATCACGCAACACGTATTCATTATCATATATAATAAGTAACTGTAACATTTTTTCTGTCAGAGTTTTGGAATATAAAGTCGGTTTATTAAAATCATGCTGATAGGTATCTTTTAAACTTTTTAGTAATTCTATAAAATTAATCATTATTTTAGGTTAGATATAACAAGTCACTTTAATATATATTTCTTTCGAAATGCTGTAAAAAATTTTTTTGCTATGATTACAATTTAGTTAAATTAGTACATAACATTAATGAGTTTAAACATTTACTATACATAGCAATTGTTTAATTTTATGAGGAAATGTTTAACCTAAAATGACAGATCTTATATTCTACCTCCATTATAAATAAAATGTGAAGAAATAATCTCCAATTTAAATGAATATCGGCTAAAAAATCTGTAAATATTTCCAAAACCAGATAATAAAAAGACTATCACTTTAGTTAATAACTCTATACATTTTAGAGTGTACTATACCTCCATATCCACTGAACAAGCAAAGATAAGCCAACAAATGCTTAGAGCCCATAAAAATCTGTGTGAAGCAAAGAAGAGAGAAACTTCCAGATTATTGTAAATATGATCCTCTTGGACCAACGGATATCTCAAGTAGAGCGATAGTAAACCTATTAAAGTAGAAATAACCCATCCTCCAGCAACCATTTCCTGTAACATAACATGGATAATATTAATAATTTATTTATTCATATGGAAAAATATAATTCCACTAACAATTAACCCTTCACTTATCCTGAAAGGTCTTACCTTGACAAATTACAATATGGCTCTATATTATAAACTGCAACGTAATGTTAACTTATCCGCCAAGGTAACGGCGGTTCAGATAGTTCCAGGTTTAATGAAGTGTACTGAAACAAGTTTTAGTCGAGCTCACTACTAGAGCAAAGTTAGAACTATCACATGTTAATGGATATACAATCAATTTGGAATAACATTTAAAACATTTTATCTTTCTTGGAATATTTAAATGTTAATTATTTGGTGTAAGCTAAGAATGATATTAATATATTTACAACTTAAGCAGAATATTTTATTTCTATTCTATGCTGTTTTTCTCAAGTTAGTATGATAATTGAACTAATGCACTTATATTTACAGTAGAGTCTCGTTAATCCAAACTACGCTAATCCGAAAATCTGGTTAATCTGAACAAAAGTGGAAGAAAAAACAAATTTTAATTTTTAATAGTACAAAGCATGAAAAGAAACTATGTATAAATTCACTTAGTTTGTTTTGCTTTCAAAAATTATGAAAAAAGCATCTTCTAGGGTACTTACAACAATTATTTATATATTTGGCATATTCATAAAATCAGTAAGGGTACCCACCCAACCCAGCCTCCTCCTGTCAGTTCTCGTGAATAGCACACACGTAAACACGCCCATTAGACCTTACAGTGAATTTTTAATTTACATTATAGGAAAGATTTCGTTAAACCGAAAATCTTGTATTCCTAGCACGTTTGGATTAACGAGACTACTGTATTTATCTCACCCACTTTAGTGGCCGATTGGTCTAAGGCATAAAGAAATGTTGTTTTCCCAGGCTTGGCTTGTTAGTGAAGCCAATAAATATGTCAAAAAGCTCATTTGAGTTCCCCGACTGCGAGTTCTATTTACGCTCTAAAAAAAATTATATATAATAATGACCACTACTTTTGGCTTGTGCTCAAGTGATACTAATATGCGGTCAATTGCTACTACTTTTGGATTGTGTTCAAGTGCTACTACCATGCTTTCAAGTGCTTTTGTCCAAGTGATACTGAGCCCCACTGCTTCATAAAAGCTGAAACAAGGTTTAGGATTTTATCCTCATGTCCAGGTAACATTTAACACTGATTAATATTTATTATTACCTTAGTAATGATAATCTTTTTTTCATTGATATCCTTAATAATCCACCCAAGTACCAAACCCATCAACCAAGTTTGGTACCTTGTATACGTAGGGAAATATATCATTGATATTTCAGGGTTTCTAAAAACAAATAAAATATTACAATTTTATTTAATAATAAATAAAGTTAGAGTTGGATGTAGTAGAGCTGAGAAAAGTACAGAATGTAAAATACCTTGGAAAATTGATTGAATTGAAACGTGGGATTAGAGAGGATCTATTAAGAAGAGGGCTACAGGAAGAGTTGTTCTATAGGTGTATAAGAGATCTGCTATGTAGTAGAGAAGTGCCTTTGAAGTGTAAGAAAGTGCTATATAGTGCTTACTTTGTAACCACTGTCACATATCTAGCAGAATGTTTGGTAAAAATCAATACACGGATGAATGCATTACTGTGAGTAGTTGGATGTATCTGAACTAATGCAAAGAATGAAGTACCTATTATCGAAAGAGGTAAAGATGGAAGTATATCAAAGTTTGCTAACGCCAATATTGTTGTACAGATGTGACGCGTGGGTTTGTCATAAGAAACTCAAGAGTAAGATAAATACCGTTGGAATGAGGTATTTAAGAAATATATGTGGAAAAACTCATATGGACAGTGTCAGTAACAAAACGGGTGCTGAAGGAGTGCGGTTTGAAAGGGAATCCAATAGGTCAAAGATGATTGTGGTTCAAGTGACAAAGCAAATATATGATGAAAGAGTGTGTGGATCAATAGGAAGGTGTAGGTCATGTAAGACGTGGCTAAATGTTGTAGACGAATGTGTGAAAAAGGGAAACATTAAGCGTTTTAATAATAATAGAACAAGTATGACTCAGTGTATGAATGTTTTTGAAGCGAAGGGAGTATGCAAGGATAGGGAAGTGGAGGGAAACATAATGAGGATTAATTAAATACGGAGTTTTTTTTAGCTATTTGCACAGTTTTTTTCCCTGACCCGTAAGGCAAAAGCGTGATTAGGTATGTATGTTATATTATTTACTTTCTCTCTATCTTACAGGTAGAGAAAGTATGGTGATTGTCAAAAAAATCGACCTCGAGATTTTGATGAATCTTGACGTTTCATGACTTCCTGAATCCGAAAAAGTGGTTTTTGAATTTCCGTCCGTCTGTCTGTCTGTCTGTCTGTACCTCCAACTAGAGCCTAAACTATTTTACCGATTGAGCTGAAACTTGATATCTAGGGTTTTCATAGGGTTGCCCCGAGGGGTTTTTGGAATTGGATATCTACCCCTAAAATTAAGGGTAGTTTACTGAAGGGAAAAAAGAGAAAGAGTCGATTTTCTCAAAATCGGTCTAACGATTTTGATTAAATTTCATTTATGAATGTTAATAAATATTCCAAACAAAATGGCTACTCTCAATATTTCGGCAAAATGGCTTTAAGGGCTCCGGTCTGATGCGTAAATTAACTTTTTTTATAATAGCTCCGAAAATATTTGAGCTATGAAATTACTTAGCATTACAAATATGTATATATATTTATAATACAAATATTTTATTCGAAGCATATTTTTATAAAATCAATAACTTTCAATCTATAAGCAATTTATATATATATTTAACTTTTTGGACATTAAAGCTTAAGTATTGCGATCGTAAAAAAAACTAACCTGAAATGTTGATGGATTTCGACGTCTCATGACCCCCCGAACCCTAAAAAATAGTATTTGCAATGCCGTCTGTCTGTGTGTCTATTAAAACTTAAAATTAAGGGTAGTTTACTGAAGGGCAAAAAGAGAAAAAGTCGATTTTCTCAAAATCGGCTCTAACGATTTTTGATTAAATTTCATTTATAAACTATAATAAATATTCCAAACAAAATGGCTACCCTCAATATTTCGGCAAAATGGCTTTAAGGGCTCCGGTCTGATGCGTAAATTAACATTTTTTATAATAGCTCCAAAACTATTTGAGATATGAAATTACTTAGCATTACAAATATGTATATATATTTATAATACAAATATTTTACCCGAAACATATTTTTATAAAATCAATAACTTTCAATCTATACGCAATTATATGAATTTTTTAACTTTTTGGACATTAAAGTTTAAATTTTGCGACCGTAAAAAAAACTAACCTGAAATGTTGATGGATGTCGACGTCTCATGACCCCCTGAACCCTAAAAAATAGTCTTTGCAATGCCGTCTGTCTGTGTGTCTATTAAAACTTAAAATTAAGCGTAGTTTTATAAAGGGCGAAAAGAAAAAAATAGGTTTTCTCAAAATCTGCTCAAACGATTTTGATTAAAATTCGTATCTAGGCGTTGATTAAGATTATAAATAAACTGGCTATTTTCATTTTCCTATGAAAATGATTTTTAGGGTACTTTACAGAACCTAGAGCAGAAAGACGGCATAGTTATTGTGTACCATAATGTCCGATCTCTGCACAAAAATATGGCAAACATCCTTGCAGATGACTGGTATTCACGCTGTGACATATTGATAATGTCTGAAACTGAAACAATCCCACAAGACTTTCTTCAAATTCCAAATTTTAAGATTTTTTCAGATCTGATAGTGGTAGAGTTCAACGCCCAAGAGGATTATTATGTTTGGCAAAGAAAGACATGAAAATTCAAACATGTAAGCACATTTCAATAGAAAACTCTGTTTTCGGAATAGAATATGATAGGTTTCAAAATTGGGAATGTCACTATCATCACAGGGTACAAATCACCTAGTACACCTAACATTGAGTTTGTCACTGCTATTAACAAATTAATCCCTTCTGATAAATCTGATGTAATACTATTAGGAGATTTTAACTATAATATTATTGGACATAAAGACTATTTTTTGTTGGAATTAATGAGCAAATATAGTTTGAAACCCATTCTGAAGTCTGACGAATCTACGACAAACAACGATACGCAGATAGATGTCATTTTCAGTAATATGACGATAACCAGATTTGGAGTGTACGAAAGTTGTTTTTCAGACCATAAACCAATTTACTGCGAATTTATATATTAGTTTCCCTACACTCCGATTTCTTTATTATCTGTAGATACATAAATCTTTATTGTTTATATTATTAAAATTAGAGGTCAAATCTTCTGTGTTGTTTTCAAGTGTTATTACTTCCTACTAATTTGATTTTACCTTTACACAAGCAACAACAAATAGTCAAAAACTAGTATTTACTATAGCTAATATTGCACTTTTACATTCTTTCATTAGTTATTGATTCCTTAGATTTCTTTCTACTTCCCTCCATTCATCTCTAGTAATATAATTATCATAAATTGGAACATGTAAAGCAGATCCGAGTTTCCAAGCTGTCAGCAAATGCTTCAAATACCATTTTATTAAGGTCTTTAAAACATTAAACTGTTTGAAATACTCTTAGGTGGACAAATATGCGCCTCTTTTCTCATTGATTATATATCATTGTATATTATTTTATGCGTGTTCTTATGTGGAGTGGTGATGATACAATGTACATTATTCCGTTCAGAAATCTTACGAGTTTATAGAAAGAGAGAGAAAGTCTGTGCGGTGAGCCGTACCATTTATTTTTTTATTTTAAAATTCAGTCTTGATTTTATAAATCTATATACATTAAATTATTAATTTAGAAATTGGGCCTACTTATTAAACTTGATCTTAATCAGTAGAAAGTACAGTAAATATGCCCTAAAAGATATAATTATATATGCAAATTCAAGATATATCAATAATTTGAATGAATGTTATAATTTTACTAAAACATATGTTGGAGGAATACTATTAATAAACTAAATCATTACTATAATGATTTGAATTTAGAATTGAATGTAATAAAATGGAAACTTTATTATTAAATTTTATAATATGCTTAAATTATAATACCATGGTAAATAAATAAATAATAGCCTATTTATATTTTACTTACAACACAAATAAAGGAGCCAAATAAATGTTATATATGAAAGCCAGTAGAAAAGTTAACAACGTGCCAAGAAGGAAAAACAAGGCAATGTAGAAAAGTGTCAATCTTGGTCTGATCAGCATCGGAATTAACAGCAACGGAGATATAAAGTATAATTGCATGTCAAGAGCAAGGTACCATGTATGATCACCACACTGAAATATAAAGCAATTGCAATTACAATTACATATCAATAGCAAGTTATCATGTATGATTACCCAATTGAAATATAGAAAAATTAGAATTGGTTGCAAGGTACCATGTTTTATAGTCAAAAAGAAATATAGATTAAAGTACTATTTACTGTAATGTTAAAATAACATATGACTAACACAGCACGAAAATAAATAAATAAGGCTTATTATGTATATGTGCATATTAGTTTGACATGATTACCTTATAAACCACCTTCAATATCGGTGAGGCTAAAGTTATATGCAATTGTGTTAGACATTAAAGCGCTAAGTTTTTCTCTAGTTCAACTATATAAACACCATGCTAATCTTGTAGATACCATCACTGTTCAAGCAAGAGTGAATAAAAATGAATTGACGATTTTTTAAGAGGTGGAAGGATTCTAGGAGTTCTATCTGCAAGTAGCAAGTACCAGTCAAATATTGCCTTTTCTTGACATTAATATGGTCACAGCTCACAAAAATAGGAAGCCATTTAGACTTTCAAAAACAAACCTGGCACTATTGCGTTGTGCAAGGGAACGTCAGTGTTTCACATCCATCATTTATAAGGCAATAAAAATCCTCTGTTGCATACTTCTAACTCGTTTCTTAAAGCAGCCATCCTCAAGGAACTCTACTTTTCAACCTGATTTGATCAGACAAAACTTATACATCATCGAATTGATACGGGGGAATAAATACGAATAAAACAATATCCACGTCGTGTATAACACTGGATACATTCGAACATACATATGTGACATGGTGAAACATAGTAAGGTAAAACCCTATAATAAAAGGATGGTGCTATGCCCCATAGGCATGGCCTACACATATGCACATATACAAACATATGAATCTGAACCGTGAACGTCGTAAAGATATAATACAGGGCTTCGATCAACGAATGTCAAGTACGACCTTGGTCAGAGAACGGTTATTTGATGTTATATTAGTAACACCCAAAGTTTTGATTAAAAAAATATTATTATTATTATTATTATTATTATTATTATTATTATTAAGTGTTTTGAGGCCCGTCGACACAGTGAGGTCATTAGGGCCCTTTAGTAAAAAAGAAACAGGGTAAAATCCCCAGTAAAAGAACACATCACATGGTCCACCTGTTAAAAATAAACATGAAAACAGAAAATATAAAAACTATATACAATATGTATAATTTATCATATAAATTAAAAACCGGTAAATTCAACTCAAATGTGGTACACACTAAGGGGAACATCGCAAAATTCACACAATAAAGGTGGATCCCCTCTTAATAAAAATCCGTGGTTAGTAAATGTATGCCCGACGCGGAGTCTCGTCACGATGACCTACTCTTCTAGACTTTCGTATAGAAGAGGGACCATCGTGACACACCGTCCCTGATGGACCACAGCTTGTTCTGAGCAGGGGTTGAAACCCACTGCTCGTGCCAGGTGCGTAAGACCCCACGCCGAACATAACCCTTTATATCTAAAAACATGACACCCAGACTCGCCTCCAGAGGCAGGCGTGCTGCCTCCTTGGCCGCCTTGTCAGCAAGTTCATTTCCTGAAAGACCAGCGTGACAAGGAATCCAGCAAAAGGCGAGCCGGGTGCTTAATGAATTAATTTTTAAAATTTGCTCATGTATCATCTGCATAAGGGGATTCCAGGAGTAGAGAGTGGACAATTCCAACAGAGCACTCATGGAATCCGTGGAGATGAGAACAGAACGGTGACACTTACGATAAAGAAAACACAGAGATTTAAAAATGGCGTATAATTCAGCCGTAATAACACTGGATTCACCAGGTAAACCAATTTAAAATTGTTTCTCTCCACAACAAATGCGCATCCCACGGAAGCCCCACATTGGAACCATCCGTATAGATGCGCTTAAAGCCCTGAAAGCGAGTGGAGAGGAGCTCATTATAGGTCCTCTTATATATAATCGGTGGGGTGGTCGCTTTAGGGAACTTGGCAAGATCAAAATGACATTGAGGTAGGCGTATCTTCCAGGGAGAAACTCTACCTGGGGATGTGGGGATAGCCTTTGGCAGGACTATCCCACACGTGTCGAAAACCGATAGCATCCTGATCCCAACCAGCCTTGCACTACACATTTGGTTTTATACAAGACACGGTTAGGGTGATGAAACACAGGACGGTAAGCAACATGCTCTGGCATGCAGTGTAGTTTCGACACGTAGAAGCCAGAAGATAGGACCGCCGGTAATGAAGAGGGGACTCACTGGCGTCGGCACAGATGCTGACGACTGGACTGGTATGAAATGCACCAGTAGCCAGTCGTATGCCAGCATGGTGGACACTATCCATCATCTTTAACGCCGAGGGTCTTGCTGATCCGTAAACGAAACTGCCATAGTCTAGTTTCGATCTTACCAAGGCCCTATAAAGGCGCATCAAGGTTTCCCTATCAGCACCCCAGGATCGACCGCTAACCACTTTGAGCAAGTTGAGTGCTTTTATACACCTCGCTTTCAGTTCTTTGATGTGGGGGATCCAAGTTAATTTAAAATCAAATTAATACGGTCTCTGAGACTGGTAAAACAACATGGTTCATTAAAATCCTGGGGAATGGTTGTATTCCACGTAATCTGTGAAAGTAGACGACCGCAGTCCTGGCTGCAGAGAAGCGAAACCCATTTCGCGATGCCCACGACCAAAGATTGTTCACAGAGAGTTGTATCTACCGTTCAGCCCTGTGGAGACTTGACGAACTGCAATAAATTTCGTAGTCATCCACAAAAAGGCATGAACGGACAGGACGGCGCACGTTGTCCACAATTCCATTTATCGCGATGGCCAACAACGTACAGCTCAGAGGACTACCCTGAAGCACCCAATTTTCTTGAATAAATTCATCGGATAAGGCGTTGTTTAACCTTACCCGGAAGTGTCTATTTGACATAAAATTAGCTATAAAAACAAGGAGGTTCCCCCTGATCCCCAATTAAAAAGGGTTTTTTTAAATGCCGTACCGCCATGTGGTATCGTACGCCTTCTCCAAGTCAAAGAAAATTGCCAAAAGATGTTTTTTGTGGAGAAAGGCGTATTCAACGTTATTCATTAAAATGTTTGGGGCTGGCTGTATTTCACGCAATCTTTGAAAGTGGACGACCGTCGTCTTGGCTGCAAATAAGCGAAAGCCATTACGCGATGCCCACGACCACAGATTGTTGACAGTTAGTTGAATCTACCGTTCACTCTGTGGAGTCTTGACGAGCTGCAATAATTTGCGTAGTCATCCACAAAAAGGCATGAACGTACAAGTAAGTGCACGCTGTCCACAATGCCATTTATCGCAAAAGCAAACAACGTAGAGATCAAAGTACTACCTTGTGGATTCTTGAATAAAATCATCGTATAATGTATTATTTAACCTTACCCAAAAGTGTCTATCTGACATAAAACTATCTATAAAAACAGGGATGTTCCCTTAGAACCCCCAATTAAAAAGGATCTTTAAAATGCCGTACCGCCAGGTGTGTCGTACGCCTTCTCCAAATCAAAGAAACAGCCAAGAGGTGCTGTTTTTGGATGAAGCCATCACGAACTGCTGTCTCAAAGCGGAAAAGATGATCCACCGTGGATCGGTTATGGCGGAAACCACATTGCATATCAGATAGTAGATTTCAGGATTCTAAATGCCATATAAATCTATTATTAATCATTTTCTCTAATATTTTGCATACACAATTAGTTAAGGCTATAGGTCTAGTTATGTTACACCCCTCTCTCCAACCTTTCCTTACGACCATCGATAACTTAAAGGTAGAGGGAGGTTAGTAAGCTACATATATTATACAAAGGACATGAACTGCAAGTTTTAAATAGTAATACCATAAATGGTTTATTCAAAGCAAAAAAAATTATCAAAAAAGAATTCAATTAATTACATGGTCTCAATAATCGTACTGAGTTCAGTGGAAAATCATGTTAGAAACAAACAGTCAATTGTGTAGTTCCTTAGCGAGAACTTCTCTACTGTTAGACAAATCAAACAATCAGATGGGCTAGTCTTTATGAGACAAACAATCCACTGTGTTGAAAAGATACAAGTAAACAAATAATAAATGAGTTAATAAATTTGTAAGATTTATATAAGATCCTTAAGGGCCTTATTATACTGTTTCAAAAGTGTCTGCACTGCATCACTTAAATCAGACTTCAAACAAATTAAATAATAAATATATAAAGAATATTTATTAGACATTTTTAAAATACGCGAGAGTTTGGCTAACAGACTTTAGTCAAACTCCCGTGGGACTACATGACCTAAACTATCAGTTTAGAAACTTCCATCTATCGTGAATTCAAAGTTAACAAATTACTATAAACAAAGTCTAGCGAAAACATTTAAACAACGATCAAATATAAAATTAATCACTAATTAATTTTTATCTGTTAAACAATTTACGTTTCGAAGTTAAATTTTATAAGCGTTCATTATAACAAAAGAAATTAAATCATTTTATTTGCAACATTATTTCACAGCAGGGTAGCAAGGTGGGAGGAAATACCAATTCTGTCGGTGGCCTTCCTTCTATAAGGAAAGAAACATGACGTAGCTTGTTGATATTATTGTCCCATTCTTCATTTAGAGCAGCGATTCTTCAATCGGACGTTATTTCTGTAGTTCTGGAACTATCCACCAGGGTGCAGGTGGGTAGTATTCTGTTGATCGTGGATAGTTTGGCTCGGAACGTCTTCAGTGTCTATTTGATTTAGTCGGGGTTGATTGCGGTGAATGAGTCTCTGTTACTACCCGGTGTGGCTCGTCGTTGTCTACACAAGATAGATTTGGTGAGTACAGATTCCAACGTATTTCACTGTCTTATAGAATTGATTTTATTGATTAGAATTGTCTATTATGTTGTCTCAATTTACAGGAACTACAATAGTGAAGTGAACTATTGTAGAGTTTAGAATATTATTGAATATTATTTGGAGCGGATAGTATGAATCTGCGGCGAGTCGAGTATGAAGTTTAGCATGGGGGCGAGTTCAAATGTAACTCAATGTTACAGCTAGTTGGCTCTAATTTGTCCTTGCCACTTTTATATATCGGGATAACAGTTGCTTGCCTCCACAGTGTTGGGAACTGACGAGATTCCCAAACACTATTGTGGAGGTCAAAGAGGAATGTCTGTCCGGCAGGGGGTAGTTGTCGCAACATTTCATGATGAATATCATCAGGTCCGGAAGCTGTGCTGCCCGCCTGGAACATGGCATAAGTCAGTTCATATTTGGTAAAGGGTGAGTTATAATCCTCCCCCCGGGCGAACTCGTTAGAATACCTCGCAGTGTTAGAGATTGTGGAGAGCATCGAGCCCAATACATTGACGACCTCCACAGGAGAGGAGACAAGAGAACCGTTAGACATGAGGGCAGGTATATTATTAATGGTATTTTTGCTACTACGTAACTTACGAATATTATCCTAAATCTTATTTAGGGGAGTGGAAATTGTAAGGGTAGAAATGAACTGTTTCCAAGACTTTCTTCTGCTTTCACGAATAACATGATAAGCTTGAGCACGTAGAATCCGAAAATACTCCAAATTCTCTGAAGTAGGACGTCGATAAAAAGACGTAGGACCCTTCGATGGTCAGAAATAGCAACCGACACTCCTCGTTCCTCCAGGGAACAGGGCGGTGGCTCGGATTTGACGAGGATTTGGGGATGGATGCTCTCGCCGCCGCTATGACCGTCAAAGTAAAATTCCCAACATTAACATGACGTCAGGAGAATGGGGTTCACCAAATACGGCAAACTCGCGGGATTTATCGCAATTAGCACGTTTAAGCACCCATTGGGGTAACCGTGCTGTACTGGGAGGATGTTTAAGTGGTGAAAGTAGAATGGGAAAATTATCGATTCCAATAGGTCCGAGTGAATCTCCCATAGGAAGGGAGCAGGGTTCCCGGAGCTACATAAACTTAAGTCAATGGCAGAGGATACACCATTAAAGGTGGAAAATTGTGTCTGGGTTCCGGTGTTAATGAACACAAGGTTTCCCGAGACAAGAAAATCCTCTAACATCCTCCAACGGGCGTCTGTAAAATTAGACCCTCAAACCAGGTTATGCGCGATAAAATCTCCCAAAATGATATAGGGGGCGGGAAGTTGTATGAAGAGGAATTCGAGGGTCCTTTTTGAAACACTTTCACGATATACATCGAACCCACAAAGAATCGGGTTGTCAGTTGGGGGAAGTGGGTTTCCTGCAAACATAAGATGGAAGGATGCAGGGAAGAAATTAGTAGTTTAATTTCCTCTACACGAGTATAAAAACCCCTACAATTCCATTATAGTAGCGACATTAAGTATAAATATATATTAATTCATCCTCGCAATCCATGGCACAATCCCTTGAAAATAAAAATTGGTTAAGGACTTTTTTAGGTCCTCTGGCCTTGCCAAGACTCTCCTGGACCTCTCGTTTCAAGAGAGGCTTTTTTCTCCAGAAGAGACTTGTGGGTCGATTCTGTAAGAGAAGGCTTTGTTCCAGCCTTTGACACTTTTTTTTACTATTAATGTTGGCGATACCTCGCTGGATCTTTCTCGAGGCACCAGCAGGATTCACCTTTGCGGCCTCACCCATTCTGCCACCCACTCTAACCTACGGTGACCCAGATACTAGAGTGGACAAACCAACAACGGCCGTAAGATCTTTTGATTCCCGAGGGGCTCCCGGTGGTGAGCCCCGAGGTGGGCTCGTGTGACGTCCCCGAGATGGGCTCGGGGGATATACCCGAGGTGGGCTTGGAGGCGGTCCCCAAGGTGGCCTCGGAAGTGTTCCCCGAGGAGGGCTCCTCGGTGGTACAGGTGAGGGAGATGACCTTTGTTTAGGTTTCGCCTCTTCAAGCAATTTAGGCGCAACCTAAGTTGGCGCGTTATCATTAAGGATGTCTCAAGTAGAGACTGATGGCACAGGTCGTGTAGACGAGTTTGCGAGATTAATTCTGCAATGATAGTTGGGGCAGTTGATGTTCTGACTGACAATCTAGCTGCAGGTGGTTTGAAATACCGGAGCATGACTAGATGTGTATTCCTTACGTGCATGGGCATATGAGATCTTCTTGTCGGTTTGTATCTCCAGGACTTTTTTCTCTACCTTTCCATTTCGGACAGGCCCGCGACTAGGCAGAATATGGACCCATGCAGTTGAAAAATACGTATGAGATTCACATGGTGTTTCTTGAGCCTCCTGTCCATAATCCGCACAGGTTGGCTTGCCACGGCATCGCAGCTTCGTATGCCCAAATTCCTGGCACTGAAAACAGCGCCGGGGGTTAAGGACATACGGCTGGACCCTTAGCACGTGGAAACCTGCTCGGACCTCCTTTGGAAGGGTAGGTGTTGCAAAAGTAAGGATATATGTGTCGGTTTTTTTCTCTTGTCCGTTCTTTTTTGTTGCAATGCGACACACTTCGGTGACGTGCTGAGGGGAAAGTTCCTCACAGATATCCTCAATGCTCACGCAGTCGAGGTCATAGCAAGTGACCACTCCCTTGCAAACATTGAGGAACCTGTGAGGCTCCACCTTCACCGGTATATGAGACGTATTGCTCAACGGTATTTCCGAGATTGCCATTACCTTTGATGATTGAGTGTCAGTCATTGTTTGTATCAAGATCGTGCCATCACGCAGTTTTCTTATTGATACGTCAGACTGTGCTGAGCCATTTATCACTCTTTCGAGGATAAATGGGCTTACTCGCTTAAGACTTTCGTTTTCCTCTACTCGAGACGTTACCAGGAAGCGGGGCTGGGGCCTCACCACTTCCTGGACTTTTTCCATTAAAGGGCTGGACGGCCTTACCCGTTTCCGCCTCTTGTCATTAATACGGCCCTGTGAGGTGCCGGGCAGTGAGTTGCCAGCGGGGTTTGGCAGTACGGTGCTAGCGGACAGTAAGATTTCAGCAGCGATAATGGAGGTGGCTATGCCTTTTTTTGGTGACACCCTGCACAATACTCGGATCGTAGACCCAGGGTGATCCAAGTTGGTTCTACCACATGAGGCCCTGTTAACCCTCCTGGCGGGAAACCCCACACGACGCTAGACATGACAACCTTCGCATGGGGCAACCCCAGGAGAGAGGTCATCGCACCAAGTGGCTGCAGGAAAGTGCCAATTTTACGTCCGGGCCTTCATGAACGCAACCGGTCTTTTCTCAAAGTAGGGTACCTGGTTATTGCCATCCTTAAGGCCCTTCCACTAAGATATTTTAACAGGTGCACTTTCACTCAGGATCTTAAAGCAGTGGTATCCAATAATCGTCCATGGAAAGCCGTGTTAGATGCCAATTTCGTCAACGGGGGAGACAAAAGTCTACGTGCAGGACTGAACGGCAGGGGAAAAGAAGGAAGAGGTATGGAAATAGAAAGCGAAGAGAGAAGAATAGGAAAAAAGGCGTTAAAGGGAAGGAAGAAAAAAGGAGGGAAAGGAAATATTTAGGATAGGTTTTCCTGCACGAGGTACGTCCTGCACAGAAGCCTCCCCTTTTAGTCGCCTTTTACGACAAGCAGGGGGTACTGCGGGACTATTCTAAACCCCGTCCCGCAGGGGGGTTAATCTATTCAAATAGTTTCATAACTACTCAGATTAACCAAAACAACACACAGTATTTTTGATACTGGTTTGATCGTTATTAAGATATTGTGATGTTAAGGGAAAGGACTCAAATATCGTTCCCACTCCTAATTTTGTCCTCTATCATTCTTGGTCTGTTAAGTGCTATAACCTACCGGTAGCTAGTGGAAGTTATACCGAGAGGTAAAATAGCCATGTTGTGTGAGAATAGTGCAGTTGCAAGACGCGCAATTGTGTCGTTGTATTAGTTTTTTTAAATCAAAATCTCAGAGTTTTTGATAACATTAATTTGATCCACAGCCAACCAAGATAAGGTATGTTTTCTGCTTTCTCATTCACTCTGATTATAGAGTGAGGGGAATATTGCTCGTCTTTGTTTAACCAATAGTGAATTATCTTTATTTGTTTTAACATAAGGGCCACCATATTGAAATTTGTTTATATGCCCATTATCGTCCCCCAACTAGTTCCCAATTTCGCCCATAGGACGATATTAAGTCCCCAATTAAATTACAACATTTTTAATATTCCTTTCGCTTTATATTGAAGATATTGCAAATATTAAGAAACGTAAAACCTAGGATGCAGGCAACATGTGGGCCGCTGTTGCAGCAGTTAGAAAAATATAAATGGGTTTAAAGAAAGCATCAAAATCTTATAATGTACCTAGATCTACACTCAAAGATTACGTGAAAAGTAAAGAAGAAAGTATTGAAAAAATTGTTAAAAGTAGTTTGGGCAGGAAGCCTATTCTTCCCAATGAGCTTGAAGATAAGTTGGTGAAATATTGTTTAATTATGGAGAACCATTTCTTTGGCTTAACGACAAGGGACATAAGGCGCATGGCATTCCAACTAGCCATGAAAAACAAATTGTCACACCCATTTTCTAACGAAAAAGAGGCAGCAGGAAAGAAATGGCTTTCACGATTCTTTAAAAGAAATCCTTGAAAGCCTCAACCAACCAGTTTTTCCAGAGTGAAGGGCTTCACGCCCGAAAAAGTATCAAAGGTTTTTGATGTGTTTGAACCCAAAATGCAAAAAATCAATTTCTAACCCAATAGGTTATTCAATGTTAATGAAACTGGACTAACTGTCACTCAACACAAGACAGGCAAAGTTGTGGCATTGAAGGGTAAGAGACAAGTGTCATCATAATCATCCGTTGAAAGGAGTGCTCTTGTGACATTGGTCACGTGTATGATTGCCTTTGGAATGTTTGTTCCCTCGTAAGAATATGAAGAAAGAGCTACTAGATGGAGCTCCCCCTGGAACAATTGGTGCCACTCACACAACTGGATGGATACAGGTGGACAGTTTTACCAAGTGGTTCACACATTTCATTACTACTTTGAAACCCTCACTTACAGACACTGTGGTTCTTGTATTAGATGGGCACTACACACATGTTAGAAACCCAGACGTTATAGATATGGCTCGAGCTGACGGAGCGGCAATTGTGTGCCTACCACCTCATTGTACACATCGTATGCAGCCGTTAGATGTGCTTTCATGAATCCGTTCAAAACATATTACTCCCAAGAAATGGAGAATTGGCTTTAAAACAAACCTGGTCGAGTAGTAACAAGCTATCAAATTGCCAACCTAATGGGGAAAGCTTATGTTGTACCGTGGCTACAAACAAATTATCCCCCGACCTCCACCACCTTAGAAGATCTAACAGCAGGTGACCTGGTGGTCTAGGGGTAAGGTGTCGGACTTCTGTGCTGGGGGTCCGGGGTTCAATCCTCGGTCCCGGCACAGATTTATCTGATTGCCAAACCCTTCCTTCACCTCTGACAAGACGTGTATTAATCACAACTTGTGAATGTGAGGAATGCCAGGCCTCCACCGTGGTTCGGATTCCACGTTAAACTGTAGGTCCTACATTTCATCTCACAATCACCCTACCATTACATATTAGCGTAAGTGCGTATAACCCGAACGGGTAGTAAGACGCGGTGCTAATAATAATAATAATAATAATAATAATAATAATTAATCTACAGCACTTACCCCATTTTACCGGGAAGTCGGCGCCCTAACTAGGGAAACTCCACGCACACCGCCACGGAGCAAGCACTGCACACCGATTGAGTTCAACAAGAAAACAATAACTAGGTCACCGAGTGGTATCTGACCATTGTGCACCAATTTTATCCCCCAAGTTTTAGACGCTGCGCAGGTGCAAGATAGGGGAAAAGAGCGACAAGTGTAATCACGTGTGTCTCCCTACCCCCTTATGGTTAGCCTCCCGACGTTGTGCGCAGGCGTCGCCGAGAGGGCCATTTCTGACTCGCTGAGAATGACTTCACAGGTCTTTTGGTTTCTCCCCACCTATTTTCCTCGCTGTTCGAACTGAGATGAAAGCTAGTACCCAAAAGGAACATCACTCTTTGATGCCATTAGGAATTAAGTACTAATTGCATTATCATGTAAGCCATCGTAATTTTGGAGAAGTTTTTTTATATATTTTTTGGGAAATTAGGCAGCTTATAGCCAGCCGATATAATGTAGAGCTTAAACTTGTTATTATTTTGACGTATTTACTTAATTATTTTTATATTTAATTTCTATTAGTCTTGTTTTTAAAACCAACGTGATGTAGTATTTAAATGTTTTAGATCCCAGGTTTGGATGACAAACTTTCAATTATATATTAATTAATCTTATCTTTGAATGAAATCTCACATTGTAAATTTTTGCATTTAAAATTATTATGGTAGCGTGTCTAAGAGTAACATTGGATATGTTTGGTTATTTTCAATAGGTATTTGTGAAATCTTAGGATTATACTAATATCTTGGTTGATAGAACAGAAAGAACCTAATTAGTTTCAATTCGTAGTTTGATTATTTGGATATAATTTGGTTTATGATCAACTATAGATCTAGGAGTAATATTATGAGCAAAAGCTTATAATGTTTCATTATTAAAGAATGTTTTACTATCTTGGTAACGTTAAATATTTACACTTTCAAGACAGGCTTATTATAATTCTCATACTATTTGCATTTGAAAGGCTTAATTAATAAATGTAGGTGATAGGTTGTATTCGTTCTAGCTTATAATATTGCTTATTGTTCACTATGATTTTATATGTTAACATTGAGATTGCAAGGTTTTCTAACGGTTTAAATAGGCCCTATTTAGATAAATGCAATTCAATCGCTTTCTATTAACTTTGTTTTGAATTATTAAGAACGCATATTACTATTGCGCATGGTACGCAACTTCTAAAAATTGTATTGTAATTCCATATGAGACTTATCCTATTCTCTGAAAATAAATAGGCCTGAAGGCCAATATTGATATCACGTTATTGGTTTGCATTCAAGTTGAGAAAGCCCCTACCTCCCTCAATGTCTTTTACCAAGCTATCTGTTTTACTATTGGTCCAGATAACTGGTTCTGAATACTTGGGACTGGGCTTTTGAGTGTAGGCCAATAAAATATCCCTAGTGATCTGCCTTTATTTATTGTCATGCAACCGTTTCACTATAGATGGTTTCTTGGGCATGCATTGCGTGCTTGTTCAAGTAACCTAAGAGTGTAGTGAGAACCCGTTGAATGTGAAATCAGATACAGTAGGAGTAGAAGTAAATTGATTCCGGAAAACTAGCTTGTTTCCCATGAATAGAAATGTTTTCCAAGATCATGACTTCATTTCAGAAGATCTACAGGAAAAATAGAACAAGGTGACTCTCCTTTCATTTTACCAGCAGAAATAAATCCCTTTCCAAGAATACAAAACAACAAAACTGCTGACCAGATTTCTCGCCAGGGTGCTGCAGTTCTTGTGACAGGATCACCACACAAAAACAAAGTAATGGATGATCGTGCTCGAAAAGAAGCCAATGAAAAAAAAAGAAGCGAGAGATAGGCGAGAAAATACAATTTGCATTACAAAATAAATATGGGATTACGCTACCAAATCCGTCAACTTCTCAAAGAGTTAAGCGAGGAAAAGAGGGTAAGCTAGGATACAGAAACGTTGCGATAAACGGAGCACGGTTTCCTCGTCATCATCAGAAGACGAAGATGACTACCTGAGTTTTGTAGAAACGGATGATGAAGATGGTCAGTGTTTTGTGTGTGATGAATGGTTCTCCAATGACAAACATGGTGAGAAATGGGTTCAGTGTACAGATTGTCATCGGTGGGGTCACACTGTATACAGCGGCTATAGCAGCAATAGAAAAACATTTATTTGTGAGATTTGTTTTGATGAATTTATTTTAATATTTACATAGCTAAATAAACAGATTATTACTTGACTATGCTAGTTATTTTTGATGCTTCATGACTTTTGTAGGGGTTGAAAGAGGGGGCGATATTAGAAGCACTATATCCCTAATTTTCGTTCTTCGTACCTATTTCTAAAAATATTAAAAACATACAACTAACTTTTTTTTTTCAATTTCAGTTCAAGATATTATAAATACATTGTTATTAAAATATAAGTGATTAGTAAAAAAAATTGTTTCCATACTTTCTCTGAATTTCAGATAAACAAAAAAGGGGACGATATTTGGGTACTTTCCCTTATAAAGCTTGACACTGTTCTTTGAAAAATAAGGAGAACAAAAGAAGAAGTCCCGTCTCAATACGTTGAGTACTTTTTAGCTTACTGGCTACAAACATTCACACAGACAAATAGACACAATTGACTGTAAATACAGATTTAGAGTATGTATATATAAGTCACATTACCAGTCCATACATCGAGCCCAAGTGGATTTGGTTAAATTATATAAAGAGTATGCCATGACCTCTCATTTGTTATTTGGAAGAATTGATTAAGTTTTCAAAGGTTAAGGTTTTTAATTAAGTTTTTTTCACAAACAGACACAATTCGTTTTGATCCTTATGTATGGTAAAATTTCAGTAACCGTAGATTTGTGCCAAGTTTTAGTTTAATTAATAGATATTTTAAAATCTCTTTTTGAACAAGTTAAAACAATGATCAATTTAAGGCAGCTTTACTTCATTATTATTTTTAATGTATACAAACAGTTTTTAATAATATTTACTTGCATTAAAATGAATACATCTGCACCGATAGTCACGTGGACTAGATAGCACAGATAAGCCTCGTCTAGTATTGTTTTTTGGGTGAGGAGGAAGTCTGGTTTCGAATCCCAGCCGGGTGTACAGAGTGTTTTTTCCATAAATCATTCCTCACGTTCACTCCACATGAATGTGGATTAATTCTCTTGAAACTGTAGCATCCTCATTACTAATTAATTAATAGAATTAAATGAATACAGCCCTAACATATAATAATACCAGGAGCAAAAAAATGTAGACAGCTAATTAATAATATTTGTGGTTTTCTAGATAAAATTATTATATTTATGGCGTAGAGAGTATTTATTTATATTCACCTATAGGACGCAAGTATTAATCACCAAAAATAACCTTTAGTAACATTAATGATATATAAATAATTGTAATTGTGTGAATATATACATACACCACTGGCTGTGAAATAAACGGTTGGCTCATGAGATTTATTTAGAATTTTTTTATTAAATTATACTATAAACATAAATTATGAAGTATAAAACTTGAGATAATATCAGAAAGTTACTCCGATAAGAAAAATAGTGAGTGATGTAGACCTATTGTGTCTGAAGACCAGAGAACCCAAGTTGTGGTGACACGTTTCGGGCCAAATATTCATCACGGGAATTTTCCCTTTTAAAGAATCGATTGGAGTCAATCATATAATATAAATTTTGTATATTGTATATTATATAAAATATATATAAAAATGTATCTTGTAAATATAAGATATAAAATGTATTATATATATATAATAGTATATTATATATAATGTACAATTATATATATATAATTATATATATAGTTATATATAATGTATTATATATAAATATAAATATATATATGTATAAAATATTTAATAATATACATATGATATAAATATATAATATATTATAGATAGTTCATTAACACACAACGAAAATAGTCAATATAATATCTAGAAGAAATACTATAATAATTTCCAATTTGTTATTTTTAGTAAATGTGGTTATAAAAACATTTTAAAAGTAAAATATTAAATATTTTTCATTACTAGACTACCTTTTTTCTTTTTTAGTATCATTTGGTGAATAAAGTGTTTGACACGGAGAAATCTGCTAAGAAATGTTTTCATAATAGAGAAAATAATTGATCTTTGTGAGAAATGACGATAATTGAAAAACTATTTGTTGCTTCAGGTATATGGATAGAATTTCACTTCTGTGTGAGCAAACCACAAAACGATCACTCATTATCTAAATAAAATTTCATTCTTAGCTCTTCATTTTTTCTTCCTAGAGCCCGCTTTCTTCCACTTTCCCATCTTGATCTAATTTCGGGAGAATAGCTTCCATCGATAAACATTGACAGCATTTATAAAATGTGGCATCCCCAAAGCACGTACCTTGTTGTATAAATACATACATTTAAATTTAGTTGCTATTTTAATGGTTAGTACAGGTTCTCTAAATGGCGGTTTTACTATATCTGTTACCACCAACCTTCTGTTGAGAAAAGAATGAGCTATTCTTTATCTTTTATTCACAAAAGGTCTCGCTTCATCTATTTCACTAACCCACTTGCAATAGTTGATACTTTCAAGTTTGTTGGAGATGTCATCAGAGACATCCAGCGATAAAACTCTACATTCCATGTTTAAAGAAAGCTCCATAAGGGCAATGTTATTTAAAAATAGTTGACGATTTATTATCTAAGCGCGCCATTAAAATAAAAAATATCAAATCTGTAGCTTTGTACAAATTACCAAACCTATCTTTAAGTGCTTAGTGCCAAAATAAGTGTATTTGTTTGTTTAAGTAAAAAGGTTAGTTTGAAAAAAAATTTGATCAATAACATGCGTAAGTCTAAAGAACCCTCTTCTACACTCTTAATTACTATTCTCAGAAAATATTTTAATTATATAAATACTCACATCAGTATCGACATAGTTATTTATGTATAAAATATGAAACCACCATGATTTTCTGCATTTTTCCACCATAAGTAGTATGTGAGGCCAAAGAGGACCAGAAGCCATATAAGCCATGAGAGTGGCTTGCAGCATCACCATGGTGACATAAACGGGAGTCAATCTGTGACAAACATTTACAATAATTATGTTATAGACTCTTTTATTATGATGCAGGGATTACGATAAACTTAACTTTAACATAACGTAGTGTTGATTTAAGGTGAACTTAACTTAAGGATGTGTGATCACGATTCACGTAATGTGAATGTTTAAAGTTTTCGATAGATATAATAAATATTTATCATTGAAGTTTTTCGATAAATTTAGCTTTCCTATTTTAGTTTAATCTTAGATCTACTTTAGTCTAATAATACCATTAGTTGTGAAATATATTGCATATTATATTTTGTCATAAAAAACAACAAATGAATGACTAAATAGCCCTGCAGATGTCACTCTCATAATGATTGGCTGGCTAGATCACCTGATATCCTTCATGCAATGTCCACTTAACGTGAAAAACCTCCCAGGACATCTATTAAGTTAAGTTAAATGCACCGTAATCGCTTCCATTTAAAACATAAAGAGAACTTTTGCGTTAGGTTAACCTTATTATTATTATTGTTTTTGAGGCCCGTCGACACAGTGAGGTCATTAGGGCCTTTAGTAATAAAAGAAACACAGTAAAATCCCCATTAGGGAGAGACAGATTACATAGTCCACCTGTTAGAATAAACAGGTGGAAACATAAAATATAAAACAATATACAATATTAAATTTTGTATCTCAATTAAAAAGAGTTATTCTCAATATCAGAAAGTGCCCATTTGAGACACTCCATAAGAGCGCTCAAATGAGCTATTAGAATTAAAGAAGTGATACACCTGCTAAAATAAAACCACAGGTGTATACACTACGTTAAAATTACAAAACAAACATATTAAAATATAACACATTAAAATTATAAACATGTTAAAATAATACGTTAAAAAGACAGAACAAACACATTAAAATGTACTAAAATGTTTAAAAGTTCTCAATATGAGATGAAATCCAGATGAGTCACTTTATAAAAATGACTCAGATGGCATTAAAAAGATCCGCCTGGCGTATAAAACGGAGTAAACAAATAACTCCATCCACGCTCTCACATAGTAAAAAACGCAGGTCACCTTTAAAATCAAGAGCCAGGCGGATAGGGGCGTATTTATGAAACTCCACAAAAATGTGGCACACACTAATGGGAGCATCGCAAAACTCACACACTGGAGGTGGATCCCCTCTCAATAAAAATCCATGGGTCAATGATGTGTTTCCGACGCGGAGCCTTCTCAACCCTCCAGGAAAGCCACCTCATCGACTCACCCTAAAAGCTGGTACTCCAGTGATGCTTCTTAGAAACCTAAATCCACCAAAGCTTTGCAACGGAACACGGCTTCAGGTAAAGTCTTTAAAACCGAACGTCAGTGAGGCCACAATTTTAACAGGGACTGCAGTGAATGAGACCATGTTTATACCAAGAATTCCAATTATTCCATCGGATTATCTTTTTGAATTCAAACGTCTCCAGGTCCCTGTTAAGGTTTGCTTTGCCATGACAGTAAACAAATCACAGGGACAATCACTGAAAATGTTTGGTATCGATATATGAGAAGATTGTTTTTCACAAGGGCAGTTTTATGTAGCCTGTTCTCGAGGGTTATCAAACCATCTAATCTTGTAATTTTAGCACCATGTGGAAGAACATCCAACGTCGTTTAGCGAGAAATACTATAAACGAAATAAATCCAGTTCAACCCCGTTCTTCTTAAGTATAACTTAGGTTTAGAGATAAAACCACCCCAAGACACATGATTTCGTCCGGCAGTAGGCAAGGAGGACTGCTGAAATTAAATCTTCCAGGCAGTAGGCAAGAGGGCTACTTAAAATAAAACTCCCCATAATACACGATACATGGTCAACTCTACGCGGTGTTTCTCGGGTAGCGCTAGGAACCGTGCCATTATGCTTCAAACAAAAATTCCTCATTTTTATCCAAAAATAAATAATAACATAACATCTCGTTCGAAGAACGAGCATTCAGCTAGTTTTTGAATACAATTCAGATTTTTAGAAAGGGTTGGTCGTTAGGAAAATGTTGGAATGAAGATTATTCTGAGTGGATGGAATTCAGGATTTTGTTAATATAACTCCAGTGGATAAAGTTCAGGATTTTTGAGAGGGTTCCTTGTTTAAGAAGTGTTTGAAAAGAGACCACTCCGAGTGGGTAGATGGTTCAGTCAACTCAAAGTAAGGGACCAGCTACTTACAAGGCCGGATGAAACCATAATGTTCTAACATCAGCTTAAATTTTCATACTTAATGGGTATTTTGGTAAATGCCAGAACACTAGTAAACGGAATATCTGTTTTTTTTATCAGCTTCAGAAGCCTTATTTATTGATCACTCATGATTAAAGGGACTGACTGACACGATTTCAACATACATCTTCTTACATTAGAGAGATTAGCAGAACGTGAAGCCAAGACCTCACCACCACCTGGTTCTCATCAAATATTTGGCTAAATGGCATATCAGTTTCTATTTCTTAGGGCCATACATAAACCACATTACGCCAATGATCGGAAGGGAAAGGTATGCCTTAATGTCTACATGGGGGGGAGGGGTTCAGTTCAGTATTACGTAACACAGATATTAATCACAATTTTAAAGTTTAAAAAATAACATTTTACTGTCCATGCTTTCACTATTAATAAGCATACTTGTAGATTTCTTTCATTCAAAGTAGTATTAAATATGAGTTCCTCCTTTGGTGTCACTACAGCTTCCCTATGAAACAATGACATTAACTCTTGATTTGACAAATTACGTAACACAGGCTGGAGATGGAGGGATTATTAAAAATATCTACTTGGTGTTACATGGGGGAGGGGAGGTGGGTCCAAAAAGTAAGAAAAAAGCGCTAAGTGTCTTATGGATGACTTTATTATGTGGAATGACAGGTGTTAAGCAGGGTTTGCCAGTAGGCTACGCTGCCAGCGTCTGATTCAGAGGTCAACATTTTATTCCCACGAGATATGGTACACAGTTAAAAATAAGTAGTCCAGTGCATACTCAGTTCGAATAAATTATAATAGCGTAATAATACCATAAATATTTCTAATATAAATCCACTTACCTGCAGTAGCGGTGAATGTAATACGGTAGAACACGGAAGGACGAGATTGGCCCGTTCTTCAATTTATTAAAAAATACATAACTGACGAGAAGTCCACTGATTACTAAAAATGTGTCTACATGCAGCGTGTTGCCTAGCATCATTTGAGGAATCAGTTGAGTATTCATCTAAAACACAAATTAAAATTTATATTTTAGTAATTTATAGAGCCATTTTAAGAAAAAATTTGACTTAAAATCAGACACTCAACGGAAACTTCACATCCTCATATTAAGGTGTGATTTGTGTTGCTGAACTGTTTTAGAAAGAATACTGCTGCATTAGTAATGAGTAGGTCCTAACTTTGGAGGCCAAAGTGAAATTGTAGCGAAATATTCTTTGACTATTTTTGTTTTCAAATAGTAAATTTCCATTTTATCGTGCCTTACAATTAATTATTAGATTTAAATAATAGATTATTTATTTTCTTTATTATTTCAGAAAGAGGTAATTAAACTGTGAATATTGACTTAGATTTGCTGAGGAAAGTATTGCAGTGGCATCTATTTACGTGTGCGATGAGGTTTTCCTTAATGCTATTAGGTATTAAAAACCATTTTCCCGAATAAAACAAATACCTACAGAGAAACAAGTCCTCTGACGATTATATCATCACTTGAAGGTGTAAAGACGATGCAAAATGCTAGTCACTGGATGAATAAGAAGTGTTGATGGTGTGGTCAAAGACTGGTATTCCTACAAGACTTGGGAAACATGGAATTGAAAAGCCCGAAAATATCCAAAGAAGCTAGTTTCTGTTAAAATGAACAAAATAGAACCACTCTTTTGAATTCAAATTAAATTTAGCCCTGTATTATAAAATGGGATTATACACATTTATAGACGTCACCCACGCTGAATCATTGATTAAACTAAATAAAAATAAACGAATATTGTAATTTACTTTAAGATCAACAAGAGCATAGTTGGATTAATTTGGCCAATGAAAAAAGACACCGACGAAAAAACAAGAACGAGCACTTAAACAACATTCGGGATTCTTCCTTTACCTTCAACATCAGAAGTACTAGACATCCACCTGATAAATAAATAAGAGCGCTTTGGAGATACCGAGCACTCAAAATCAGATGATGAATAAAAATACAGCGCAACCAATAAGGAATAATTCAACTCGAACATAGGAATGAATAATGAAGAAAACTAAGTACAAACCACGTATGTTCACTACTCGTGTAACAAATATCATAGATCGGAATAAGCTCTCTGATCGTGAAACACTATAATTGATGGTCTCGATGGTGGCAGCTTTTGGTCAAGACCCTTCTTGTATTCCTCTCTCAAGAAGCACAACCAAATGGATGAGAAAGAAAGTCAGAAAGAAGCACATTGAATTAACATTTTATTCGTTAACACTGGAGTGCTCTCTAATAGGCTACTGTGACAGCAAAATCTTAACTGAGATATCTAGAATGTGAAATGTTGATCGTTCGTCAGGGTTGTTTGTGAAGATGGAATGGATAAGCTTCTTGTTGTGCCGAAGTTAGATGCTGGAACAGGAGAGAACATACTCAGTGCTGTTTTTCTTTTGGATAAGTGGAATGTGCCATGAGTTTTGACACATCTGTGAATACGGCTCATTTGAATAGGGTATGTGTTATTCTAGATTAAAATATGGTATATGGGCTACTTTTTCCCCTTGTCGTCAGTATATAGTAGAGTTTATCTTGGGAAGGTTTTCACATTGACTGTAGGCCTTCAAATGACCTAGTAATTTCAATATTCAAAATATTTGACAAATAATTTTTTTTTTTTTTTGTGGTTGTAATAAAGGGCAGGGACCGAAGGCTTCATGAAATAAGCTCTTAGTCAATCTCAAAGATGTGATTAGAGGGGAATAACAGATAAAGGGATGATTATAAGGAGCTTATAGAACTAACTATGATTGTATTATTGAATACCCCAACAAATATCCATTGGATAGCCCCAGGACCTGTACACTACGCAAGTTGGATGGTGAAACTCCTTTATTGAATGAAGACATTTCTTTTCCGTGACAAACGAGATGTCTTTGACCTCACGAAGAAGTAATTTCTGCAATAGACTGGAGCGAAAAAAAATTTCTTCTTAATTTTGATATGCCTGAAATCCTAATAGTTGCCTATGGGGCTCAAAACTATTCTCTAAAAATGTTGAACCAAAATTCAAATGTCTTGAGGTTGCACATCTTATTTAAATTTTCAATCATATTAAATTAATCGAAAAAGGATCTCACTGCCCTGAGATGAGCATCTTCACACGGTTTGTATTGAATTGAGCCTGAATAGAATGATATTCAACTATGAAGAACACTAATAGCTAAGAATGTGGTATGGGATGACGGAGACGGTGGGTCGCTGGGTGTGTGGTGGGGGTGCGGAGGTTGGAGGCAGAACCCAGGCTACACGCACGCGCAAGCGCAACCGCATGACTCTTGGGTGGCGTGTTGGCGTTGGTTGGCAATGTTATCGCGATTAACCGTCGCTGCAGTTCTATTGTTCATTTGTTCTATATTTCATTGTGCTAATGTTTTTGACTTTTTTTTGTGAGCTGTGTCTGTGCGTTGAAATGGAGTAAGAATTAATGTCAACTCGAAGTGAAAATTCCTGTTCTATTCGTGGAACCTTTATTAAATTCAAAGAAACTTGGCTCCCAACCCGTGCAGATGTATTGAAATATTAATTCTGGGTGAGAAAAGATTTAAAATTAAAAGCAAATAATAAGGAACCTGCCGTCAAAGACATTAGTGGCATCGTATTTCATGACTTGAAATATGTTTGGCAGAAAGCCTCGATACCCACGGTAAGAGATCAAGAAATTGTCCGCCTGATTAAAAATAGCCTTGAAAATTACAAAAACACTAAGGAAACATTAGGAAAGGGGATGAGAAAATAAGAAACTATTTTATAGAGCATGCCAAATATACTCTTTTTGATATTGCCTTCTGTATATGTACAGACATTTTTCAATGCAAATGCCCGTTGAAATTCCAATTATATAGCGGGATTTCTTGGCAGATCAGAAGCCAGAGAGTAAAATGTCGATTGGTGGTGTGAATATACAAACAACAAAGAAAATGAAACGTCGACTAGATAGGACATTTAAAACCAAGGTGAAAAGAAAGTTTAATGAAGAGTCCACTCCTGCTTTAGGATCTTCATCTGGTTTTGAGAAAGCAGTATGTTGTGATGAGATTGAAACGAGTGATTACGATACTGACGAGGAAGATGAAGAGGCCTATCCTGATCTTGACAAATGGTATAAGGTGGAAGTGGATAACAGAATTAATTCACCATCAACTTCATGCTCAAGTCAAACACGTCTTTCCTAACAAAGTTAAGCTGCTTGTGACAGAATGTGTGTATCAGAACGTTCAACTGCCATTATTGATACATCTGTTCTTCAATAATAATTATTATTATTTTTGTTTAGAGGCCCGTCGACACAACGAGGTCATTAGGGCCTTTAGTTATAAAAGAAACACAGTAAATCCCCATGGGGGAGAGACACATCACATAGTCCACCTGTTAGAATAAACAGGCGGAAATATAGAATATAAAAATATATAAAATATTAAAATTAGTCTATCAATTAAAAACAGTCTGAATATGAGAAAAATGCCCATTTGAGTTACTCCATAGGAGCGCTCAAATGGGCTATTAGTATAAAAGAAGTGATACACCTATTAAAATAAAACCACAGGTGTATACACTACGTTAAAAATACAAAACAAACAGATTAAAATATAACACATCAACCATTATAAAACATGTTAAAATAATATGTTATAAAGACAAAACAAACATATTAAAATATACTAAAATGTTAAAAAGTTCTCAATATGAGATGAAATCCAGATGAGTCTCTTTATAAAAGTGACTCAAATGGCATTAAAAAATCCGCCTGGCGTATAAAACGGAGTAAACAAATAACTCCATCCGCGCTATCGCGTAAAAAAAACGTGGGTCACCTTTAAAATCAAGAGCCAGGCGGATAGGGGCATGTTTACGACACTCCACCAAAATGTGATACACACTAAGGGGAACATCGAAAAATTCACACACTGGAGGTGGATCCGCTCTTAATAAAAATTCGTGGGTTAGAAATGTATGCCCGACGCGGAGTCTCGTCACGATGACCTCCTCTCTTCTAGACTTTCGTATAGAAGAGGGCCATCGCGACCACACCGTCCATTATGGACCTCAGCTTGTTCGAGCAGGGGTCGAAACCCACTGTTCGTGCCAGGTGCGTAAGACCCCACGCCGAACATAACCCTTTAAATCTACTAACATAACACCTAGACTCACCTCAGGAGGCAGGCGTGCCGCCTCCTTGGCTGCCTGGTTCGCCAGTTCATTTCCTGAAAGACCGGCGTGACCAGGAATCCAGCAGAAGGCGAGCTGGGTGTTTAGTAAATCAATTTTTAAAATTTATTCTTGTATCATCCGCACGAGTGGATTCCAGGAGAACAGAGTGGACAATGCTAGCATAGCACTCATGGAATCCGTGCAGATGAGAACAGAATGGTGACACTTACGATAAACAAAAGACAGAGATTTAAAAATGGCGTATAATTCAGCCGTAATAACACTGGATTCACCAGGTAAACCAAATTTAAAATGTTTCCCTCCTCAACAAATGCGCATCCCACGGTAGCCCCACACTTGGAACCATCCGTGTAGATGCGCTTAAAGCCCTGAAAGAGAGTGGAAAGGAGCTCGTTAAAGGTACTCTCATATATAATCGTCGGGGTGGTTGCTTTAGGAAACTTGGCAATATCAAAATGGCATTGAGGTAGGCGTATCTTCCAGGGAGAAACTCGACCTGGGGATGTGGGGATAGCCTTAGGGAGGACTATCCCACACGTGTCGAAAACCGATAACATCCTGATCCCAACTGGCCTTGTACTACGCCATTTGGTTTTATACAAGACACGGTTAGGGGGATGAAACATAGGACGGTAAGCAACATGCTCTGGCATGCAGTGTCGTTTCGACACGTAAGATGCCAGAAGATAGGACCGCCGGTAATGAAGAGGGGGCTCACCGGCGTCGGGACAGATGCTGACGACTGGACTGGGACGAAAAGCACCAGTAGCCAGTCGTATACCAGCATGGTGGACACTATCCAGCATTTTTAACGCCGAGGGTCTCGCTGATCCATAAACGAAACTGCCGTAGTCTAGCTTAGATCTTACCAAGGCCCAATACAGGCGCATCAGGGTTTCCTTATCAGCTCCCCAGGACCGACCGCTAACCACTTTGAGCGGGTTGAGTGCTTTTATACACCTCGCTTTCAGGTCTTTGATGTGGGGGATCCAAGTTAATTTAAAATCAAATAAAAGTCCCAGAAACTTTACGGTCTCTGAGACTGGTAAAACAACGTGGTTCATTAAAATACTGGGGGCTTGTTGTATTCCGCGTAATCTATGAAATGGACGACCGTCGTTTTGGCTGCAGAGAAGCGAAAGCCATTACGCAATTCCCACGACCAGAGATTGTTGACAGAGAGTTGTAGCTGCCGTTCAGCCCTGTGGAGACTCGATGAACTGCAATAAATTGCGTAGTCATCCACGAAAAGGCATGAACGGACAAATAGGTGCACGTTGTCCACAATGCCATTTATTTCGATGGCGAACAACGTACTGTAACCCCCCCTTTGATTTGATAGGTTCTTAATGCTATAAATAAAAGGTAGGTTAGTTACAAGAGAGTTTATTTTATTTTACAAACAACTAGCAGACATACGTGAGCGAGGCACTCTAGGAAAGTCGAGTGACTGGCCGATAAGGCCCGAAGTAAACAATAAATAAAGGGGCAAGACCCCAAGTCTTTAAGAGACAACAGAATGATTAATACCAAACAAAACATAATTAAATTGACCCAAGCAGAAGGCAACTAAACTAGCAAGAAAGTTAAATACAAGCAAAATGTATTGGTCTACACGACCTGGCGATGTTGACACTACATCGACATAAGTATCTCGTTATATAATAAACTGCCATTGCAAGGCGCAACAGAGAAAAGCAATGCTTGGATTACCTAAACCTAACCAGTTACAATAGATCCTAATCAAATTAGTTCAATCTAATTATTATTTCTATTATGACCAATGTGCTGGGTGCACGGGCTCGCGCCCCCCGAGTTGAGTAACAACTAGAGTTAATACCATTATAATAAATCTTTAAATTTTAGTAAGCAATACAACAATTTTAAATAAGTTACACATTTATAAAAAACAACTAGCGCCCCAAGATGGCGACATACAAAGGTTTCATTAGCGCCCCAAGATGGCGACATACTAAAGTTCCAACCCGTCCGTGAGGCGGACACAACGTTAAGTTAAAAGAAAAAAAGCTAGCGCGTAAACCATAATGGCTGACAGGCAAATCCTGCAGTCTCAGAGAAATACATTTATTAGTAACCAAGATTTATATTTAAAGTCGAAACTTGAATTTTGAACAAAGTTAACCCAAACATAATTTAGAAAACGTCGAACAATAACCTACGTCTAAATCTAAGACAAGTGTCTCACCTAATTGAGTGCAGAGAAAAGAGTGACATTACAAGACAGTCCAGCCGTTATATACGGTACAAAGTCAATCACGTGTTCACAAACGGCGGGAATCACACAGGGGACGAAGGGAGAGGGGAGTACACTGCTTCGACAAACGTCTCGATTATTCTCGTAATAATTTCAAATCACGCGCTGGTGGATGAGTCTTGTTTCATTCGAACACAACCGTCGGCGCATCTGGGTTAGCGCATCTCGATGTTCAGATGTCTGAGTCTTGCTCTAATCGGACCTCGAGCCTCGGACGGTCAGTAAGCCGCGTGATGTAGAATGGAGTTGAGTGCGCGTGTTTCGTGAAGTCGAGCCCAGTCCAGTCCGGCCCAGTCAAAGGGGACCAAGATTTGGTGAGCCAGATCGTCCTTATTTGTTTTATGTCTGTGACAACGTCACAGTACAGCTCAGAGTACTGCCTTGAAGCACACCATTTTCTTGAATAAAATCATCGGATAAGGTGTTGTTTAACCTTACCCGGAAGTGTCTATCTGACATAAAATTACCTATAAAAACAGGGAGGTTCCCCCGGAACCCCAATTAAAAAGGGTTTTTAAAATGCCGTACCGCCATGTGGTATCGTACGCTTTCTCCAAATCAAAGAAGACAATTAAGAGGTGTTGTTTATGGAGGAAGGCGTCGCGAACTGCAGTCTCTAGGCGGACAAATGATCCACCGTGGATCGGCTACGGCGGAAACCACATTGCATATCAGATAGTAGATTGCGGGATTCTAAATACCATATAAATCTTTTATTAATCATTTTCTCTAATAAATTGCATACACAACTAGTTAAGGCTATAGGTCTATAACTAGTTGGCTCTAATTTTTCCTTGCCACATTTATATATAGGGATAACGGTTGCTTGCCTCCACAGTGTTGGGAACTGACGAGATTCCCAAACACTATTGTAGAGGTTTAAGAGGAACGCCCGTCCAGCAGGGGGTAATGGGCGCAACATTTCGTAATGAATATCATCAGGGCCGGAAGCTGTGCTGCCCGCCTGGGACATGGCTTAAGTCAGTTCATCTAAAGTAAAGGGGGAGTTGTAATCCTCCCCCCGGCTCTGACCAAAGTCAATAGAATGGCGTTCTATGTTCCGCTTATGCACTGCAAACTCATTAGAGTATCTCGCAGTGCTTGAAATAGCTGTGAACATAGATCCCAATACATTGACGACCTCCACAGGGGAGGAAACAAGCGAACCATTTGACATGAGGGCAGGTATATTATTAATGGTATTTTTGCTACTACGTAATTTACGAATATTGTCCCAAACCTTAGTTGTGGGAGTGGAAATTGTAAGGGTAGAAATAAACTGTCTCTAAGACTCTTTTCTGCTTTCTCGAATGATACGGCGATCTCGAGCACGTAGAATCCGGAATGATTCTAGTTTATCCAAAGTAGGACGCCGATGGAAGAGACGTAAGGCTCTTCGACGGTCAGAAATAGCCAACCTACACTCCTCGTTCCACCAAGGAACAGGGAGGTGGCGCGGATTTGGCGAGGATTTAGGGATAGATTCCCTCGCCGCCATGATGACTGTCGAAGTAAAATTGTCAATATTAAAATCGACGTCAGGAGAGAGGGGTTGATCAAATACGGCGAGATCACGCGAAATTTACCCCAGTCATTAACGTTTAAGAACCCATCGTACCCACGAAGCATCGGGTTTCAGTTGGGTGGAAGTGGGTCTCCTGCAAACACAAGATGGAAGGATGCAGCAAAGAATTTATTTGTTTAATTTCCTCTACACGAGCAAAGAAACCCCTACAATTCCATTGTAGTAGCGACATTATCTATTAATATTAAGTTTAATTATCCTCGCAATCCATAACGTTATCTTTTAAAAATAAAAATTGATTGAGGCCCTTTTTGGGCCCTCTTGCTTTTCTCAGTCTCTCCAGGACCTCCCGCTTCAGGAGAGGTTTTGATTTGTCCTGGAGAGACAGGGTAGGGTGATCCTTGCGCGAAGGCTTTGTCAAGGCCTTCGCCGCTTTATTAAAAGAATTTTTTTCGGCGGTCCCTCGCTGGTCCTTCCTCAAGGCACCAGTGGGAATCGCCTTTGCGGCCTCATTTGTTCTACCACTCATCCCAACCTCCGGAGTCCCAGAGGCGAGATTGAGCAGTTCGACAACGGCCGCAGGTAGTTTTGGGCCCCGTGGAGGGCTCGCGGTTTTTGCCTGAGGTGGGCCCGGGGGTTTCCCCTAGGAGGGCTCGGGGTGTTCCCCGAGGTGGGCTTGGGGCTGTTACCTGATGTGGGCTCAGGAGTGTTCCCCGAATAGGGCATGGGGGTGTTCCCCGATTTGGGCTCGGAGGGGTTCCCCGTAGAGGCCTTCTCGGGGGTAAAGGTGGTGGAGGTGACTGCATTAACGGTGTCGCAACCTGTACAAGTTTTTGCACCACCATAGTTGGTGGTGGTTGTCTTTGCGTCTCTGGAGTAGACCTGTAGACGAGTGGCACAGTACGTGTAGGCGCATTAGAAAGATTAACTGCGCAATAGCAGTTGGGGCAATTTATGATCTGTCTAACAATTTGACTATACGATGTCTGAAATACCGGAGCTTGACCGGATACATATTCTTTGCGTGCCTGGGCATAAGGGATCTTCTTTTCACATTGAATTTCCAGGACTCTTTTTCCACCTTCCATTTCGGACAGGCCCAAGACCAAGCAGAATGCGGACCCTTGCAGTTGACGCAGAACTTAGGATACTCACACGGTGAATCGTGATTCTACTGTCCGCAATCTGCACAGGTTGGCCTTCCATGGCATCTCAGCTTCGTATGCCCTCCTTTGGAAGGGTAGGAGTCGCAAACGTGAGGATATATGTATCTGTCTTTCTCTCTTGTCCGTTCTTCTTGGTGACGATACGGTAAACTTCGGTGACATGTTGAGAGGATAGCTCCTCATAGATATCCTCAATGCTCACGCAGTCGAGGTCATAACACGTGGCCACTCCTTGCAAACATTGAGGAACCTGTGGGGCTCCACCTTCACCTGTATATGAGCCGCATTACTCAACGGTATTTCAGAAATCGCCATTATGTTTGAGGACTGTGTGTCAGTCGTAGTCTGAATCATAATGGTGCCATCACGCAGTTTTCTTATTAAAACGTCAGATTTTTCTGCTCCATTTATCACTCTTTCGAGGATGACGCGTTTCAGATCTTCATTTTCGTGCAATCGAGACATCACCAGAAAGCGGGGCTAGGGCCTCACCACTTCCTGGATTTTTTCAAAACAGGGCTGGACGGCCTTACATGGCATTACAAAAACAGAAGAACATATTTTCTTAATGGCTGAGCCTGGCTCCAATTATTTGGGACACGCCACGCCAGCTTCTGGTACAAATACCAGTACTTCTCAAAGCAATATTAAGATTTGACAGAGTGTGCTAAAAGAAGGCTTAATATTCCCATATTAATATCAATTGCATGAGATGGCATTAACGTAAACACAGGGCACAAGAATGGAGTTATAACTCTTCTTGAAAAATTTGTAGGTCACAAATTACATTGGTTTGTGTGCCTCCTTCACACCAATGAGTTGCCCCTCGTCATTTGTTTCAAGCTGTTGATGGGAAGAGGTCTGGGACAAATTGTTAAAGCCCTACAAATGTGTGAGCAGCTTCCAGTGGTTACACATGTTCCAATACCAACGTTGTTGCCAGAAGTTGAATTCGATCAGCTGAGTACTGATCAAAAGTACCTCTTTGAAATTTGTCTGGCCGTGTCATCTGGTGGTTTTCCCTCTGGTCTGGCAAATCTAGATCCAGGTAAAATCACTCTTTCAAGGTGGTTAATAACACCCAATATAATGTTACGTTTATATGTAGCCACCAGTGAAAGCAATGAACCTTTAATCTTGTAATGATCCTGTTTTGCTGCATAGCTTTTTGGAGAAATTAGATTAAGTTTGTGCCATATTTATTTAGTCGGGCTGTACTGTTGTTGATACACTTCCGTACACGTGCGGGCAGGCTAAAGGTTAGGAACATTCAGTTTGCTTGTTTCTAGCTCTAGAAATTATTAAAGAATAAACCTCGCAGTGTGAGTGCGAGAAAGAGATCAACATATTTCATTTGAAAACTGTATTTATTTTAATTTCTTTAAAACAAAAGTAGTATTGCTTGTGCTCGCAAGAGTTCAGCAGCTCACGGTATCAAAATTGATGTTATATTCAGGTAACTGGTGGGGGTATTAATTTTTTTTGGACTTGTTAACTAGGTGTTCTAAGAGAACGAGTGCGATGAAGAATCGCGGATGCCATTGTGGCAATTTCTTGAATGTATCATATTAATTAGTGAAAATAAAAGTTATCAACTGTGTTAATATAAACAATATTTAATTACATATATCATAAAGCGGTCTGCAGGAACGTATCTCCACTATCTTTTAGCCAAGTTCATCATGAGAGCTTACGCCACTTCTTGGTTCGAAATTAAAAAAACTTCCAAAAGCCACTCATGGTGCCCAAGATCACATGGAATTATAGCAAAGAGCTCCTTCTTACCAGAAGAATACAAAAGGGTTGTATTTGATGCTATCCAGAGAAATGCCTACTTTGCACACTCGAAAAACGTAATACTAGTTATGTTGCAGGATGAAAGGCAACATATTCATTAACTCGGACTGCGACGGATAATCAAGGCTAGAGGTATCGTTCGGAGCAATGGTATAAGCCCGTTTCACAATCCCAAATTAAATTTTTCTTCATAGAGATATTTAAGCATGATTAATTGAGATTACTTTCACGAGCTGGCAGCCACTCTACTGCTGTCCGAATTAAACTTCCATGAAATCATCAAAACTGGCTTAAAATGAGTATCGCCAAGTTTCCTTGTTATTCACAGGCTGTTGAAAAACATATTAAACTAGTGACTGGAGCTTCAGCAACTGTGTGTGGCCAGGAAGCCTGAGATGGTTTTATTGGAACCCATACGAGTTCTGATAAATACAAGATTTGTTTATACTGTTTGTTATGTTCATTTACAACTATTTCAGGATGTAATGTCAGGAGAAATAATATTTAAACAAAAATGTTTCTTGTATTTTCATTCCAGCCTATTGTGCAGGTCGATGCTCTGATTTATACCAAGGCATGACCAGAGGCTCCATTCGCAGCTAAAGCGCTTGCAGAAGATCTAAAATTCTAGGTAGACCTTGGTAAATACGAAACCATCGATTGCGACATCACTATTGCCACAAGAAAAAATTTAAACGTCACAAGTGGTACCTTTAATATGAGGTTGTGGGCAATTCCCTATTTCCAACATGGTATTGCCCACAGAGATGAATAATGTAGCTGGTATAAACACTGATTATAAAGAACGGAATATAAGAAGAATGTCGACTGCCTCAATGAAGGAATAGGCGAACGGTTGTGCTCTTTACCTCGTTGAAAACTGAAGGATATTTTCTAGCAATTCAACCTGATTAGTTGATTAGTGGAGTGAAAATTTTAGTTACTTCCTCCACGGACAAGCTTTAGAATAGTCCCGCAGTATCCTCTACTTGTCTTAAGAGGCAACTAAAAATGGAACCCCAATAGGGTACCCCAAGTCTAAGATTGATTTAAGTGCCTAGGGCTTGCATGCCAGAGGGGCAGTTTGTTGCGAACGTGGCTGTTTGGGTAGCAGGGCTTGAACCACCTTTTACATTTAATTTATTGTTCTGTATAGGTTTGACAGAGCAGATAAAGGCATAGAAAAAAGAAAAGACACCCGATGGTAAAAAATTTAGAGTAAAATGTTCATAAAGGTTTTGGTGGAAGTGTTTTTAATTAGAATGTGCAGATTGGCTCAAGTATTCCATATGTAGATAGGCTCAAGTATTCCATATGTAGATATACTTCATTAACAAAAATTTAAGTGGGATACTTGAATCATGATTATATAATTAAGATAAAAAATATTGTTTACAATGCAATAGGCTTATATAGAAGGATATATTTAAGTAGGTATAAACTATGAACCAGTAGTGACTTGATTCTACTGTCATATTATTGACACCCTTTTTGAATGAAAACCCAGTTACTCTGTCATTTTTGTAAACAAATGTTGGATCATTTAAAATTGATTCAATTTGTCCCTCATCACCTGCTGCTTTGTCAACATTATCTGGACATTTAAAGTTAGATCCTTGTGCATAACGAGCAAACTTAGCTAACGAGCCATCTGTGATTTTTTCCTGAACTTGGCCAACAAAGTGACGGACTGATAATTTTCCTTGATAGACAACCACAAACCATCTTTTAACTCTAACTTCTGGTTGTTGTTCCTCATCATTTGAGCTATTATATAGGCCCAAGTGTTGCGAAGATTCTGATAGGGATGATTAGATATCCATGCTATTAAATTCTAAACAAAACAGACCGTATGGATTTCTCCCTTTAACACACATAACCTAGTTTTGTTAATTAAGATTATAGCCACATCTAAATAATCATATTAAGCAAATATCCCGGGCTATATTTCCGTGTCCAGGTGTCCTTTTACAATTTACTTAATTATTATATTTAACTTTGAAATCCTTTACATTTATATAAGTTTTTTATTTTGTAACTAAAATACACTAAGTATTAATTAAATAATATCCATACCCGTGTTTGGAAGTTGTGATATCCAACCCCACAGATTTCTGGCATGGGGCATAAATAATGATGGAAAATCATTACCCAAACACATGATAAAACTCGCAGGCCATTAAGAACTTGTAAGCTGTTTTCATTTATGGACGTGTCTAGTAGAAATATGCCATTGGAATACAAAGAAAAGGCTATATACAATTTTTCCTTGGAATCTAAAACACAATATAAAAATATAATAGTAATAACAACATTACAAATTTATTAATATCTATAAGCTATACCTCAAAAAGTGTATTTCCAAAATGTATTAAAACATAGTTTGAATATGCGTTATTAGTTGCTCATTAATGATTGCCCACGTATGTTTATAGTTATGAAAATATGAATTATCATTAGAAACTTTTTTTTAGCATAGCATCTTACTACTTGTTCAGGCTATACGCATAACTTTACTCAAAAATATTTCATTTTGAAGGTAAATTAACAGCACAATTATTATATTGGCTTATTATTACTATTATTATTAAAAGTGCCTTGACACACAACGGCAATTCATTAGCTTCTTCAAACGACTAAAAACATAGAAAAATCCCCGTAGAGGAGAATAAAAATAATCATAAATTTCTTTAAAACAACCAGTGAATACATTATACAAATTGGGATTTTAGAGATGGACAAAAAATCTAGCCGAAGGCTCGTGTAGCATCTTTATGAAATAACCTGAGTAGTAAGGGATGGACAATGCCACCAAAGCACTAATAGAATCTCCGCAGAGGATAACAGAACTATGACAATCATTATTACACTAGATAAGGCACAACGAATTAAAAGTGACATATAACTTGACCGTTAGAAAATTTGGGTTCACAAGATAAACGAAACTTAAAATTAGATTATTTCACAAATAAAAAGAAGAAAAAAGCATATCTCACTGAGGCCCCAGACTTAGACGAGACTGAATCCCTTAAAGCAAATGGTGAGGACCACACTAAAAGCATTATTTTAAATTATAAACAGTGTTGTAGCCTTAGGAAGCTTGCGATATCGTAATGTCATCGAGATACGATTATTTTATAGGAAGCACTTTGACCTATAGATAAGGAAGGATATCGCCCAAATGTCAAATACCAATAAAAATACTAATCCCAAATGGCCTTGCATTACGTCATTTGGTTTCATATCATTTACGGTTGGGAGGATGGGACAAAGGACGGTAAGCAACATGCTGTAGCTTACAACGCAGCTTCAACACGTAGTATCCCAAAATATCTATCTATCATCTATAATATCTACCATATTTAACGCTGATGGTCTAGCGGAACAGAACACAAAGCTTCCATAGCTTAACCTATATTTTACCTAGTCTCTAGAGAGACGCATCAAGATTCCTATGTCAGAACCCCAAGAGCAACCGGTGATAAACTCGAATAAATTAAGAGCTTTAGCCTGCCTGGCTTTCAGGGCTTTGATGTGTGTAATCTACATTAGTTTAAAATCAAATAAAAAATCCCAGAAACCTAACGTTAAGTTATACGTGTAAAATAACTTGGTTCATTATAATATAGGTTGGTACGTGGGAACGGGTAATTTTAATAACTGTGTAATATAACTTTAAATCACTTTAATTTCTTTACAAACATCTATATAAATGCTGCAACTATGCCATTTATCATTTACTTTACATGAAAGTCATTTCTTAAAGATAACATCCTTAAAAAGGCCACCTATCCTTCTTATGCGTTCCTGCATTTGTGAACACAAGTTCTTGGTAGTTCGCTGCAACGCCTCAATAGATATTGCTTCAATCTCTTTACAAATCCTAGCCTTTAGTTAATTATTGCTTTGAGGACGATGAGCAAGCAGTCGCATTTTTAAACTACTCATAAAAATAAATCACACACCAAAATATCTGGTGATCTTGCAGGCCTAATGATATCGCCGTTCCTGGTTATGAGGCGATTTTTAAATAGCTCTCGTAAAGCGGCGAATGAGCTTATTGCAGTATGAACTGTAGCTCCAACCTGCTGAAACCATGTGGACTCATTCACTGGATAGTTCTCTAGTTCATCGCTAAGAAACGTTTGGACAATGTTGACGTACCGTTCTGAAGTTACAGTCTCCGTGTGTTCATTGTCATCTTCAAAAAAATATGGCCCGATAATTCCTTTCGATGACAGCGCACACCACACTGTCAGTTTTTCACTGTTTAGCGGTGTAAAAGATTAAGGTTCTCCGCAGCCCAGTACTGAAAGTGATATTTTTGTTAACTTAAAAGTTTATATGAAAGTGGGCTTCAACAAACATCCAAATATTTTCCAGGAAATTTTAATTTTCGTTACATTTTGCTAAACATTGTTGAGCAAAAACAACTTTCTTATTGAAATCACAGGATTTCAATTTCTAGACTACCTGACTCTTGTACGGATATAGCTTTAAATCTGAGAACAATATTCTGTCTAAAATACGGCGAGATAAACCGATTGACACTGCATGTCGCGGTGCTAGAACACTGTGGACTCTGCAATAACGAGGCTCTGAGCGCTTCGACAGTTTCTGGCGTTCGAATATTATTTCTTGGGCCTGGATGCTTCTTTCTCAATACTGAACCTGTTGTTTCAAAGTCTGAAATCCATGTCTTTACAGCGTGAGATGACGGAATGGGATCTTGACACCGAAGTTGAAAGCTACGCCGAAATTCTCATCGCGCACCTTCATAACAATAAATGTTTTTGTAGCTTCAAACGCTCGATGCACATCCGACCACTGCTCCATGGCAACCATAAGAGAGTCTTGAAGACAATTTATTTTAACTCTTACCATTTCCACTCACACAACTGAAGTTTGGGATAGTAGGCGTAGATTACGTTACAGTCATAACTATACAATTAATATACCAGCCCTCACATCTAACGGTTTGCTTGTTTCCTTTGCTGTGGAGGTCTTCAATGTATCGGGCTCGATGTTTGCCGCAAAGGAGTACACAGTGAATAAGTGGGACATTGAGCGCAATACTATTGACTTTGGTTATAGTTAGGGGGAAGACTAAAACTCCCTCTTTACTTTAGATGAACTGACCTATACTCTGTTACAGGCAGGCCGCACAGTTACAGGTCCTGGCACCGTCCACTATGAAATGTTGCGCCTGCTGTCCCCTGCCTGATAAGCCTTCCTTTTGGACCTCTACAATAGTTTTCAGTTTCCATCACTATGGAAGCAGGCAACCGTTAGTTTTATACATAAAATTGGCAAATATAAATTAGCGGAAACTAGCTATAGAACCATAGCCTTAACTAGTTATGTTTGAAAATTAATTGAAAAATAAATAATAAAAATGTATTAGATTCTTAGAATTCCGCAATCTGATATCAAATATTCAATATGGCTTTCGCCATAACCGATCCGAAGTGGATAATCTTGTCTGCCTTAAGATACCAGTTAGTGACGTTTTCCTCCATAAACAGCCCCTTACGGATGTCTTATTTGATTTTAAGAAGGCGTACGATATCACATGGAGGTATGTAATATTGAAAACACTTTATAATTGGGGGTTCAGGGGGAACATTTCCACGTTTATTTTTAATTTTATTTCAGATAAATTCTTCCACGTAAGTTGTAAAAATACCTTAGCCGGTGATTTTATTCAAGAAAATAGGGTGTCTCAACGCAGTATACTAAACTGTACGTTGTTCACTATTGTAATATATAACATTGTGGATACTGTGCATTTTCCTGTTAGTTCATACCTTTTTGTGGATACGTATGCAATTTATCGTAGTTCTTTGAGTTTTCACAAGGCTTAGTGACAGATAAAACTCACTGTCAACAGTCTATGGACTTGGCAGTACGTAATGGCTATTACTTATCCGCGGCCAAACCGACGGTCGTACAATTCCATAGATTGAGCGGGATACATTCGGCCCCCAATATAATTATGAATCACGAAATTTTACCAGTCGACCGTAAGATTCCTGGGGCTTTTATTTGATATCAAGATAACAGGAATTACACATGTTAAAGACCTGAAAGTGAGGTATGTCAAAGTTCTGGATTTGCTTAAAGTCATTAGCGATATCTCTTGGGGTGTTAATAAGGAATCCTTTGCGACTCTATAGGGCCTTGGTAAGTTCTAAGCTGGACTAGGAAAGATTTGTGTATGGCTCCGCTAGACCTTTGGCGTTAAAGATGCTAAATAGTGTCCGTCTGGATCTGTGCCAATGCCGGTTAAACCCTCTCATTCTGACGGTCCTATCTTCTGGAAAATTATCTGACAATGCTACATTGCATGCCAAGACATGTTGTTACCATTCCGTCATACCTTCAGCAGTTGGAGGCGATGGTAGACTCCTTCAGGGGGGGTGCCACTCGTGGTAACGGCGGATGCGAACGCGAGGTCACCCTTGTGGTTTAGCGATGTCCATAGGCAACGTGATGGCAAGATAGGTGGTTTTAGAGCGTACAAGCGAGGAGAGAAGCTGGTCGAGACTATAGAGGCTAAACAACTTGAGGTGATAAACGTGTTCGGGAACCCGCCAACCTATGTGGGAGCTACGGGAGCGAAATCCAATATAGATGTAAACCTGGGTAGCCGGGAAGCTGTTGGTATGATCCGGAACTGGAAAGTACTGGACGGGATGACAATAAGTGATCACAACCTGATCACCTTTGAGGTAGTGGGAGGCATAAATCTGGAAGACAGGATAGTACGAGTAAAGTATAATTGGAAAAAAGCAGACTGGGACAAGCTGAGGAGAAGGATTGTACTCCCAGAGCCGATAGCAGCTGGGGGAAACGTAAATGTAAAAGCAAAATAATTGACAATGGCAATACAGCGTGCTATGAGAGTTGCCATCCCAACGGTGAGGGAGGGTGGGGTTACTAATCTTGAAAACAGATATTGGAGTGATAGGTTGGGCAGACTTCGTGGGGCATCGAGGAGGGCTCGAAGACTATACCAAGCGGAGGCTGACCTGGAGACTAGGGATTATCTTTTGGGCAGGTATAGGATAAAAAGGGAAGAATATGTGACCTCCCTGGCCGCGGCGAAGAGGGAAGGCTGGGAACGCTATATCCAGGAGGAATTGAGAGTTAACGCCTGGGGGATTCCGTTCCAGATGGTGACTGGGAAAGTTAGACCCCCAGCTATGATCTCAACGCTTCGACGGCCGGGAGGGGGCATGACGTTAGGGTGGGAGGAGTCAGCAGAATTATTAATGGAAACTCTGCTTCCGGACGATGACGGGCTGGATGACGGGGTACAGGAGACTTGGAGACGAGAAATGACTCAGACGTATGAGAACGAGGATAGGATCGTTCCAACAACCCAGGCCGAGATTATCAGATACATTGCCAAAATGAAGCGGAAGAAGGCACCTGGGCCCGACGGAATCAGGGTCGAGGTGCTTCAAGAGCTCAGCGAGCAGATAGCCCCCTTTCTGACTGGGCTGTTAAATGAATGTACTGCTCAAGGGAGGGTGCCAAACCCGTGGAAACAGAGCGAGGTCATCATACTCAGCAAGGGTGACGACAAGGACCCGCAACTTCCAAAGTCATACAGGCCGATTTGCTTGCTTAATGTGTGTGGAAAACTGCAAGAAAGGATAATGTGCGACAAGTTGGAAGAGCATAGGAGAGTTGTCGGTATGCATGGCCAACAGTATGGTTTTAGGAAGGGCAGGTCTACCGAGGATGCTATCTGCGAGGCAATGAATTTGATTGATAGGTGTACGGGGAAATATGTAGTAGGGCTGTTCGTGGACATCTCAGGAGCCTTTGACAATCTTTGGTGGCCAGCCTTATTTAAGAGGTTGAGGGATATACGTTGCCCGGGGGATCTCTACAGGGTATTTAGAGATTACTGTAGAGATAGGTATGCGACCCTGAGGTGTCCAGGAACCAAGATTAGCAAAAAGCTGACAAAGGGATGTCCCCAGGGGTCGGTCTGTGGGCCGGTCTTTTGGGACGTAGGGCTCGAGCCTGGTTTGATGGAAATTGAAGCCCTCCATGAAACGGCGGGAGTGGTTGCTTTTGCCGATGACTTGCTCGTCATAGTCGAGGCTAGTTCGAGGGTGGAGCTAGAGACCAGGAGCGGGGCCGTGCTTGCAGGGCTTAGCTCCTGGTGTAAACGAGTAAAGATGAGCTTGGCACCGGCGAAGACGGCTTACGTGTTGTTTAGGGGGGCTCTAAAGAGGAACCCAAGTATCAGGATTGACGGACAGACCATCAGACGAAGTGAGAATGTCAGGTACCTGGGAGTAATACTTGATGAGAAGAGGAACTTTATGGCACACGTAGAGAGCGCATGCGGTAGGGCCCTAAGACTGATGAATAAGATAATCAATATTGGAATGGGCAGGTTTAGGCTGCCCATGCGGTGTATAAGAACGTATCATCAGGCGCTGCTTGCCTCCATCGTGGGCTATGGGGCTAGTGCCTGGGCTTTCCGGCTGAGGCAGGTAGTGCAGAGTACTAGGTTAAAGAGTCTGCAGAGAAATATATTGCTTAGACTCTCTGGAGCGTTTAGAACGGTGGCCACTGACTCGTTAAGTGTTGCTCTTGGTATCTGGCCTTTAGATTTGGAAGTAAGAAGGAGGGCGGCTCTGTATTGGTTCAGGAAAGGGAGATTAGATAAGGTGGAGGCCCTAACGAGAGAAGGGGTCAATACTAAGGGACTGATCCGGGAGTCTCTCCTGGACGAGTGGCAAGTGAACTGGGATAGAAGTGAGAAGGGCAGGAGGACATACCGGATCTTCCCTAGTATTAGGGAAAGGTTGGCCATGGAACATCTTGAGCCTTCAGTAGGATTGGTTCACTTCCTTACTGGTCATGGACCGTACAGGGCGGCCCTGTATAGGCTAGGAATGACAGTTGACGATAGATGTGACTGCGGGAAGGAGTCAACACCGGAACATGTCGTGCTGGAATGTGCCCTAACGCGGGAAGCAAGGTTGGAGTTGCAGACTCCCCTGCAGGCGTGTGCAATCTATCATATAGTGCGCGACGTGGAAAGGTGGGGTTTCCTAGACAAAATAGCAGACAACGCGTCGGCTAGGGAGAAGGACAGATACGTTAGGGACTTACGACGAACTAGGTACGACCAATTGGAAGAAGACTTGGACGAGACGAGTATGGACATAGATGTGACGACAAGTGAAGACGAGACGGATGAAGGGGACTTCCTTGACAGAAACTGGTAGGGATAGAATAGAATAGATGGGTAGTCTAGGTGGGTTTACAAGCCGGCCGGACAGACTCAGGAATGGCTCCTGGTAAGCCGGAGCCCAGCTGATGGTGGATTCCCGCTGGATGCCAGTGGTGAAAACTGCTGATGAACCAGTGGAAGTCCCGGTTCCAGCTGGGAAGCAAGAGAACGATGGCAGCATGGAAGAAGAAGAGTGCTGGAGAAGGACAACAAGAGCCGGCTAAAATAGAGTAGTGTGTAGTGATTGTAATACAGTAGTGAAAAATTCCTTGTATAAGTATTAGTTTAGGTTAAGTTAGAATAGGTCCTTGGTAGTGGTCTATAGAAAGTAGGCGGAGTGAAAACTCCGGTAGGGCGCCTCCCCAGGTGGTGGTTAGGGGGATGCTCATCGCCGAGACTTGGACCCGCGGCCCTGAAAACATGGTCCCAGGCGGTCGCGGGTCTGCGGAGCGGCGAGGGGTACCGGGGGCATTAAATACCCGGGGCGGACCAACTATAGTGTGAGATAGTAGGGTATAGTCTTTGATGGGAGTTTACGGACGAATAGATTAAGTGTTTAAATCTACATGTAGTTAAAAAAAATGGTATAAGGGTAAAATTGGGAACAACAGTTTAATGTAGGAATAGCGCCTCAGTATATAGAATAGGCACTGGGGCAAAATGTAAGGATTAATGAAAAGAAAAAAAAAAGAAAAAAAAATTCCGTCTTTCACCCCCTAACCATGTCTTGTGTGAAACCAAATGGAATATTACAAGGCCGGTTGGGATTGACAACACTGCATATAATACATGAGATGGCTCTTAATGAGATTCCCACCACCTTCTTTCAAGGTTTCAATTGCATCTACATGGATGGCTCCAAGTCTGGGTTCTCCGTGGGATGCGATTTTAGTGTGAAATATTATAATTTTAAATTTTGTTTACCTACTGAACCCAGTGTTTTATGGCTGAATTTCATGTCATTTTTAAATCGTCGTGTTTTGTTTACCGTAAGTTTCACCGTTCTGTTCTCATCTGCACGGATTCCATGAGTGCTCTGTTGGCATTGACCACTCTGTACTCCTGGAATCCACTCGTGCAGATGATACACGAACTCGTTTTTTAAAATTGATTTACTAAACACTCGGCTCGACTTCTGCTGGATTCCTGGTCACGCTGGTCTTTCAGGAAATGAACTGGCGGACCAGGCAGACAAGGAAGCAGTTCATCTCCCTCCTGAGGCGAGTTTTGGTGCTATGTTTTTAGATCTAAAGGGTTATGTTCGACGTGTGATCTTAAGCACCTGGCACGAGCAGTGGTTTTCGATCCCTGCTCAGAACAAACTGCGGTTCATTAGAGAAGGTGTGTCGTGATTGTCCTATTGTATACGAAAGTCTAGAAGAAAGGAGGTCATGTTAAGAATCCCCTTAATGTGTACCACATTTTGGTGGAGTGTCACAAGTATGCCTCTTTTCACCTGGCTCTTGATCTTAACGGCGACTTTCGTTATTTATTACTCAACAATGCGGATGGAGTTATTTGTTTACTCCAATTTTGTACGCTAGGCGAATATATTAAATTCAATTGGAGTCTTAATCTTATATAGTCGCACACTTGGTTATTGTTTCTCATATTGAAATTGGTTTAGAAATAATTTAGTGAATTTTTATACTTAAAAAAAATGCGTTCATCTGCTGTTATCTTGTATTAATTTTCCCTATGAGGATTTTACTTCAGTTTTACTTTCATATTTTAGGTGCTAATGGCCACATTGTGATGATGTGCCTATAAACAATAGCAATAATAATAATAACAACTCGTTGCTTTTTCCACCTTCCCCTTTATTGTGTTACCGTCATCAATGCGTATTTCTGTCATGTTTTACGTACTAAGAGAATGAATGTATAGTTTGGGTCTGAATCATAAGTGTATTATCACGCAGTCTTTTCTTGAGAAAGTCATGTATCTATCTCTCTTTAGAATTTAAGTGGGTAAATGATTAAATGTAATATTTTCTTCATCTTCTACTCAAGACCTAACCAAGAAGTGGACTTAGACATCATCACTTACAGGCAATCTTCAATACTGGGCCGGACGCGTATTAACATTCCCTAACCCAGCACAGAGCACCACATTGTATATATGTATCACATATTAAAACACATTAATCATGTTCCCTTTCTGTGCTCTAATAAATATGCTACTATGAATGTGCTGAATGTGATGAGTTTGTAAAGTCACCGGTGATTCTACAAATCCACTGGTTCACTTGGGGAATGTAAAAAATGTATTTACTATTTCACATTATGTTCTCACCGAACATTTTACGAAACTACCATCAACCCCCAATGAATGTTAATAAGTCACGTCAAGATTAGGTTTGGTTAGGTTAGTTTGGATTTATGTTCTATATTTTTATCCAGATACACAAGCTAGGCCGTAGTTCGAGGGGGGTTGGGAGATAAACCCCCCCCCAAAAAATTTTATGAACCAAAAATGTATGGCTTTATTTATGGTTCAAACAATATCAAAATTAAGGTACAAGTACAAATCAGGGGGCTGTGTTACCATAAAAAGAATTTCAGAGAGCTTCCAGAGGTGTTTAATATTTAGAATTTGCCCAAGCCTCCGGCAATTGGGGGCAGTTATGGGGACTATGTTACCAGAAAAAACACTTCAGATAGCTTCTAGAACTGTTTAGAATTTAGAATTTTTTCTAGCCTCCGGCAATTGGGGGATGGGCCCACCAAACTCCCCCAAAATTATTGGCTGGCTACGGTCTTATAAACAAGATATAAAAAAATAATCACCGGTAAGTGTAGATAGTACAGTTCATATTTCATACTTTCACCAAACTGCATTGGGAAATTAATAAAATCATTGGTAGATTTAGATAAATCCTATAATTTGTTAAATAAACCATCGCTTTCGGTGATTCTATACATTCACTGGTTATTTTACAAAATATTGAATTAAGCACATTCACAGTAACATATATATTTTATAGCGCCACGTTTTACTACCCGTTCGGGTTATACGCCTATGCACTAATTACGATAATGGGTTAGGGATAATGTAGGTGTTATTTAGAGGAAGTGCACTCAAAGTTGTGTGGAGAGAGTGGGAGAAACCATTTAGAAAAAACCACTATCAGTGCACCCTACCGGGATTTAACCCCGATCTCCCCGTCTTCGGCAGTCTTGTTTAACACGAGACTAGCGCATTATACCGTGCAGCCTGTATTCTAATATTGTCTTACTATAATTATATCTTCAGAATTAATTGATGGGAGGAACTCTTGTAATGTAATGAATGTATTCTAAATAATTTGCTTGACTACTTATAATGTTTGAACCTTTCTAAAGTATATTTAAATGTACTTTTATTATTTTGTAACTATTTGTTACGTTTGAAACTTTCCTTAAAGTGTGTTTAAATGTTTTATAATTAATATTTTGTAATTACCAGTTATGTTTGGACCTCTTCTTGAAGTTTATTTAATTTTTTTTATTATTTTGTAACTATCTATTATATTTGAGTATTTACTTAAATAGTATTTAAATGCTTTTTTAAATTATTTTGTAACTATTTATTATGTTTGAAATGTCTCCTAAAGTGTATCTAAACTGTATTTTTTTTATTTTTTTGTAACTAGTTATTATGTTTGAAACTTTTCTTATTGTGTATTTAAAGGTTTTTTGAAATTATTTTGCAACTGCTTTGTACCTAGTTTGCGTAGCTACATATAGTGTTTAAACCTTCCTTTAAAATATTGTATATTGCTGTTTAAGCCTTTCTTTGAATTGATTATACGGTATTTGATTATTTTATTTTAATAATACATTTTTAATAATAAATATAGTAGATCATGACACGTCATCATCTTATTAATAATTATCATCCTATTAATAAAATACTCCAAGTGACCATAGATGCATTTTATATGCGTTCTCTCTTTCACCTGAAATCCTTGCCTCATAGTACGTGTCTGAAATTGAGTATTTTCTAGAATATATGTTTCGCTGGAAAAAATAATATGCCTAACTTCAATGCGAGCGAAGCCGACGGCAAACTCCTAGTTAATATATTATGTGCAGCAACACTTATGCCCTTGTTGCGCTTGGTGATTGACCGCTGTTTAAAGATCGCGCAAAGATCTAGAGCCAATCATATCGCTCTAAATGCGTGGTGCTCTGTACTGGGTTAGGGAATGTTAATACGCGGGCCGGACGGCCTTATCCGTTGACGCCTCTTTATCTTTATTACGACCTGTGCAAGGCCGGGCAGTGAGGTTCCATCAGGGTTTGCAGTATAGTGCCAGTGTTAGAATTACAAGTGGGTTCCCACAAATACACAGGAAATAAAGGTTCACCTAGACAATCATTGTGTGGACTGCGATATCCATGATTATAAACGTAGGTCCTACTAGTGGGTTTTCCCCCAATAGTGTACGGATAAGTATTTTGATTTATTTTGTGTAGTTTTGTTTAGGTCCAGATGTGGCCCATTTAAATGAATTGTATTACATAATTTATGTAAAGTAATTACGGGTAAGATGATAAATGTCAAGCTATAACACATGTCTTATCTTGTAAACAAACCAATGTGATGCGGGGTAAAGTTTCCCCACTTCCTTACCATTTATACAAATAATAACCGTACCGGTAACTTACATAGGGATGAATTAAATTAAATGAGTTTTGTATTAAGAAGGAAATTTTATCTACCCTGATAACTTTTGTATAATAAAGCTTGACATTGTTATTTAAAGTGAACATTTTTTACTGCATTTGGTTGGTAAATAATAGTACCTGAAACTAGCATACGATATAATTCAAATATACTACGCTTTAACACAAAACTAATAATATACATCACACCTTGAATGGTGTTTATTATAAATGGAAAATATTATACAATATTAGCCAAACAGATTAAACTATTTTTAACATAACCTACCTGAAGGTTGGTATATATCATAAGATGTACTCGCAACTACCAACAATGCAACGAATACAATCAACAAACTGCAAAAAAAGAAATATACATATTTAAAAAACTGCCAACTAACAAACTAGTACATGTTTGTTTGAAAACTATATATATTTTAAATTTAATATGTTACTAAATATATATATTAAAAATTAAACTGCTAAACAATAAACTAAGTGCATGTTTGTTTGAAAACCGTATGTATTTTAAATTTAATTTGTTATTAAAATCTATATATTAAAATCAACCAATAATGAAACTCTTTTTTTCACTTGAAAAGAGATGGGAATGTTTTGTTTTTATTGGTGAGTAGACAGGACTTGCTTTCAGTGAAAGGCGACACTTGTTTAGACATAGACATTTATTGAGAGTAAATTTATACAGCAATTATAATCGGCGCAAAAAACTAAACAACAATGGTAGTGTCCGCTGAGAAAAAAAAGAACAAAATAAAATGGTTCAATGTTGCCACGCTATGCACACAACAATAAGCTTCTAAACAAAAATAAACAATATTTAACATTGCTACGCTAACACTGTAATGAAAAAAAAAATATGTATTTATTTTTAATTATTTATTTATTCGAATGAATTTAATTTATAATATATAATATAATATTGTATTGGGCGCCAACTACCAACCCCTCTTGTTTTGTGAAGTAGGTAGATTTTTATCATTAAACAAATTTATCCCCTTAAAATGCTCAGCGGTAAGACGAAAACCCTTTCTCTCAAGACCCCTGGACTTTACCTAAAGTTTTAACTTAAGTTGGACACTTACAAGCATAGACTTCCTGGAGTAGATTATTACTCTTTCCATGGACATCGGATCTACTGAGAATATTTATACATGGGATGTAAATTCATAAGAAAAATACAATGTACATTGATGTAAATAAAAAAACAATTAAATTTAATAAGTGATTTTTAATTATTGTAGTGAATGATATCCTTAAATAAACCCTACCTATTAAGGCATGCCTCCTACTATATAAAATTAATATAAGTATTGCTAAGCAATACTTGAAATTGTTAAACTCTCACTTGAATTGTGAGGATATAAGAATATATATATATAATTATTGCCACAGGAATATTTCTTTAAGCAAATAACAGGATTTTAACAACAACAAAATTTATTCTTTATAACATGTAACAATAAGGCTATGATTCTTTAATAAACAAACATATTGTTCTGAGGTGGACAAACGGTAATAATTCTGGTTCGAGAACTGAAGTTATTTGTCCTTCTTTAATAATTTTAAGTATTATACTTAATTATTTAAATCCATAACAGGATGATTACAGATGGATTTGATCTCACCCGAAAATGTCCTTGTTCTAGTAAAAGTTGACCCAAAGCTCCGTTAACATTTAACTCCAGGCCTTAAATTTCCACAAAATCTTCCTTCTAAACTTTAACTCAACCTTCCTCACAAGTTAATACTTCCTTTTAGAGAAGTTTTGGATGATAAGAATTACCATGAACCATAAAAAAAAAAAAAAATTGAAGGATCCCCAGATCGGGCCCTTCCTTCCACTTTCAAAGCCAATTTTAGAGTCACAACAAAAACTTAAACAAAACACAAACACGTTATTTTTGTTTTAAAATAAACAATCTCCAGCCTAAGAGAAAATATTTACCGGGATTTATAACAACGAATAAAACAAACCATCTTAACTATTTAAATATTGAGAGTATTACTATAAAGATAATTATAATTTTGACATATTCATATGTCATCTTTAAAATTAATTTAAATTTGGCACCAAAAAAACGAGAATAATAATATCTTCCACTAGGGGCAATTATTTCTCCAAGTGACAGCCAGATGTCATAAGCGTTCAAGAACATAACAATAAATTAATATAATAGTTCCAAAATAAACCACTCTCTAGAGCAGATAGCGTTAAAATCACCTACCAACAAAATTAATAAACATGGCGGGTTGGCAGTTTATGAATAAAATAAAGAAAAATGATTTAATATAGTGAAATAAAGGTAAGTAGATTATATGTATAACATATATTTTAATTGTAAATGAATATATAATGAATATTCAAAACTTCAGGAGTTTTGAATGAAATTTAAAACAAATAAACAGTAAAATTGTCAACGATTTTATATATTTGAAGAATTTAGTCAACTGATTATTAGATTTCTATTATAAATAACTCTTTTAACCAAAAATAACATCACAACGTAGACATTTATAGGGAGTAAATTTATACAGCAATTATAATCGGCCCAAAAACTAAACAACAATGGTAGTGTCCGTTGAGAAAAAAAAAGAACAAAACAAAAAGGTTCAATCTTGCCACGCTATGCACACAACAATAACCTTCTAAACAAAAATAAACAATATTTAACATTGCAACGCTAACGCCCTCCCTCAATGTTAAAATTCTTACAAACAGAACAATACTACGCAAAAATAAACTTATGGCTTATACAATCCCAAACTATGCTTAAACTTATCGAATTTAATTTTACCCAATGGTTTTGTGAAAATATCCGCTACTTGTTCATTTGTACTAATGTACTCAACACTTACATTACTGTTTACTTTATCTCTTACAAAATTTACCTTGATATCACCATGTTTCAATTTATGATGAAATTGCGGATTTTTACAAAGCTTAATCACCGACTGATTATCCTCAAATAACTTAACACAAACACTTTTGCTTTCTAAGCTTTCAAAAAAATTCCTCAACCAACATGCTTCACTAACAGCTAAACTTAAAGCAACATATTCAGATTCAGTAGACGATAAGGCAACTGTAGTCTGTTTGCGAGAAACCCATGAAATGGTACAACCATAAATTTGAAAAACATAGCCTCCAGTCGACCTTCGATCATACTTATCGCCTGCCCAATCAGAATCAACAAAACCAACAATATCTTTATTTTTACCTCTCTTAAAAACTAAGCTTTTATCTAGGCTACCTTTTACATAGCGTAATCTCTCTTGAGAGCTACCCATAAGTCAATACTAGCACAAGACTGGTATCTACTTAAAATGCTTATTGAAAGACATATCAGGTCTCGAAAACAACATTGCATACATTAAAGAACCAATTACTGACCTGCATCTACGTTCTATTTCCTGGCTCTCAGAATGATCTCTTTTTAGCAAACTATGATCAAAGTTTTCTTCCATAGGCGTTACAACAGCTTTACAATGCAACAAATTACTAGATATCAACAAATTTTCAAGGTAAGTACTCTGATTTATCACTATAGTTCCCTCCCTTAGACTTTGAGTTACATGCAATCCCAAATAATGATTAATTTTACTCAAATCCTTCATCTTAAAATGTTAATTTAACATTTGCTTTACATTATTTATCTCTTCAATTTCATTAGAAGTTAACAACAAATCATCGATGTATAAGAGTAAGTATATTTTGTACTCTCCTGTAATTTTTATATACATACAGTATTCATATTCGCATCTTACAAAGCCTAACTTAGATATTACATCATGAAACTTTTTATTCCAATTTTTAGGTGAATCTTTTAAACCATATAATGATTTTTGTAACTTGTACACATTATTACCATTATCATTTTCATAACACCCTTCTGGCAAAGATACAAAGACATACAAAAATGCACTGCAAACATCTAATTGATAGATTGGTAAATTATATTAATCTACCATTCTTAATAGTGGATACTGGACACGTCTGGGTTTCGACCTGGATGATTAAAGTAAGTGACGCTACAATTTTTAATTTACTATAACAAATCAAAGTCATATGCTTAATAATACGGTAATCATTCAAATCTAAATAAATTACATTATCACCTCTTAGAAGTAAAATGAAAATAATTCTAGGAATAACTATAATTTAACCACGCTAAAAATATACAAACAAAAATCTAAGGTGCAGCAAGATTGACAACTTGTAAATCATTTTAAGTCATTTTAAGTTTAAACTTATTAACAGAATACACATCAAATCACAAAGTAAAAACCAAATCATAATTTAAATATATTTATTAATGAAAAGTTAATAAATATTAATGTAGAATCGGTAAAAACGTCTACGAAATCACCTTTTAAATTTAAACTAATATTAGTAACTAGCTGAATCCCCGTTCTTCGCACGGGATATTGTGTTATTATTTATTTTTGCTGAAAATGAGGAATTTTTGTTTGAAGCATGGTTCTTAGCGCTACCCGAGAGATACCGAGAGGTGATCATGTTTCGTTTCTCATGGGGAGTTTTATTTTCGGCAGGCCCCCTTGCCTACTGCCTGGGGCGTTATCAACTGAGCGCGGCTGGGCAGATCTCCCCCCCCCCTTTATGCTCCCTCCACTTCCCACCACCACACACCGCCCCGGGCCGGGCCCTCTCACTCACACTGACACTAAAAACACCACTAAATTCAGCAAAATATAAACTACAGATTTCTACCGTCTCTTGGAGTTGCATATTAAAACGTAATTACATATTTTAATTAATTGTCTATTAATTTTTTTACATCCCTTAGAAGCATCTATGGGGTTAAAAATAATTGCTATATTTTTTCGAAGGCATTATTAGAGCAAACTTAACGGATTGTTAGCCTCCAAAGGCTTAAAAAGAGTTTATAAAGCAATATTGTTGATAAGGGTAGCTACCCCTATTTCACCCCCTCAATCACAAAACATCGGAATGAAACATATTTACTTTTCTTAATTAGCTTAAAAGGAAAACCTGTGCCGAATTTCAGCCCTCTAGCTTCGTGGTAAAAGTGAGAATTAGTGATGAGTCGGTCAGTCAGGGATTTCGCTTTATATATATATATATATATAATATAGATTGTACTGACCGCCAGTAAGAGGCTGGTTAACATTCATCCTCCCGTCAAAGCACGGTATTATAAAATAAAAGATTGTGATACAACCGTCCTAGGTATTGGTAATAGATTTTCATCAATGAAAAGAAATGTATATTATCTAAAACGTAGATGTAAAATTATGATTAATAATATCTACATTACCCGCCTCGGTGGCGTAGTTAGCTAACGCGCTAGTTTCGTGTTGAGCTAAACTGCCGAAGACCGGGAGATCAAGGTTCGAATCTCGGTCGGGTGAACTGAGTGTGGTTTCCCCTCAATTGTTTCCTACTCTTCCTCCACGAAAATGCGAGCTCACTTCCTATAAATTCAACCTTCCCAATTCCTAATCCATTAGCGTAATTAGTACTCAAGAGTATAACCCGAACGGGTAGTAAGACGGGTATATGAAAAAAGCTCCCAGTGAAATAAGCCGCCACCTATCCCACGTATACCTGCGTCTGGGATGGCACTGACTGCTTACTACAATAGAGCAGAAAACCCGGGTGATCCCCCTCTCACCCTTAACTACATAACTTTGTTTTCATTCCTACTCTGATTTTTGTAGTGTGAAGTTCAGTTTACTTTAATCCAGTGCTATCTAGTCTTGTGTTCTCCAGTTTTGTGTTCTCCAGTCTTGTGTTCTCCAGTTTTGTGTTCTCCAGACTGTGTTATCTATCTAGTCATCATGGAACTTTCTTCAACCAACAAGGGTAAACCGTAAACGACGGCTACTCGTATAACATCAGTAGAAAAAACAAGGACGGAACGATATCCTGGCGTTGTTCACAGGAAATATCTAAAAGACGTCGAGGAACGATGAAAAGCAAAGAAAGCGAAGTTTTGAGCACAACCGAGCATCAATGTGGTGCACCAGATGAAACACGATTGGAGGTTAAGATAACTTTTCAACAAGCAAAGAAGCGGGCCCGGGAAGAAGATACATCTATTTCCAAAATCTAGAGTAAAGAATTAGGCGATCTTCATAATAGAGGCTACGCATTTGTCACAGAGATGCCTGCCCAGGTGGCGACAAAGAGGGTTCTCTATCAGCAAAGGTGCAAATCCCAAGGAAATCAAGCAGAGCCAGATACGCGATAGGAGATAGTTCTTGATGAAGAGTTTTTGAAGATGAAAGATGGCAACAGCTTTCTTTTGGTGGATGACAAATCTGGAGAAATAATTTTATTTTTCAGTGGAGAGAAAGAAAGAGAAGGATTGAAATGTCATGAAGAGTTTTTTTATGGATGGAACTTTTAAAAGCTGCAGTAAACAGTTTGCGCGGATCTATTCAATTCATGCTGATTTCGTAAGCTTGTCGGATGAAACACACATATACCCCGTGGCTTTTGCTTTGTTGCCAAATAAGAAGAGACATACGTCAGGCTTTTTCGAATAATTTTTGAAGTTATACCTGACTGGAAACTGAGAACAGTCAACGTAGATTTTGAGACAGCATCAATATCCTCTTTGAAAGAAGTTTTCATCTTGGTGGGTATGAAGGGATGTCATTTTAACATGAAAAAGTGTCTCTGGAGAAGAGTTCAGGACTTGGGCCTTACGCGAGGCCACAAGGGAAACGAGGAAGTTCGTCTTCACATAAAGATGTGTGTAGCCCTTACGTTTCTCAAACCTGAAGATGTCTTCGATGGCTGGCTGGAGATATATTCTCACGCTCCTGAAAACGCAAAACTAACTTGAGTTCTTCAATTATTTCGTTGTAGGATGGTTAGAAAATTAATACATCCCAATACACCTTTGGAGCTGCCACAAGAGACGACACAGGACCACAATCTCAGTTGAAGGGTGGAACCGCCGACTAAACAGCATGTTTGGAAGAGCTAAGCCCAGAATCAAGGAAGTGATCCAGTGTTTGCAAACAGAAGCGGAACACTCAGCCTGCATGTTTATGAGGTTACAGATGAACCTCGAAGGAAAGAAGAGAAAAACAGCATACAAGAAGTTGGACGAGAGAAATGAGAAAACTATCAAGAAGTATGAAGAAACTGGTGACATCAGGGGGTGTCTTAAGACCATCTCCTGTATTCAAAACCTGGAGTAAATGAAACTCAAGCACCCAACTCATGACGAATCTATCTTCTAGCTGATTTTAAATATGCCTAAATGATATAAATGTGTTTTCAATGACAGAAACATATTTCTATTATTTAGCCAGTCCAAAGCCTGGATAAAGTGTGATGGGAATAAGTTTTTTGTATTACCCACTCCTCCCCCTCCGTGAGGATCAGGAATGTCCTCTAGCCCACGAGTGGTGACTTATTTCAGTGGCGGCTTTTTTCGCTGGACTTTTTTTTTTTGCGAAACCAGTAAGACGCGGTGTTAAAATAAATAAAAAATGTACATTTAATATAAATGTATAGCTATATGTGTTTGTTATAGACTTGGAAGCATATACATTTTTTTTGCGTACAATTACTACAAAACTGTATCTAGTTTCATACTTTCTAACGCTTTTTGATTTTTAAAGTCAGAAAGAAAATTGTTTTAATAGTATCTGCATGCATACAAATACATGTTAGCAGCTTACCCAGCCACCCAATCAGCAGCATCTAGTTTCCTCATGGATTTGGTCTGGCATTCAATTTCCTTCACCTTGACATGGTAGGATGCATTGTAGGGTTCCATAAGTTTTCTTAGGTGGCGTTGCCAATCAGAGGCAGAACACGACGAGGGAATGCAAAATGACAATTCCATTACGGCTTTTAATTCATTGAGCTTATTCTATAAAAAGATATATATTTTTTACTTTACAGGTGTATGTTCATAATAAATTAATAGTATTGTATGAATAATTTAAGGTGGCGAATGACAATAGTTAAAATACAGATTAATCTTTGAACCAATATATAACCACAAATTCAAATCACCTGTGGTTTTTTTCTGTCTTACTAAATATATTTTTTAAGCTGTTAAATAAGATATCTAAAAAGTATTTATTGTGAATTATTATTATTATTATTATTATTATTATTATTATTATTATTATTACGGTTTATAGGCCCGTCAACACAAGAGGTCATTAGGGCCTTAAACAATATAAAAAATCGTAAAAATGCCCATAGAAGAAATATATAATAAAGAATCCACCTGTCGGAATAGGCTGGTGACAATACAAGATAAAAACCGTATACAAATACTAAAATTCGTATATAAATGTACAAACGATAAATATCAATATGAGAAGATACCCATTTGAGACACTCCATAGGAGTTCTCAAATGGAGTGTTAGTACAAATTTAGTGACACACCTGCTTTAAAAAACACAGGTGTGTAAACTACATTAAAAATACACAACAAACATATTAACATATTATACGTTAAAAGGACAAAATAAACATGTTAAAATAATAATACGTTGAAAGAACAAACCTATTAAAATATAATATTGTTGAAAAGACAAAACAAATATATTGAAGTATACTAATAATGCTAAAAATGATCTCAACATAAGATAAAATCAAAATGAACTACTTTTTAAAAGTGACTCAGATGGCATTAGGCGTATAAAATGGAGTAAACCTATGACTCCATCCGCACTATCGAGTAATAAAAAGCGAAGACCACCTCAAAAAAAATCACTATTTAGTAGTGGTGAACTAGAAAAAAACATGAAAAACAAACAAAGCAATTGTGATGACATGTTTACCTCCTGAAGTTTGTAGTATCTTGCAATACAATACTGTCCATTAAACGATGTATTTAAACTTTCCAAGACTGATATGTCAATGCACTCTTCAAATTGACCTAAGAAATGAACATTACCTTCGAGTATGCCATTATGAATTTGAGCAGAAGAATCGAGCACTGAAATAAATAGATACATATCAATATAAATAATATATGTAATTTTTTTAAGGAATCCCTTAGTGATTACTTTTAAGAACACTTTTTTTATACAGGGAGATGGTATTTTAAAAGTATAAGAAAGACTAGAGTAACTTGGTCTATGTGTTTATTACAATTACTTGCCCCACATTAGGAAGTAAAATCATATTATATGAAATTAGGTGATTTAATATATTTAACAAAATAAAGTGATAATTAAACATAATATCTAACAAAATATAAGTGTAAAATTAACTAGAACATAATTTATTCTCAAAGTTTTATTTATAAATTATTATTTTAATTATAATTAAAAATAGAACCAAATTAGTAATATAAAATTGGGTTGGACATTAAAATTGCCCTCTGTCGTAAGAGGCGACTTAAGGCCCGGTGCCAACGAGCGGCGTGCGTCATCTTTGCAGTCGAGTCATGTGACGCTGCGTCTCAACATTACTTTGATTCGAATGATGGAGTTCACACGGGACACGAGGTCTGGCGTCAAGTTGGCCTCATTGTTGCGTCAAAACTAGTGACGCGGCGGCGACGCTACCACTCAGTGTACAGTCAGAATGGAGGACGAAATAGACACAGAACTTTTTATCAATGAGGTGTGGGATAGACCTGTCATTCGGAGGTCGTCCCTAGAAGAATACTACAACAAAAATAAAAAACAAGCAGCACGGATGGAGATATGCAAGACGCTATATCCAAATACTGATTAAATGGAAGCCATAATGCTAAAGCAGCTTGGCGAGTTCTTTCTCAATTTTTTTGTCTAATAATTTTTATGAATTGCGAAAAAAATTATTTTTATGTATAGTAAAACCTTGGATTGCGAGTAACTTGGTCTGCGAGTGTGTTGGAAAACGAACAAAATTTTTTAATATATTTTAACTTGATAAACTAGCGATGTCTTGTAATACGAGTAGTACTACGCATACGCTTTGTCTGCCGAGCGTCACGTGATCACAACTAAGCAGATGTTTCTGTTATCTCTATCTCTCTCGTTCTCTCTTTCACTGCGGGAATGTTGGTAATCGACTCCCATGCTTGGTCTCAGTCGGCGTGCCTCGCTCGTAGGGAATAGTCAACATCCGTGCAAGCATATACAGTACTGTTTATTATAGTATTGTGATCAAGTGTGTGTGCATAGTAAAGCATTTTTTATTTTGTGAACAAGTGTAGTGACTTCTTTAGTAACTGTACTGCAACAATGATCCCCATGAAGAAAAAGGTCGTGAGAAGAAGGAGATGATTACGGTGGAAGTTAAGAAAGAAATCATCGAGAAGCACGAACGAGGTATGCGAGTATCCGACATCGCAAGATTTTATAACAAGTCTACGTCAACGATTTGCACAGTATTAAAGAAGAGAATAATTAAGGGGGCTATATGCAGAAAAATGAGTCATTAGAGTAATTATCAAAGCAACGGCCACGAGGAAAGGAGGACTACGGCCGCACTTCGGTACTACCACACTAAATTCATACAGGGACAGCACATCCATTTCGTCAGCACCCACGGCGCATGTCCATCCACAAAAGAGAAGAGGCCGAGAGGGAGGTAAGAAGAATGGCGGAGACAGGAATAATAAGGCCTTTAACATCTCCATGGTACTCCCCAGTAGTGTTATCCCAGAATAAATATGGTTCCTTAAGTTTTTGTGTAGACTTCAGGAAGTTGAATGATGTGACTATTAAAGACAGTTACCCTCCACCAAGAATCGATGTCGTTCTAGACTTGTTGTCAGGGGCCAAGTTATTTACTTCACTATATCTACAGTTGGGCTATTGGCAATGTGAATTAGCCCCAGGAGATCGCCCGAAGACAACCTTCTCGGTAGATACGGGGCTTTTTGAGTTCAATGTTCTTCCGTTTGGCCTGTGTCATGGGCCAGAAAACTTTCAGGGGCTAATGGAGGTGGTACTAGATGGGTTGCAGGGGAAGAGTGTGCTGGTGTATCTAGATGATGTGATAGTGTTTGGTAGGAGCTTTTAGGAATGTTTACAGCGGCTGTCAGCCGTTTTAGATCGTTTACAGGAGGCCGGATTAAAGGTTAAGGCTGGGAAGTGTAAATTGTTCCACAAACAAGTGGAATACTTGGGACACTTGATGAGTGAGTGTGGCGTTTCAACGAACCCAGCAAAAATAAGTTCAGTGCGTGATGAGCTTGAGCCCACAAAACTGACAGAATTGAGAGCTTTTTTGGGAACGGCAAGCTACCATAGTCGGTTTATAAAAGGGTTTCCGACTATCGCAGAACCTCTATATAGGTTAACGAACAAGGGCGAACGGTTCAGATGGACAGAGGAGTGTGACAGGGCGTTTCAAAAGTTGAGACAAAGTCTAACAATGGCGCCTATCCTAGCGAATTCAAGACCACATGAACCATTTATTGTAGACACTGATGTGAGTGTGACAGGTATTGGAGGAGTCCTATGCAATATACAAGAGGACACAAAGCGGGTAGTCACGTATTTCAGCCGTGCATTAACAAGGTAAGAGCGAAGGTACTGAGCAACGTGGAGAGAACCTCTCGTTCTAGTCAGTGTGTGTCGATATTTCCGCGCCTATCTCAGTGGAGCTCATTTTACGGCGAAGATGGACCACAACAGAGACTTCGTTGGTTGAAGAGTTTCCGTGATCCAGAGGTAAAAGTCGCTAGATGGCTGAAGCAGTTGGCTGAGATTGATATGGAAGTGATTCACAGGACACGCGTGCAGCATGTAAATGCAGATGGGTTGTCACGACATACATGTGAACAATGTAGATCGAATGTGGCAGTGAGTGACTGTCCCAAAATGTGTGCAGGGACGTCAGAACGGGCCCCAAAAGGCTAAGAACAGGAAAAAGATCAGCCAAAAGATTGTGCCCTCACGGTGGCACAACTGGAAGATGGGGTGTGTGGGCCAATCATGGACCTGCTGCGCCAAAACTGGAGTGATAGAACAGGGCTTCCAAGGGCTTCTCAGTGTCAATGGATATTAATGAAATCCCAGTTAAGTGAATAAGGAGTGCGGTAGTGTCCGCTAACTTTGTGAAAGAAATATTGGGCCAGTATCATGGAAACGTCACTGCAGGAGCTCACCTAGAAGTTGCCAAAACATTTGAACGGCTATGAGAACGTTTTTACTGGGCAGGTATGCGTAGTTATGTACAGCGGTGGGGCGAGACGTGTGAAGGCTGTAATCGCCGCAAGACGCTAACACCAGCGGCGAGGGCACCTCTACAAACATATGTACCCACTAGGCGGATGGAGAGACTTGCCATGGAAATCCTTTCACTCCCGATCACAGCCGGAGAAAATCAGTACGTGCTTGTAGTGACTGACTATTTCACTAAGTGGACCGAGGCGTACGCTATCCTCGACCAGACAGCCCAAACAGTAGCCCGAGTATTTGTGGACGAGTTTGTATGTCGTTATGGGGCACCGGAAGTGATAAACTCGGACCAGGGTCGGCAGTTTGAATCGGAACTGTTCCATGAGATGTGCTCATTACTGGGAATAGCGAAGACCCGCACTTCACCCTTTCACCCTCAATCGGATGGCATGGTGGAGCGTTTTAATAGAACACTGCTATCGATGATAAGTTATTGGGCTGGAGACCATCAGTGACCCTGGGCTGTGGAGCTGCCCCTCGTGATGATGGCATATAGAGCTAGTGTGCAAGAGAGTATGCGACACACTCCGAACAGATTGATATTTGTAGACGAAGTTCGTCTACCAGCAGACGTCCAGTATGGTTTACCACCGGATATTGCTTTCCGATCACCATAAGATTATATTTATCACTTGCGACAGGCTTTGTATAGTGCACATGATGCGGCACGAAAACATTTGGGTGTAGCGCAGATGCGACAAAAGGCTTTGTACGATCGGAAACAATTATATCAATTGGGTGATAAAGTGTGGCTCCATCAGCCGACTCCCAGAGTAGAGAAGCGGCAAAACTTCATCGGCCGTGGACGGGGCCATTTATGATCAAAGAGGACCTTGGAAGTGGAATATTAAGGCTGCAGCATTTAGTGTTTCACCACAAAACCACTAATGCTCACCATGACCGAATTAAACGGTGCATGAAAGTCCCATGTCCTAATCAAGCCAAAAGGCTGGAAAGAGGCCGAAGGTGACAAGGACGACCTCCAGGGAACAAAGTGCGTAAGGAGGGGAATGGAAGGACAAATGAATTAGGCCAGAGGGACCAAGCTAATCGGGCTGGACACTCGCAAGACGCATTTCAAGAGAGAGAACTTAGTCCAAACTTCCATACGGGCCTGGAACCTCGTCGGGAATAAATAAAGGTGCGTCACCAGGGTTGTTGTGTTGGACAGATGCATCATCAGTCGTTTCCCCGCCTTCAAGTTCTGCCAATAGTCCTGCACCATCAATGGTCCCATCTACAAGTTAAGCAGCAGCCCGAAGGGATCACATAAGGGTAGTGTGGAGGAACGAGACTCGGAGCTTAGCCCCAGGGAAGATATGTATTCGTGGCTTTCAGGAGGGCCACAAACACCACCACTACTTCATAACGAACAAGAGTTGGAGGAACCACTAGGTGAAAAGAACGGAAGCATCAGAATAGAGTGATAAGACCGTGCTTTATCCAAGAGAGTGCCACTGGTCATTGAGAAGGTTTCCCCAGATGGTGCAGCACCAGGAATTCCAACACAAGAGGAGAACTCTATTCCAGGGTATCCGGAGGCCAGCAGCGACCGCTTTACGTGGCGCGTGATTTAGCGGTGCTCAGGATTCGGGACTAGAGCTTCCAGGAGGAAGCTTCTGGAGAAGAGAGAGCAGTGTGACGCGCAAAGGTCAAACATTCCAAGCAACAGGGAGTCGGCCAGGCAGAAGTAATTAGGGGTGGCAACTGTGGCTTAGGAATGTGTCTTTGGGTGGGAGATACATGAGAAGAGGGTAGCAAGCCGGTCAAGGAGACAGTCGAGTGATAGAGATGAACTCTGAGACCACGTGACTACAGCCGTACATGGTACAAGCTATGCGTGACCCGGACCGTGTGTAGTACAATCCCGGCGTGACCCTGGCCGTGTGTAGTACAAGCCGGGCGTGACCCTGGCCGTGTGTGGTACTAGCCGGACGTGACCCGGACCGTGTGTGGTACCAGCCGGGCGTGAACTGGCCGTGTGTAGTACAAGCCGGGCGTGAACCGGCCGTGTGTGGTACTAGCCGGGCGTGAACCGGACCGTGTGTGGTACTAGCCGGGCGTGAACCGGCCGTGTGTAGTACAAGCCGGGCATGACCCTGGCCGTGTGTGGTACTAGCCGGGCGTGAACCGGACCGTGTGTGGTACTAGCCGGGCGTGAACCGGACCGTGTGTGGTACTAGCCGGGCGTGAACCGGCCGTGTGTAGTACAAGCCGGGCGTGACCCTGGCCGTGTGTGGTACTAGCCGGGCGTGAACCGGACCGTGTGTAGTACCAGCCGGGCGTGAACCGGCCGTGCGTAGTACAAGCCGGGCATGACCCTGGCCGTGTGTGGTACTAGCCGGGCGTGAACCGGACCGTGTGTGGTACTAGCCGGGCGTGAACCGGCCGTGTGTAGTACAAGCCGGGCGTGACCCTGGCCGTGTGTGGTACTAGCCGGGCGTGAACCGGACCGTGTGTAGTACCAGCCGGGCATGAACCGGCCGTGCGTAGTACAAGCCGGGCGTGAACCGGACCGTGTGTAGTACCAGCCAGGCGTGAACCGGCCGTGCGTAGTACAAGCCGGGCGTGACCCTGGCCGTGTGTGGTACTAGCCGGGCGTGAATCGGACCGTGTGTGGTACTAGCCGGGCGTGAACCGGCCGTGTTTTAGTACAAGCCGGGCGTGACCCTGGCCGTGTGTGGTACTAGCCGGGCGTGAACCGGACCGTGTGTAGTACCAGCCGGGCGTGAACCGGCCGTGTGTAGTACAAGCCGGGCGTGAACCGCCGTGTGTGGTACCCGCCGGGTGAAGTACGAGCCAGTCTAAATACGAGTGGTGCGTAGACTCAGACTATAGTGACTAGCCGCAACTTAGCTCCCACCATCGACCATCGGCACGCTTCACCTCTTTAAAAACCAAGTCTAACATGAATCACGAACCCACATACGTATTCGCAATCACCTTCCCCTTAACCTCGGCCGTAACACATCCTGACAGATTCTAGCCGCACGTGAAAGGTAAACGGAAAGGAGGAGGTGACACTTTGATAGTTGTTTGGCGTAGTTTTATTTTTTACCTGCCTGCTGAATTTCAGTTTTTCATCATGCTGAAAAGTAGTTGTTTTTATTAGTTTGAAAATATTTATAACCTCCTAATTCCCCTTTCTCAAACTCTCTTAAAAATTAAATATAACAATATTAATTTGATAATCTTGAGATGTCTTCCTACCTATCAACTAAATTTTAATTTTTTAGCATATCTGAAATGATTATTTTCTTATTTTAACCCCCTATATTTACCGGAAATTCATTTTGAAATTTCCCATTTTAAGATATTTCTGGTTAAAAGGGGCAAGCCCTCTATTTTCTTGCAAATATCAACTAGGTACTTCATATAGGAGTGGGATTTCATTTCCGGGCAGACATTCTTTCAGCTTTAAGTATTGAGATTAATTTTCTTTTACTTCTTATGGATTATGGAATTCTGGGGCTGGGGCCCACTTGGAAAAAGTGGAGCCCCAAACATTTTTTTACTACTTGTTCGGGCTGTATGTACTTTTTTCGAAATCTTTTAGTCGTAAAAGGCCAAAAACTTAAAACCATGTCCGTGTGCACAATAAGCCCATTTTTAATAAGCTAACATTAAATAAATAGTAGGCCTAAGGGCTTTTTTTTCTACCGGAACGATATTCCGGTACCTTTTTGGCCAAATATTAAATTTCAAAAATGAGAAAATTAAATGAAAAAATGTATATATTTGAACCGCTATAACTATCGCACCTTGTGACAGCTTTTGACATTACAGAAAAGATCCACAAGTTTGTATACTGCATAAGAAGGGAATAATTGAGGTAAAATAGAGGTTGGTCACACTGTAATACATGAGAAATCGTGCGGTTCGTGTCCGTTTTGAGGCTAGATTCTCTGTTCATTTTCATAGAGTTTTTTTTTGTTGTGATTCGTGAATTTCATAGATAAGATGAATTTGTAGAGTTAATATCATGTAAAAAGTTAGTTTACTATTTCTATCTTTCAATTTATAGTGTGTAATGTAGGCTTACAGCGGTAGTTTTAAACATTGGTGATTAAGGATTCATATTGCGTTTGCTAGAAAGTTTTCATAGTATATCCTGGACTTAACTTTGTTTTTCAAGAAACTTTATGAATTTTCTCTGTCAAAAATGAAGAAAATAACGTCGTATTTTTGTGCGCCTCCAGTAAAAAAGCAGAAATCAGATGACGTTGAAGGTAAGGTCTCACTTAATACGTCACCACAACCAACCATCAGTCAAACTAGACCTACAAAATTTGTTTGTAGGCCTAAGCCTAGCTCCTCTTCTGATTCTTTAACTTCACAACCTGAGCAGGCATGGCCTAGCTTCTGGGGGTGTCTCTAAAAGATGAATTCACCTCAAAATATGACTGGTTATTCTATGATGATGGGAAATTGGGCTGTGCAGCATGCAAGAGAGTTGGAAATGTAGGAGTTGACAAAGAAATGGGAATGAGAATGAGCAAAGAGTGGTTAAATTGTGAAATTTCATGTAATGGAGAAAATCGTAATAGCAGCTAACAACTTTGAGAAAGAAAATTATCGATCACAAAGACAGCACTGTGCATAAAGCTGCAGTTAAAATTGAGGAAAAGGCGAAGAAAGAGAAACTGGAAAACATGTGTTTAAAATCTATTACTAGAGAAAAAGAAATAACACGTATGGTGTTCCCTACAGCTTAGAAGGTAGCAGAAAAGAATAAGTCATTCAACAACTTTGAGTATGAGATAAATTTGCAAGAGCTGAATGGAATCGACATGGGAAGGATATTCCATTAAACAAACTCGTGTATTAACATTGCTAACCACATAGGAGAGGAAATGAGGAAAATGTTAATAAAGCAAATCATTAACTTAAAAAGTAAGATTTCACTTATTATAGATGAGTCAACAACAGTGAGGCAGAAATATATGTTGATAGTTTATGTTCAAGTTCTGATTGAAGGAATAAGTCTGGAGAGCCATTGAACCTTTTTAGTGACTTGATTGAACTGGAGATTGTAACTGCAAATGGAATATTCTCAAGCTTGATGTCACACCTACAGTCACTAGGATTCACTGAAGAATTTATGAGGAATCATTTAATTTCATTGACTTGTGATGGAGCGGCTGTCATGTTTGGATCTCGCAGTAGTGTTGCAACGTTTTTTAAAGAAAAGTTTCCTTCTATTGTCTTGTGGCACTGTGCAAATCACAGATCAGAGTTGTCTGTCCATGATGCCGTAAAATAAGTCGGTGGTATAAACCGATTTAAAAGTTTCTTGGACAAATTATATGTGATCTACCATGCATCTCCAAAAAAAAAAACTCAAGAGAGCATAAGGTTTCTGCAGACATTCTGGAAACTCAAGTTTTTAAAGTAGGACGAATTTTGTCCACAAGATGAGCTGCCTTCAGCTACAACACTGTTACTGCAGTATGGAAAATTATTAAGTGTTAGTTTTTCATTTTTAAGAAGCCAGGGAAAACAATAAAAGAGAAAGAAAGGATCGGGCTATGTATGAGGGCCTGCTGAAGAAAATAACTTCAGTTGAGTTCATTTTAGATCTTGGACTGATGTGTAATACTCTCCAAGAATTGGCAGAAGTCAGCTTCGATCTACAAGAAAGAAACACTGATCTTTACAAAGCTCATATCAAAGTCAAAGATCTTGTTGAAGTGTTTGAGAAGAGAAGAGAATTTTCAGGTCCAACATATAAAAATTCTCTTGAAGCAGCCGCAAATCTGAAGTTTAGTGGTGTTGTTCTACACAAGAAAGGCAGAGTGGATGATCTTCCAATTTCACCAAATGCTTTTTATGAGAGCTTGAAGAACTTTGTCCAAAAAAGACTTCTTTCTAGTAGTGATGTGGAAATGGCAAGGTGTGCTATGGTTTTAGATTCCAGGAATTGGCCAAATTGGCAAAAGATAACATTCTTTTTGGAGAAGAAGAAATCTCTGAAAAGTTAAAACGATTCCAACTCAATGAAAGGGAAATGATTCGTGCTTTCAGAGAATTATCAAAATCATCTGACTCAATGCCTAAAAAGCTCCTTCATCTTAAGCAAACAATACACACAATTCCAGTGTCATCAAGTGAGTGTGAGAGGGTTTTTTCACAAACGAACATAAGTTTAACATCAGGCAGGTCTGCTCTTTTATCGGACACCATAAAAAACCTCATGTTCATCAGGATTGTTGGACCCCCTCCAACCAGTTTTGATCCCTCAAACTATGTAAGGACACGGCTACTTCGTGGACGTCACTCTGCCATAGACACTAAGAGCAAGGCAAGGAAGAGGGATGAAGAAGCAGGAGAAATGGCCAAACTGTAGAAAATATTTAAAAATTTTTAATAAACAGTCTATCAAGTGGGAGGCTAGGCTATATCTACACACTGTGGCTGGTTATAAGAATAGCCTTGTATTTTTTTAAACTAAAACATTTCAATCAATAGAATATTATGTTTGTACAAAAATTAATTTTGCATGAAATATTATTTTTGTACAAAACTCAATTTTGCATGTCCCTATACGTATCAATAAAACAAAATGTTGTCCATTAATGGAGTATTTTAGGAACTGAAAAATCAAGGAGAGATTGAGGAGAGACCCAGAAAAGGCAACCACTCCAGTCAAGAGACTGCTTTAAAATAAATAAAGACTAGGCTAGGTATTGGATGAGTTCCACCATATTTTGTTGACAGATCGGTTTGGATGTCACATTGTTTTAAGTATTTTTTTACATTTTCTTTACTCACTTTAATGGTCGAATGGTCAAAGGCATCACTCAGGCAATCAACTAGACTGTCAATGAGGAGGAAATATGGGTTTGAATCCCATTTTAAATAAAATAATTATAGTATTACATGGCCCCCTCAAGCGTTAGGCCCGTGTCCATGACCCCAGTACCCCTCGCCCCCTTAATCTGGCCCTGCTGGCTGCAGGCTATACAGCTGGACTATACGCATTTCAATTATAATAACGAGGCTGGGCTAAGGAAGACATATATTTAGAGGAAATGTATCCTTCAAGTATAATCTATTTATTATAGTTAATATTGTTGTGATTTCCGAGATAATTTTCTTACGAAGCTAAATGTGTCTTAGATAAACGAGCAATGTCTAATGTAAAGTTGAAAATAAGAAAATATGACGTGTATAATCTTATTCGAACTATAGGGAGTGATAGTGTATTTATTGTTAGCTAATCTAAATACCTGTTTCATACTCGATATAAATCAAATTAAAATTCTAACACTGATAGAGGAATATTTGATTGGAGTTTTGTTTCAACTTTCTACCATAAAACTTTATTTTCTTCACTTTAGAGGGTCGCAGCTTTTTGTTCCACATGGACATTGTTTTATTTAGAAAAAAGGTACAAGATCACTTCACGGATAAACAAACTAGACATTTTAATGCAAAGTGTTAACATTATTTGAAAATGTCACAAATATATCATACATAGAAAAAACAAACTATTCAACATGTTACTACTAAATATTTAAAATGGCGTGGGTAGTAAATAATATTACTTGAAATTTCTCCATTTTTAGACTGAAAAAAAATTAGGACTTTTCTCACTGAAAAGTGTCTATTCGAAAACTAGTTTGTGACGTCAGTCGTAACAAACCCTCGTGGCCCATTTAAAGACTGTTGAATATGGTAACCAACCCTCGCTGAGCCGTGGAGGAAATGGCTTCAAGAGAGATACACAACAACCGGGTGGCAGACTCAAATTAAAAATTAACGATATTCCGTTTTAAAAAAATACTACACTTAATGTGTAGTTTCAGAAAACTCTTCAGGTGATACGGTATTAAAATTTGGAGGGGGTGATATAATAATAGTTTACATATCTCCATAAGTTTACTTTTAGTTACTAAATATAGTTTTTTAAATATGACCCTTGTTCAAATCATTGTTTAAAAAAATATTTTTAATTTTTTTTAATTCTAAGCTATTCTGGAAATAGCCAAAGAAACAAACTTTTTGAAAACGAAGACATCAACTTTTCGAAAGCAATATTTTAGGCGTACCCACGGAAGAAAAATTATAAGAATTATTTTATAAAGTTGAAATTCAATAATTTATATCTTTATTAATGTATTTACAAAAAAAAAAAAAAAAAATTATTGAAACGAACAACAATTTTTTTTTTAAGGAGGAAAATAAACAAAGCTATTAAATAATAGCCACCATCAGATTTAAGGATGTTTTTAGTACACGTTATGTTAGACATTTGTGGGAGTTCCCCCTTAAGAACCGTTGCCCGGGGGACACCCGAATACATACATCCTTTACGTGTAGGCTCTTTCCATGTCCCGATGAGATGAAGTGATGGTGATCGTGAGTACGTATGAGGACGTGGAACCATTAGAAGCTTTTAACCTAACTTAAGTTTAACCAACCATACTATGGTGGCCGTTGGGATAGATCTCCTTAAAGGAAGAATACCCCAAGTATCACCCGGGAATCGAACCTGGGACCCCTAGGTTGATAGGCCAGTACACTGACCACTATACCACGGGGCCGGTTATTGTTACCGTTAAAAATCAGACTTGTACTAAGAAACATGCAATGTTGTTAAAAAATGTTAGTTATAACTTTAAACTTTGAAATATTTATAAATAGTGTTATTATTTAAATTGCAATCATAATATTTTTTTTTATAAGCTTACAGATATCAACTTACTTTTCTTTGCCCAAAATGATCTATTTTGGTGCAGACGATCTTTGTAAAGTTTTAAGTGATAACTACAAAGCGGGTTTGATGTAAAACTTAACTCTGATGAATATAAGTTCCATCGATTTTTACCATTTATATGTTCCAGAATATTTGAAAGTTCTAAAGCGTCACCATAATCGTGTTTTTCTACTACATTTTCATTTTCTGTCAATACAATACCATTACTATATCGCGTAAGTATTGATTCATTTAATAACGCACTACATTGTAACTTCATGAAGATCAAAATAATCTGCGGAAATAAAACCAAATTATTTAAAATCATTTTTAACAATTCGTGTACATAAAATGACAAACTGGATGGACTATTCAAGTAATGTGGTCTAAAATAACATACAACTTAGTAGATACTAGGCTAATGGGGGGGGGGGGGTGAGGGTAGAGCAAAAAGATGATAAACGAAAGAAAGGTAGAGTGCTAGATAACGCAATAGATACAGTAACTTACTTGATAATCCTGTCCTAAAAATTTAAAAAACTATGTCAGTTTGCTGCCTTGTGAACGCTACGATTCGCAGCCTTGAGTCCCGGGTAGATAGTGGAGTGACAAACTATTGGGTCGACTCAGGAAGCTAGTGGATCAGTCCTAACTGAGATTGAGAAGTTTAAAAAATAATTTTAAAAAGGAAGTTGATCTTTTGAGAAATGATTTCTCAGATCTAAACAAAAAGGTCGTGCTTCAAGAGGATAAACTCGCCGATCTTGAACAATACAGCCGAAGAAACTGTTTGCTCGTGCATGGAATGCCAGAAACACCAGGCGAGGACGTGAGGACCGAAGTTCTAAGGATGTTTGAGACACGACTTAATGTCAAGGTTGAGACTCGTGATGTTGACAGATGTCATCGAATAGGCAAGCAGAAGAGAACATCCGCAGAGGCTCTGGTGGAGGGTAGAAGGCCTATTATAGTTAAATTCACAAGCTACCAACCACGTTCGCTTGTTTTCAGAGCTAAGAAAGCCCTTAAGAGCACCTCCATTGTCATAACGGAGTCACTCACGTCCATGAGTCAGCAAATCCTCAAGGCAGCGAGGGATAAATATGGAATTCGGCAATGCTGGACACAAGACGGGAGAATAAACCCTATGCATGACTTATTTGGTGCTGACTGACAGTTCACAGCTGACAGCTGACGGCTTTGAAACGTTACCAGACCAAATTATTAATCCCTACGTTGAACCATATGATCTACAAAAAACATGTGATTAACAACTGTAATTTCTGACAGTCAAAATTTAGGTATATACCTAAATGTTGAGTGTCAGAAGTCAGCTGTGAGCTGTCAGTCAGCACCAAATAAGTCGTGGAGCTACTGTAGTTATCCTGGGGGATCAAGGTCGTCGAGTGTACAGCAATACACTTCGTCAGATGGAGAACATACACATTTTGTGAGCTAAACAGCATAGGCCCGTACATGAACACTTAATTAACAATCTAATTAATAAGTGTTTAATCATCATGTTGCCGTGGCGTGCGGGTGTTTGAAACACTTTCTTCATTTCACTCTTGTTATCTTTTTATTATATTTTGATTTTCACTATTCATATTATTTTCAATAATATTGTTTATAATAATGATGGTAATGATTATTATTATTGTTGTTGTCATTATTATCATTTTATCATGTTTAAATTTAATCTGTATTTCTTGGGTGAGTTTTTGCATGCTTGCTTTTATTGAATTTTATTTTCTTATATTATGAGTAAGGTTCAAACGTTGGCACCACTAACTCCAACTAGTGTACACTTCCAAGAACTCTGTTCAATCAACACCTGTGACACAGACCCTCCCCCCTCCTTACCCGCTGTTTGTCCCCCTACAACGAGCGAACTGTTGAAGGGATTTCTTTCCTCCCACCCTCGAGCCTTACAGCTTTCACACGTGAATGCACAATCTTTACCTGCTCATGTTCATGAATTCCGGGATATTTTTTCAACTCTTAACTTTCATGCTATTTTAGTTTCAGAAACATGGCTTGTCCCCTCCCTTCCTAATTCACTTGTACACTTGGACAATTATAATCTTATTAAAAACGATCGTGAACAGAAAAGAGGTGGGGGAGTGGCAATGTATGTTCGAAGTGATGTAAACTACAATGTACTTTCTTTATCTCCTGGCCCTTATAGTGCCTCAACAGAGTTTCTTATTTTAGAGATAGTTATACAAACACAAACAATTTTGCTAGCTGTAGTTTATAAACTACCTAAAGTTGGGTATATGACAGCATTTGAAACTGAAATAATGATTCATATTGTTAATTATGACCATGTTGTGATCATGGGAGATTTCAACACGGAGATATTCTCACATTCGCCTGATAAATATAAACTTATTGACATGTTGACTTCATGTAATTTAACTATATGTACACTTGACGCAACACATCATACATCTAGCTCATATACTTGGCTTGACATTATTGCGACCTCTAATCCAGACAAAGTACTGAATCACGGACAGATAGCTGCACCTCGCCTCTCACATCATGATTTAATATTTATATCTTATTCTCTCAACATTCCTGAATTTCAACCTAAAATGATTAAAGCTAGAAGCCTCAAAAACTTGGACGAGGATTCTCTAATTAAAGATGCCTCATCCATTTCTTGGCAAAATGTACTAGCTCTTAAGTGGAAGGACTACCTTGTAAAATTTGAGAAGCGCTATCAGCGCAACTCCTAAGAAACGTCCATATATTGAACTATTTGGACTGTCTAGCCGACACCGAACTAGAGCTGCGATGTTGTCATATATCTATCAAGTTTGTACTGAAAGAGTGAAGGGGGAGCGAGCTAATCTGTTGTTTACATGGGTCAAGTTTCTTGGAAGGGAAAGGCTAGAGTGCGGCTTTTATCAAAGACCACACTATACAGAAATCTGCTGCTTTATTTTTAGGTTGAACTCAAATAATCAGTAGTATGGTTTTCTTAATATTTCTTACATTGAGGAAGAAAACATTTTTCATTTGACTTTCTCGTATTAGACTGGTTTGCTGGTGACGAAATTGGAGTTCACATTCCAATAATATATATTGAGGGTGTTTTTTAAAACGGTTTCAAACACGCTACTATTATTTATTTATATCACCGCGTCTTACTACCCGTTCGGGCTGTATATATATATATTTATATTTAGCACCGCGTCTTACTACCCGTTCGGGTTATACGCTTAAGTACTAATTACGCTAATGGATTAGGAATTGGGAGGGTTGAATTTAGAGGAAGTGAACCCGCATTTGCGTGGAAGGAGAGTGGAAAACCATTTAGGAAAAACCACCCCCAGTTCACCCGACCGAGATTCGAACCTCGATCTCCCCGTCCTCGGCGGTCGAGCTCAACACGACTAGCGCGTTAGCCAACTACGCCACTGAGGCGGGTTTCGGGCTGTACACTTATGTATTAATTACTCTAGTGTGTTAGGCATCAGGAAGGTTAAATTAAGAAGAGGTGCATCCATATTTTCGTGGAGTGAGAGCAGAAAACTATTTAGGAAAATCCACCTAAATGCACCCGACCGGAATTGAACCGTGATCTCCCCGTCTTCAGCATGTCAGTTGAACACGGTGGGTAGCATACACTATTGGACTGGATTGCTGGTGGTGGGGAGATTGAAATTCAAATCCCAGTTGTGTGCAATAAGGGTATTTTCCCTAAAATGGTTCACCACTCTCAGTCTACGCAAATGTGGGTACATTAAATCTAAAATGTTACCTTCCTCATTCCTAGTTCATGCATGTGTATAACTCAAACTGGAAGTAAGTCGCAATGAAAAAAAAATATTTTTTTGAGGAGTTTTTAGGGGAATGACTCCAAGCCAATGGGAAATGTTTGAAAATGGAATGCCACTAAAAGCTATTAGGGGTGGCCCTTAAGCATTTAAAAATAATAATAGATTGTTATAGAACCTATTTGAAATTTGATGCAAACCATCTTTCATCTTCAAACTAGAGTATATCAGAGGGAACCAAACAAACTGGAGGAAGACACATTTTGATGGGGGGAAGGGTGGAGAAGACATTGTTGGTAATACCCCACCCTATCAAACCTCCCCCCTTACCAGTCCACCCTCAATGAGTAACATTGGATATAAAACTATCGACAAACACACCGTAGAATGTAGATCATTTCCTCAGCATCTGACTTAACCCAAGTTATGAGGGGTGAGACAGTGTTTGAGCGTCACAATGGTTACTTCATTTTCTTTAAAAGATTCGTACGTCAAGTCATGCAATCACTTTTGATGGAAAATAACAAAATAATAATAATAATAATAATAATTATAGAAATATCTTATCAATTAACATAAAAAGGTGTTTATTTTTTAAACCTTTTTTCATGGACGCAGAAAATTGGGGTTCAGAGATGTACCCCCCTTGAAAAGTGTTAGAACCCTTAAAAGGAAGGGGGTGGGGACACACACATATACGTATAAAACATAAATAAGAAATTGTGTTTTTTACTCTATTATTTACTTTAGTTTCTTATATTACATCACCCAGATACAAATAATAATTATTATTATTTTAATATAAACTTAAAGATGCACTAAAATTTCCTATTGTAAAATTAGCTTAACCTACATTAGCTTGTAACATGTACAAAGGCGTAACTATGCAGTAATGGACCCACGGTGGGTGCCCCAAGGAAAAAATACATCACTGTCCCCAAATCTTATGAATAATTGTAGATTATAAAAAAATATTTAGACATTTATTATTGGAATTATTTTATAATGCGTAATAATATAGAGTAGGTAGGTTAAATTTAGAGGAAGTGTACCCACATTTGCGTGGAGAGATAAGAGTGTAAACCCATTGAGGAAAAACCACTCTAAGTGCATTACCATACAGCCATAATATTTGATAAAATTGTTGCTGAAAAGTTTCAATATAATGTAAAACAACTCAATCTGAATTGAATAAAACAATCTTAATAAATATTATAAACAAATCTATAATAAATTATCAATATTAACACTTATAGAGGCTAAACAAACATAGGTCTCTCTGAAATTGTCTACAATTTCCTCCAAGGACAAGCTACGGGTAGTAGCTCAACAGACAACATAGCTAATCCCTACAGCCTTTATTGATTCATGTGCTTCTTAAATAATTTTTAATAAAGTTTTGAAAATTACCTGTCAGCTGTTTCTATTGATTTTACAAAAAAATATGTACATACATTTTTGTACAGCATAAATTATGCGCAATAAAATTACTATTGAGTAATTTTTGATTGAATAGTGAGATCTTTACGAAACAATGATAGGCCTGAAAGACAACGCTTTCATCTATTACCAAATTAATTTTGGGTGGGTGGACCTGCGTGGTGGGCCCTATTTTGGGCGGGTGGACCTGCGTGGTGGGCCCTATTTTGGGCTTGGGCCTGCGGCATTTTGCCACCACCCTATAGTTACACCAATGAACTTGTAACTATCAAGAATTTCAAACTCTATTAACCTTTTTTTTATTAACTATATTCGATAGTCAAATATAGCTTTATACGTTTATACATATTTTAACATGCAGGGCGTATGCAGGATTTGAGTTTGGGGGGGGGGGGGGCTCAATATCTGAAAGCCTATTTTTGAAAATATGTAAAGAATCTGTATTTCTCAATTCTCAGCAATAATCATAGTTTTAGATTATTCATAATAATTATTAACCACTAACCAGTGATGTAGCTTTTAAGAGGAATACTTCATACTTCATAGGCATTTAGTTTGGTCATTACGTTAGGTAGTATAAGGATAAAATAAAATATGGAAGCTTAAACAATTTAGAATTAAGTTATGTTTAATCATTCTTAACACATGGTAATAATATACGATTTTTATTGCTATTCTTTAACTTTATAATTATAAATAGTTAAATAGTATTTAGCATAGTAGTAATTTTAAATAAAACTAATACAAATGAAATAAATAGTGTTTAAATATTGATGATATTATCAACAGTGGCATCAAAAATCTTGGGAAACCATTGTGTCAAAAAAATAAAAATAAACCAAATAAGGTGAATAAAAACTATTAGCACAAGCCACAAAGTCACAAACCCTTAAGAGAAAGAGCATCTTCTATTGCTTTGATTGTAGTGATTGATAATTTTTGAGATATTCACTTTTATGTCTCTATGTACAGTCATTAAAGATAAAGACGTTAGCCGGTCTTCACCTGTGTTGTTGCGCAGGTAATTCTTTAGTCTCTTCAAAGTCGAAAATGACCTTTACACGGAAGATGTGGTCACTGGTATTATTGCCAAAATTTTTAATAGAATTGTCAGATTGGGAAACATTTCTCGATCTAAAAATGTTAATGTGTCGACAGCATTATTTGGCTTTAGAGAGTCTGTAGCTTTCCAGTGTGATGCCCAAAGGCTCCATTCCGCTTCCAATATATCTCTGCTGGTGTGTTGCATATCATCCTTGTAAAACTCCAAAGCCGGTAACAAGTCGCTAAACTTTTTGTTGACAGCGTTTACTCTGCTTAAACAATCAAGTCCTCTTAATAGATCCCTGTGATTTGAAAATCTCCCTTTCAATGAAGCTAATATCTCGTCGAAATAAGGATAGATCACACAATCCGTCGGTAGTATTCTTCAGGGGTTTCGGCTTCAACATTTGCTCTGTACCTCCGAGTGCTTACTGTTCTTGGTCCTTTTATAGGAACTTCTAATTCATGAGATGTCTCTAGCTTTTGTAAACAGTTTTTTAAATTCTTCTTTTCCACTTTTCCTCACGTCAGCAAAAACCTTTTCTGTCATACTAATTTTAACCAAAGCTGAACTTATATCTACAGATTCTTTTTGTAGATATTTTGATGTTATGTATGTCATGGATAGCATTTTTGACATAACGGTAAGAGTGATGATAAATTCAAACTTACATAAACATGTGTGAAGAGAAGTAGCTTTGCCATTTGCCTCTGCTTTGTTGCTCATAATAGTTTCCAATGCTTCAATCGAAACATTCATGGAATACTGAAACAGCATCGTGTCTCTCCACCCATTTTGTTTTGCAGTATTTGTAGAGGACAGTATTGCCCTTTCCTGCTGCCACTAAAATATCTTTCAAAGCTTTGGCACGCTTTGCTGAAGCTCTAAAAAAACTGCTGACTTCTGATATTGTAGAGAAACAATTGCGAATGCAAGGTGTTTTGGCAGCGTCACTTAAACACAGATTTAGACAATGAGATGAGCGGTGAGTAATAGTCTATTGCTTTAGGGAAATCACGTTTTATGATTGCTAATTAAAAAAAAGCTACTAGCTGAGTTTTCGTCTTAAGATTTGGGGGGAGGGGGGCGCGGCCCTCCCGGCCCTCCCCCTGGATACGCCCCTGTTAACATGTATAACACTCGCTTTGGTGGCCTCATGGTCTAACGCGCTACTCTTGCAGTAGACTAGACTGCCAATGATGGGGAGATCAAGGTTCTAATCTCGGTCGGGTGTACTAAAGTTAGTTTCTCCAAACTGGTATTCCACGCTCCCTCCACGTAAATGCGGGTACACTTTCTATGACTATAACTTTCCTGATCCCTAAAACCATTAGAGCAATTTTTGAAAAACAAAATCTATTCACAAATTCTCTGTTTATTTGAAAAAAAAAATTAATCTGACCATTTACCTCAGGAACTTAAAGAAAATATTTTTGGGTTCACATCCCAGTAGTGTGTACTGAGGGTGTTTTTTAAAACGGTTCCAAACACGCTACTATTATTTATTTATATCGCCGCGTCTTACTACCCGTTCGGGCTGTACATATATATTTATATATAATATAATGTAAATCAAAATATAATATAATATTATACTATAATGTAAATAAAAATATATAATATAATTAAATAAATATTATATATATTTTTATATATATGAATATATATATTCAAATTTGAAGATAGCATATAGAACAATTTTCTGCAAAAATAAATATTTTCTTTTTAAAAATGTATATTTTTTTATAGAATAAATATTACACTTATTGCCTCTACTTCAAAAATAATTATAAACACTAACTCTAAAAATAAGTATTTGAAATTACAATAAAACAAAGAAATATACTGCAAGAAAAGGTTTTTCACCCAATTGTATAGAAAATATCCATCCATCGATTTTGACCAAATTTGATAGGCTTAAACACAAGTTTTACATTGAAGCATGATCATTTTATAATCTATTTCTCCCTTATCAATCACTTTTGTGTCAGGGACGTTCATAAAATATATATACACATCACTAGCTATTTTATAATTTTTGCTACACACAGTATATAATAATACATCCATTATACAGCTTTATACATTCAAAGTCCTTCATCAAAACTTCTGCAATGAACACACTTAATATTACGTTTTTAATTTTAATTTTATTAGGGACCTGTGCTACAATTTTTGGTTGAATCCCTACCACGTGAATTGAGGTGTTTTTCCTCGTGATTGCTCATTTTCTCCACGCAAATGTGGGAACACTTTCTCTTAATTACCGTATTTATTATCTACCCTACTTTATTATTGTAAATTTACGGATAACATCGAAGAATATTAAGAAGTGAAGCATTATTAATATCACAAGAACAAAAAAAAAAAAAAAAAGACATGAAAATAATCTTTACACTGCACACTCTTGTATGTGTTGAGTAACATCCTCCTCTTAATATTTGTGTTTCTCCTCTTAATATTTGTGTTTCATACTTCCCTTCTTCTCTAAAGCTTACGTTATTTCCAAATCTTTGACTAAGGCACGCGAGGGGTGCGAGAAAGTAAAAATGATATTTGTGATGAAACTATTTTATTAAATAATAATTGTCAAAATTAAATATGTATCTGTGTTAATGTTATTAATTTTAAAAGCGTGGTGGTCAAGGCATATTCAATAGTCCCCCCACCCCGTTTCATTATCCACCTTTACAATTTATAGCAAAATAGTTTCAAGACATTTATCTATTGTGACAAGTGTATTTCTTGTTCAAATTACCAATAGTCCATAATGATTTAGTTAGCCCCGTATTATCAATACCAAATTATTGACACTGTTTACAGATCAGATTACCAAAGGTAGGGCCAAAGTATTTGATTGGTACACCAAAGTGAACCGAGCCCGTGTGGGTTTTACGGCGAGGTACTAATTAAGCTAATGTGTTAAAGAAGGGTAAGGTTGCTTTTAGATGACTTACACTCACATTTGCGTGGAGGGTGAGTGTAAAACATTTTAGGAATAATAACCTCATAGCACCAAACTGGGATCGAACACCAACCCCCGTCCTCGGCAGTCCAGTTTTTTGCAAGAGTAGTGCCTTAGATCATGCGGTCACCAAAGCGGGTCCCGTAATTATATTAATTAGGTATTCTAAGCACATGATTAGAAATTAATGGATGAATTCTAAACTACAGTATTAAAATTGTATTTTTCATGCAGAAACGATAATAAATTCATCACACCTTTTTTAAATCCAATTCACAAGAGTAGAACATTTATTTTTCTTTCGTCTGGTTGAGAGATAAAGTAGTTTTTTATTTTATTTTCTTCGATCTCTTTTTACAGAAACGGCTTCCATTGCAAAACACGTCGTATTCAAACAACTGATTTCATAAATGAACGCAGTCGAGTCGATATTTTTCCTGACAACATCTGTTAGTCACAGTGCAACGCTTGGCATCACTGCCATGAGTTTTCTCGAGAGGTTCATTTTGTTCAACATTACACCGATAGGGCACAGCATACAGCACCACAACACTTTTTTGAATCAAAATAAAACTGTACCACTTTATTTTAGTTTAGAACAATATGTATGCTGAAAAATGAAAGGATAATTATTCTCAATCATATTTACTCGGTTTATACTTTGTCTGAAGATTTAAAAAAACAAAACACTAAACCAAGAAAATACGATCATGCAAAAATTATTTAAACAAAGCTGCTTACAAATATTTAACTTTAAACTGGCGTTAAATTGTACTAAATGATAGAGAAATGTGTTTATTGTAATACAATGAAAACCGTTTTAACCTAAGTCTTCCCACATTTCAATGACAAACCCAGTTTGTTTCATGCAGTGATCTTTAAATTATTTTTAAAACTTAAATTTGAGTTGGCTGGGTGGATATGAATAAACTATAAACCATTTAAGTGAATTGATCTTTACAGTAGTACAAATCTGATTAAAATATGTATAATAGTTTTCTTAGTAATCGTGTACAGAGAAATCGTCTTAGAAACCGGCCGCGCTGATCTCTCATGGTGATCCATCCCCTTAATACTGTTGATGAAAAATTGAATTGTTTGAATGAACTGATACTCGGGACTGTTTGACAGACAGGCTCCTATTTAAACAAAACGGGTTACTAGACCATCTGCCCCTTGGTTGACTCAGAATATACGAGTGCTAATGTCCCACCGAGATGCTGCCTTTAGACTGTTTAAACAATCACATAAAAACAACCCTGACATAACATCTGAATTATTTGAGAAATGTAGATTACTTAGAAATAGATGTACACAGGACGTGCGCAAAGCTAAACTTTTATACACACATAACTTATTATCACATAACTATTCGCCTAAAGGTTTATGGAAAGACCTTAGACAATTAGGTGTTGGATACAAACATATTGGTAACACTGAAATCCTTATATCGTCTGATGATCTTAATTCTCATTTTGTGAATACTCCTAATTTAATTGATCCCGTTCAAAAAAATAGGACTCTAACTAACTTAGTGTCTCAGTTCTCAAATCATAATAAATTCAATTTTCATGCAATAATGCTAGCAGATGTTGTACAGTCAATTAAGCGAATCAAAACAAATGCACAAGGAAATGATCAAATTCCAATTACATTTATAAAAATAATACTATTTTATGTTTTAAACCTTATAAGAGATATCTTTAATAGATACGCCTACCTCAATGCCATTTTGATCTTGCCAAGTTCCCTTAAGCGACCACCCTTCCAATTATATATGAGAGGACCTTTAATGAGCTCCTCTCCACTCGCTTTCAGGGCTTTAAGCGCATCTATACGGATGGTTCCAAGTGTGGGGCCTCCATGGGATGCGCATTTGTTGTGGAGGAAATCAATTTTAAATTTGGTTTACCTGGTGAATCCAGTGTCTTTACGGCTGAATTATGCGCCATTTTTATATCTCTGTGTTTTGTTTATCGTAAGTGTCACCGTTCTGTTCTCATTCTGTACGGATTCCATGAGTCCACTCTGTACTCCTGGAATCCACTCGTGCAGATGATACAAGAGCAAATTTTAAAAATTGATCTATTAAAAAACCCAGCTCACCTTCTGCTGGTTTCCTGGTCATGCAGGTCTTTCAAGAAATGAACTGGCGGACCAGGCAGCCAAGGAGGCGCTCCATCAGCCTCCTGAGGCGGGTTTGGGTGTAATTTTTTTAGACCTGAATGGTAATGTTCGGCATGGGGTCTTACGCACCTGGCACGAGCAGTGGGTTTCGACCCCTGCTCAGAACAAGCTGCGGTCCATCAGGGACGGTTTGTCGCGATGGCCCTCTTCTATACGAAAGTCTAGAAGAGAGGAGGTCATCGTGACGAGACTCCGCGTCGGGCATACATTTCTAATCCACGGATTTTTATTAAGATGGGATCAACCTCCAGTGTGTGAGTTTTGCGATGCTCCCCTTAGTGTGTATCACATTTTGGTGGAGTGTCGCAAGTATTCTCCTATTCGCCTGGCTCTTGATTTTAAAGGTGACCTCCGTTTTTTATTACGTGTCAGTGCAAAAGGAGTTATTTATTTACTCCATTTCATACGTCAGGCGAATCTTTTTATTTCCAGTTGAGTCACTTTTATAAAGTGACTCATCTGGATTTTATCTCATATTGAGATCTTTTTAACATTTTATTATACTTTAATATGTTGTTCTGTCGTTTTAACAATTTTAGTAAACTTTAACGTGTTTGTTTTGTCTTTTTAAGTATTATTATTTTAACATGTTTTGTCATTTTAACGTGTTATATTTTAATATGTTTGTTTTATATTTTTATTGGAGTGATACACCTGTGGTTTTTTTAGCAGGTGTATCTCACAATTTGTACTAAGAGCCCATTTGAGCACTGCTATTTAGTGTCTCAGATGGGTATTTTACCATATTGTTAAATATTATATTATATTAATATATTTTATTGTTTGTATATTGTGTATTCACCTGTATATTCTGCAGGTGAATTAGTAAAACTCCCATAGGGGAGACAATATGTTTTTAATATCGTTCAAGGCCCTAATGACCTCAATGTGTAGATGGGCCTTTAAACCCTAACAATAATAATAATAATAATAATCCAGCAAGATGTTCCTAGATGGCATAGCCACCAAACCATGGTATAGGTAGTGAGGAGTTATGTACGTATTCAACATCCTTAACTTTTGATAAGGCTTGAGGGGGGCTCCCTCAACTCTGCTCAAGACCTTATTAAGATCCGACCTCATCGCTGGGACATCGATTCCCGACCACAGCGAGAAACCGATGCCCAGATATCTTAGTGTCTCAGTAGCTTTGACACTCCGCAAATATACCCCTCGTAACTAAATCCTCGGATCCTCTAGAACCCATGTACCTTTCACAGTTCTTATTCCGAAAGCCGAGCTCTTCTGCGCAGATATATTCATTGCTAGATCACCCAAGAAATCAACCGTTCTATCCAACCATGCCTGTCCCGGCTTCGCGTCATCTGCGAAGAGAAACAGGTCATCAGCAAATGCCATGCATTAAATGTTCACACCTGCGCCCCCATAACCAGGCATGGCCTCTAGTTTCGTGATGAGACTATCCAGTACCATATTGAAGATCAGGGGTGAGAGGGGGTCACCCTGTTTCACCCCCCGTTTCAGCTGGATCTTAACGTCGATATTGGGGTGTTTTATTGAAGTCTCCCCCCCACTACATGGGATTGGGAAAATAAAGATGGCTACCTTTCACTATTGCCAACCACATTACCACCTGCCCCAGGTTGTCTTTTTCGACTTATATTTTGTAATTGCAAATCCAACTGTGAACGTAATTGTGAATGCCGTCGTGATGGCCTGCCCTGCACCGGTATGTGTAGCATTTTTGGTGGATAAGTGTGTAGCAACCGAAAAAAGACAACCAAAGTTGGTGAAGAAGAAAGTGGGGACATAGTGGAAGAGCCTGAAGAGGGGACATCAGCAGGACGTCGCCACCGATGCACTGCTATGACCACCGATATGCCTCCTACCCACCGAGCACGATGCTCTTGTTGAATCATGCATTGGCTAGTACTGCAGTTCTCAATTTTTATAAAATTATTCTGTATTTATGACGAGCTTCAGTAAAGAAAAACTTAACTATAAGCTACGTGCTACGCCCTGATCGTTGCCAACTAGAATCTGCTCAACTAGCCATTGACATAACTGAATTTGTTTGCTTCGCTTCTGACACACTCCCCACACTCCATTACTTAATTTTTAGTTATCTGTAACTTTTATATGAAACTTTTTCGATCCCATCCCTTATAATAAAGGAAAACAGCTTTGGAAAATATTTGTTTAGATTTCCTCTAGGTATGCTGTAACATTAAACTGGCTTCACATTGATATAGTCGCATAAAATGTTCACATCTTCCTACGATAACTTTACCAACAATATAAAATGAATTTTTATCCAAACCGCATCTTTCTATATCCTTTTATATAGCCGCTAACATTGGAAAAGCAAAAATTCAAAATGGCGATGTATTTCCTGCCATAGCGGATTTAGCGCAATTGGGATTTTGTGGGACTCAACAGTTTTGTGTTCCATGATATATTTTTTACATGCACACTTGATATTCTGTTTTTCCCTCGTCTTTCCCAATAATGAGTATTTGTATTGGACTAAATAGACTACCCCTCTGACATGCAGGTCCTGGGAACCTTAGCTTGGGGTTCCCATTTTAGTAGCTTCTTAGGACAAGCAAAGGGTAATGCGGGACTATATTCTAAATCCCACCCCACAGTGAAATCTAAATAATCGATCGAGAAAACTGTTTGGAAAAACCAGTAAAAAAGTTTTTTTAAAGCTTCTAGAAACACTAAAAAGAGAAAATAAAAAAAAGTTGAAATGCCATTCACAATCAGGTTCAAAAAGTTATAATCTGTATTTTTAAAGAAAAGGAAATATTGAGAAAAAAGTTTACCAAGAAAAAAATAGAAACAAAAAAGGAGTAATTAAGAGAGACATAAGATAAAACAGGAGACAAAGAAGAATTAACTTGTCAAATATTGTGTACAACAATCCACTAGTGGTCTACAAAACAATAATCAACAACAAATAAACAGGTTGTGTGAACACTGTAAAAGGTACGTCCTTGAATATTGGGTCGGGGGCGGGGATTTTGGCACACCTAATGGGCCGATTTCTTCTCTTTGGACTGTTGTGAAATAAACTGAACATTTTTCAGATTTGTAAATACTCTATTAACTAAGTTAAAATTTAAATGCTAGTTTGTGACTAGTGCATTTTGTAATTTTAAAATATAATTTGATTTATGTGTAGTCATTAGGGGTTTCTGAAAAAAAGTCTTGCTATTGTTTAGTACCTATATCTTATGTTGGACCTCTAGATCCTATGAGATGTAAGTTTAATTTTACGCTTTGTGGCTTTTCTCCAATACCGTGTTTTTAAACTTTATATATGTCTCTCTAATCTAAATTGCAATTATATATATACACACACACCAAATAATGTTTATTAACACAAAACATAACACTGCACTCTATATAAATGCACAAGTTTTTTTTTTCAATTTAACATTTCACATTCATACCACACCATATAATACCATCGATTTAAAAACCATATACTTTAACAATTACATTCTTACACTAAGCGGTTATCCAAACTACCAAAATGTTTTCAATTTTTCTTTTATTTCTCTAATAAATATTAACATTGTAAAATTATATTATTTATACTCGTTCTACATCAAGTTCTTTAGTAAATAAATTCTCACATAATATATCAATAATAAAATCTTCCTTGCAACCTTCTTTATATTTGAAAACTATATACAAAGGCCTATAATTATTATTTTTTGCCATAAATCACCTTATGATATTCCTCTAATAATCTTAATAGCAAAAATTACATTTTTAGTACCATTTATATTCGGCTTATTCTATCTCAAGGCAGCAAACAGACATAGTTTTTTATCTTTAAGACAGGATTATCAAGTAATTAACTTACTGTACCTTATGTTATTATGTTATTTAGCACTTTAGCACTTTAGTACTCTACCTTTCTTTCGCTTATCATCTTTTTGCTTACCCCCCCAACCCCAATTAGCCTAGTATCTACTGAGTTGTATGTTATTTTAGACCACATTACATGAATAGTCCATTCAGTTTGTCATTTTATGTACACGAATTGTTAAAAATGATTTTAAATAATTTGGTTTTATTTCCGCAAATTATTTTGATCTTCATGAAGTCACAGTGTAGTGCGTTATTAAATGAATCAATACTTACGCGATTTAGCAATGATATTTTAATGACAGGAAACGAAAATGCAGTAGAAACACGCTATTATGGTGACGCTTTAGAACTTTCAATTATTCTGAAACATATAAATGGTAAAAATCGATCGAACTTATATTCATCAGAGTTAAGTTTTACATCAAACCCGCTTTGTAGTTATCACTTAAAACTTTACAAAGATCGTCTGCACCAAAATAGATCATTTTGGGCAAAGAAAAGTAAGTTGATATCTTTAAGCTTATAAAAAAATTATTATGATTGCAATTTAAATAATAACACTATTTATAAATATTTCAAAGTATAAAGTTTTGTTTTAAGAGTTTAAAGTTATAACTAACATTTTTTTAACAACCTTGCATGTTTCTTAGTACAAGTCGGATTTTTAACAGCAACAATAACCGGCCCCGTGGTATAGTGGTCAGTGTACTGGCCTATCAACCTAGGGGTCCCAGGTTCTATTCCCGGTTGATACTAGGGGTATTCTTCCTTTAAGGAGATCTATCCCAACGGCTACTATAGTACGGTTGGTTAAACTTAAGTTAGGTTAAAAGCTTCTAATGGTTCCACGTCCTCATACGTAATCACGATCACCATCACTTCATCTCATCGGGACATGGAAAGAGCCTACACGTAAAGGATGTATGTATTCGGGTGTCCCCTGGGTAACGGTTCTTAAGGGGGAACTCCCACAAATGTCTAACAAAACGTGTACTAAAAACATCCTTAAATCTGATGGTGGCTATTATTTAATAGCTTTGTTTATTTTAATCCTAAACAAATAAAAGTTGTTCGTTTCAACAAAAAATTTTTTTTTGTAAATACAATAATGAAGATATAAATTATTGAATTTCAACTTTATAAAATAATTCTTATAATTTTTCTTCCGTGAGTACGCCTAAAATATTGCTTTCGAAAATTTGATGTCTTGGTTTTCAAAAAGTTTGTTTCTTTGGCTATTTCCTGAATAGCTTAGAATTAAAAAAAATAATTAAAAATATTTTTTTGAACAAGGGTCATATTTAAAAAACTATATTTATTAACTAAAAGTAAACTTATGGAGATATGTAAACTATTATTATATCACCCCCTCCAAATTTTAATACCGTATCACCTGAAGAGTTTTCTGAAACTACACATTAAGTGTAGTATTTTTTTAAAACGGAATATCGTTAATTTTTAATCTGAGTCTGCCACCCGGTTGCTGTGTATCTCTCTTGAAGCCATTTCCTCAACCGCTCAGCGAGGGTTGGTTACCATATTCAACAATCTTTAAATGGGCCACGAGGGTTTGTTACGACTGACGTCACAAACTAGTTTTCGAATAGACACTTTTTAGTGAGAATAGTCCTAATATTTTTTCAGTATAAAAACTGAAAAATTTCAAGTAATATTATTTACTACCCACGCCATTTTAAATATTGAGTAGTAACATGTTGAATAGTTTGTTTTTTCTATGTATGATATTTGTGATATTTTCAAATAATGTTAACACTTTGAATTAAAATGTCTAGTTTGCTTATCCTGGAGTGATCTTGTACCTTTTTTCTAAATAAAACAATGTCCATGTGGAACAAAAAGCTGCGACCCTCTAAAGTGAAGAAAATAAAGTTTTAGGGTAGAAAGTTGAAACTAAACTCCAATCAAATATTCCTCTATCAGTGTTAGAATTTTAATTTGATTAATATCGAGTATGAAACAGGTATTTAGATTAGCTAACAATAAATACACCATCACTCCCTATAGTTCGAATAAGATTATACACGACATATTTTCTTATTTTCAACTTTGCATTAGACATTGCTCGTTTATCTAAGACAAAGCAGAAACATTTAGCTTCGTAAGAAAATGTTCTCGGAAATCACAACAATATTAACTATAATGAATAGATTATACTTGAAGGATACATTTCCTCTAAATATATGTCGTCCTTAGTCCAGCCTCGTTATTATAATTGAAATGCGCACAGCCCAGCTGTATAGCCAGCAGCCAGCAGGGCCAGATTAAGGGGGCGAGGGGTACTGGGGTCATGGACACGGGCCTCACGCTTGAGGGGGCCATGTAATACTACAATTATTTTATTTAAAATGGGAATAAAACCCATATTTCCTCCTCATTGACAGTCTAGTTGATTGCCTGAGTGATGCCTTTGACCATTCGACCATTAAAGTGAGTGAAGAAAATGTAAAAAAATACTTAAAACAATGTGACAGCCAAACCGATCTGTCAACAAAATATGGTGGAACTTATCCAATACCTAGGCCTAGTCTTTATTTATTTTAAAGCAGTCTCTTGACTGGAGTGGTTGCCTTTTCTGGGTCTCTCCTCAATCTCTCCTTGATTTTTCCAGTTCCTAAAATACTCCATTAATGGACAACATTTTGTTTTATTGATACGTATAGGGACATGCAAAAATGAGTTTTGTACAAAAATAATATTTCATGCAAAATTAAGTTTTGTACAAACATAATATTTCTTTAGTGATTGAAATGTGTTAGTTAAAAAAAATTACAAGGTTATTCTTATAACCAGCCACAGATCTTTTTAGTTTAGATATAGCCTAGCCTACCATTTGATAAACTGTTTATTAAAAGTTTAAAATATTTTCTACAGTTTGGCCATTTCTACTGCTTCTTCATCTCTCTTCCTTGTCTTGCTCTTAGTATCTATTTAAAATAATCTCGTTAGTAAACTACCCTTAAAAGAAATTTTACCCGAAAAAATACAATGAATTTCTGTCTATCTTGTCAAACGCCCCTCAGATAAGTTACCTATTTTGAACCAAATTGCTTAAACCATTTTTAAAAAATCAACAATTTTTCAAAAATTACTTTTCAATGAAATACCCTTAAACAAATTCTTACTAGATAAAATATTATTTAATTTTATTTATCAAAAAATATCAAAAATCAAAATATTACGTATTTTCCAAAAATCACTCATCAGTAAATACTCTTAAATGAAATCTTCCCAGAAAGAATATAATTTAGTTTTATTTGAGGGCTAGGGGCAAAATAAAATAAATGTAAGGGGGTGTAAAGATATTAGGCTAAGATATCCATTTAGAACAAAATCCATTAAGCCGTTTCTGAGTTCTGAACCCGGACAGACAGACATACATACACACAAATAGACACACAGACAGAATTAAAAAAAAAACACTTTTTTGGTTTCTTGGTTACATAAAACATATATAATGAAAAATTATTCACAGATATCTATAGGCCTTTTGATTCAATTCTTTTAAAAAAGTCACTTACCTTCAACAGCTTTTAATACTTCTTCTTGATTCGTTGGAAGTTTCGGAACAGCACCGCGCCTGGCCACGTAGATGTTTTTTCGTACCAAGGCAATATTATGCGTTGTAATATCTTCTGCATCATGTTTTTCCCAACTCAGAAAGTATTAGTTTCGATGGTCTTTCATACAAATTTTCCTTAGCTCTTCGCTTTGAAACATTGCTTATAACTTGCCTATCTATAATTTTCACCACTTCGTGATTATGATTTGTATCGCCATAGATTGTAACGTTACTGTCTACGTGGTCCGTGTACACTTTTGCTGAACACTTTTTGTTAGCACATCTCCAGCGAACTTTACCATCGGTAGCAGCATAAGCCATTGAAAATTTGTTGCTTTCTAGAACAAGCAGTTTTTTTCCCCTTTCATTCCACATAAACGTACCTTCCATTTTTCAATTAAGTTATGTAAGTATACCACTTGTGCCGTGACCGACAACTTGTGCCTACCTTTATATTAGACCATTTGACGGTCCTAGTTCACAGACCGCTCGCTCGCAGCACGGCCTGACGGAATGACGTCACCCGCCTAGCAGTGCTGCGAACTGTCCTGTGAGAGACGAGTTAGTTAAACGACAACTGAGGAGAGGTCAATCCCGAACTATACTAGAGCCTAAACTATTTTACCGATCGGACTGAAACTTCGTATCTAGAGTTTTCATAAGGTTCTAGAGAAATGTTTTTGGAACTATCCCTCTACCCCTAAAATTGAAGGGTAGTTTACTGAAGGAAAAAACAACAATAAATAGATATTTATCGGACACTCTTCTGGATTTGATACGTTTACAGCCTTATTGAAATTTGCGGTATTGTGTTCTGGCGAGAGCTCCAGAAATCGAAAGGGGTTGTCTATAGTTTGTTTATATGTCTATGCACGACCTTGTCTCAACAGGTGTACGTGGCCCAATTGGAATGCACTTAATCAATTAAGTTGACATGTAGACGTGGCTTAGTAGTATTGTTGACATGGCCCAGTAGTATTGTTGACATGGCCCAGTTGTAATGTAGGATTAACGCCTCCCTTTTCAAACGGAGATCATAACTTGGCCCAATTGTATTGCGCCCAGATTTTAAACACACGTTTTCCAGTTTCTCTTTCTTCGCTCTTTCCTCAATTTTCAACTGCAGCTTTATGCACAGTGCTGTCTTTGTGATCGATAATTTTCTTTCTCTAAGTTGTTAGCTGCTTTTACGATTTTCTCCATTACATGAAATTTCACAATTTAACCACTCTTTGCTCATTCTCATTCCCATTTCTTTGTCAACTCCTACATTTCCAACTCTCTTGCATGCTGCACAGCCCAATTTCCCATCATCATAGAATGACCAGTCATTTTGAGGTGAATTCATCTTTTAGAGACACCTCCAGCAGCTAGGCCGTGACTGCTCAGGTTGTGAAGTTAAATAATCAGAAGAGGAGCTAGGCTTAGGCCTACAAACAAATTTTGTAGGTCTAGTTTGACTGATGGTTGGTTGTGGTGACGTATTAAGTGAGACCTTACCTTCAACGTCATCTGATTTCTGCTTTTTTTACTGGGAGGCGCACAAAAATACGACGTTATTTTCTTCATTTTTGACAGAGAAAATTTATAAAGTGTCTTGAAAAACAAAATTAAGTCTAGGCTATAATGTAAAAACTTCTTAGCAAACGCAATATGAATCCTTAATCACCATTGATTAAAACTACCACTGTAAGCCTACATTACACACTATAAATTGAAAGATAGAAATAGTAGACTAACTTTTTAAATTATCTTAAGTCTACAAATTCATCTTATCTATCAAATTCACGAATCACAACAAAAAAAACCTCTATTAAAATGAACAGAGAATCTGGTTCCGCTGGCCTAATTCATTTGTTCTTCCATTCCCCTCCTTACGAACTTTGTTCCCTGGAGGTCGCCCTTGTCGCCTTCGGCCTTGTTCCAGCCTTTCGGCTTGATTAGGACATGGGACTTTCATGCACCGTTTGAGTCGGTCATGGTGGACATTAGTGGTTTTGTGGTTTAACACTACATGCTGTAGCCTGAATATTCCACTTCCAAGGTCCTCTTTGATCATAAATGGCCCCGTCCACGGCCGATGAAGTTTTGCCGCTTCTCTACTCTGGAAGTCGGCTGATGCATCCACACTTTATCACCCACTTGGTATAATAGTTTTCTAGAAGTCCAATCGTGCAAAGCCTTTTGTCGCATCTGCGATACACCCAAATGTTTTCGTGCCGCATCATGTGCACTATACAAAGCCTGTTGCAAGTGATGAATATAATCTTATTGAGATCGTAAAGCAATATCCGGTGGTAAACCATACTGGACGTCTGCTGGTAGACGAACTTCGTCTCCAAATATCAATCTGTTCGGAGTGTGTCGCGTGCTCTCTTGCACACTAGCTCTATATGCCATCTTCACGTGGGGCAGCTCCACAGCCCAGGATCACTGATGGTTTCCAGCCCAATAACATAGCATCGATAGCAAAGTTCTATTAAAACGCTCCACCATGCCATCCGATTGAGGGTGAAAGGGTGAAGTGTGGGTCCTCGCTATTCCCAGTAATGAGCACATCTCATGGAACAGTTCCGATTCAAACTGCCGACCCTGGTCCGAGTTTATCACTTCCGGTGCCCCATAACGACATACAAACTCGTCCACAAATACTCGGGCTACTGTTTGGGCTGTTTGGTCGAGGATAGCGTACGCCTCGGTCCACTTAGTGAAATAGTCAGTCACTACAAGCACGTACTGATTTCCTCTGGCTGTGATCGGGAGTGAAAGGATTTCCATGGCAACTCTCTCCATCCGCCTAGTGGGTACATATGTTTGTAGAGGTGCCCTCGCCGCTGGTGTTAGCGTCTTGCGGCGATTACAGCCTTCACACGTCTCGCCCCACCGCTGTACATAACTACGCATACCTGCCCAGTAAAAACGTTCTCATAGCCGTTCAAATGTTTTGGAAACTTCTAGGTGAGCTCCTGCAGTGGCGTTTCCATGATACTGGCCCAATATTTCTTTCACAAAGTTAGCGGACACTACCGCACTCCTTATTCACTTAACTGGGATTTCATTAATATCCATTGACACTGAGAAGCCCTTGGAAGCCCTGTTTCATCACTCGAGTTTTGGCGTAGCAGGTCCATGATTGGCCCACACACCCCATCTTCCAGTTGTGCCACCGTGAGGGTGCACTCTTTTGGCTGATCTCTTTCCTGTTCTTAGCCTTTTGGGGCCCGCTCTGACGTCCCTGCACACATTTGGGGACAGTCACTCACTGCCACATTCGATCTACATTGTTCACATGTATGTCGTGACAACCCATCTGCATTTACATGCTGCAAGCTTGCCCTGTGAATCACTTCCATATCAAACTCAGCCAACTGCTTTGGCCATCTAGCGACTTTACCCTCTGGATCACGGAAACTCTTCAACCAACGAAGTCTGTTGTGGTCCATCTTCGCCGTAAAATGAGCTCCACTGAGATACGCGCGGAAATATCGACACACACTGACTAGAGCGAGAGGTTCTCTCCACATTGCCCAGTACCTTCGCTCTTGCTTTGTTAATACACGGCCGAAATACGTGTCTACCCGCTCTGTGCCCTCTTGTATCTTGCATAGGACTCCTCCAATACCCGTCGCACTCACATCAGTGTCTACAATAAATGGTTCATGTGGTCTTGGACACGCTAGGATGGGCGCCATTGTTAGACTTTGTCTCAACTTTTGAAACGCCCTGTCACACTCCTCTGTCAATCTGAACCGTTTGCCATTGTTCGTTAACCTATGTAGAGGTTCTGCGATAGTCGAAAACCCTTTTATAAACCGACGATGGTAGCTTGCCGTTCCCAAAAAAGCTCTCAATTCTGTCAGGTTTGTGGGCTCAATCTCTCAATTTTTTCAGGTTTGTGGGCTCAAGATCATCACGCACTGAACTTATTTTTGCAGGATTCGTTGAAACGCCACACTCACTCATCAAGTGACCCAAGTATTCCACTTGTTTGTGGAACAATTAACACTTCCCAGCCTTAACCTTTAATCCGGCCTCCTGTAAACGATCTAAAACGGCTGACAGCCGCTGTAAACATTCCTAAAAGCTCCTACCAAACACTATCACATCATCTAGATACACCAGCACACTCTTCCCCTGCAACCCATCCAGTACCACCTCCATAGCCTCTGAAAGTTTCCTGGCCCATGACATAGGCTAAACGGAAGAACATTGAACTCAAAAAGCCCCGTACCTACCGAGAAGGTTGTCTTCGGGCGATCTCCTGGGGCTAATTCACATTGCCAATAGCCCAACTGTAGATATAGTGAAGTAAATAATTTGGCCCATGATAACAAGTCTAGAACGACATCGATTCTTCGCGCAGGGTAACTGTCTTTGATAGCCACATCATTCAACTTCCTGAAGTTTACACAAATACGTAAGGAACCATCTTTCTTCTGGGCTAACACTACTGAGGAGTACAATGGAGATGTTGACAGCCTTATTATTCCTGTCTCCGCCATTCTTCTTACCTCCCTCTCGGCCTCTTCTCCTTTGTGGATTCCCCCTGCGGGACGGGGTTTAAAATAATCCCGCAGTAACCCCTGCTTGTCGTAAGAGGCGACTAAAAGGGGAGGCTTCTGTGCAGGACGTACCTCGTGCAGGAAAAACCTATCCTAAATCTTTCCTTTCACCTCCTTTTTTCTTCCTTCCCTTTTACTCATTTTTTTCATTCTTCTCCCTCGCTTTATTTCTCCTTACCTCTTTCTTCCCTTCCCCTGCCGTTCAGTCCTGCACATAGACTTTTGGCCCTCGCGTTGACAACTTTGGCATCTAACACGGCTTTCCTTGGACGATTATTGAATACCACTGCCTTGAGCTCCTGAGTGAAAGTGGGCCGGTTTTTAATATCTTAGTAGAAGGGCCTAGGGATGACAATAATCGGGTACCCTACTTTGAGAAAAGACTGGTTGCGTTCACGAGGGCCCGGACGTAAAATTGGCACTTTCCTACACCCACTTGCTGCGATGACCTCTCTCTTGGCGATGCCCTTTGCGAAGGTTGTCATGTCTAGCGTCGTATGGGGCCTCTCGTCGGGAGAGTTAACAGGGCCATATGTGGTAGTACCAACTTGGATAACCCTGGGTCTACGACCCGAGTACTGTGTAAGTTGTCCCCAAAAATGGCATGGCCACCTCTTTTGTCGCTGCTGACAACTTACTGTCCGCTGGCACCGTACTTCCCGCTGGAAACTCACTGCCCGGCCCCTCTTAGGGCCGTAATACTGATAAGAGGCGGAAAGGGGTAAGGCCGTCCAGCCCTGTATTGGAAAAAATCCAGGAAGTGGTGAAGCCCCAGCCCCGCTTCCTGGTAATGTCTCGAGTGGATGAAAGTGAGAATCTCAGACGTGTCAGCCCATTTGTCCTCGAAAGAGTGAGCTGTCCCCAACCCTCGGCGTTGTTTTCAGTGCCAGGAATTTGGGCATACGAAGCTGCGATGCCGTGGTAAGCCAACCTGTGCAGATTGTGGACAGGAGGCTCATGACACACCATGCAAATCTCCTAAATTCTGTGTCAATGGCAAGGGTCCGCATTCTGCTTGGTCTCGGTCCTGTCCGAACTGGAAGGTACAGAAAGGAATCCTGGAGATCCAAACAGAAAAGAAGATCCCTTATGCCCAGGCACGCAAAGAGTATAATGGACTGCAAGCTCCGGTATTTCAAACTTCCTACAGTAAAATTGTTAGCCAAAATATAAATTGTCCTAACTGCCATTGTCCCCCCTTCGGGGCGAGGTTAAGAATAGTCCTGCGGTAACCCCTGCTTGTTGTAAGAGGCGACTAAAAGGGGTGGCTTCTGTGCAGGACTTACCTCGTGCAGGAAAACCTATCCTAAATCTTTCCTTTCACCTCCTTTTTCCTTCCTTCCCTTTCATTCCTTTTTTCATTCTTCTCCTTTCGCTTTCTCTCTCCTTACATCTTTCTTCCCTACCCCTGACGTTCAGTCCTGCACAGAGACCTTTGGCCACACCGTTGACGACCTTGGCATCTCACACGGTTTTTCTTGGATGATTACTGGATACCACCGCCTTTGAGCTCCTGAGTGAAAGTGCGCCGGTTGTAATATCTTGGTAGAAGGGCCTTAGGGATGACAATAACCGGGTACCCTACCTTGAGAAAAGACCGGTTGCGTTCACGAAGGTCCGGACGTAAAATTGGCACTTTCCTGCACCCACTTGCTGCGATAACCTCTCTCCTGGCGCAGCCCCATGCGAAGGTTGTCATGTCTAGCGTCGTGTGGGGTTTTCCACCAGGAGGGTTAACAGGGCCTCATGTGGTAGAACCAACTTGGATCACCCTGGGTCTACGATCCGAGTACTGTGCAGGTTGTCCCCAATCACGGCATGACCGAAAATATTGTCGACACTGGCACCGTACTACCAAACTCAACTGGCAACTCACTGCCAGGCCCCTCACAGGGCCGTAAGATAGATAAGAGGCGGTAATGGGTAAGGCCGTCCAGCCCTTTAGTGGAAATATCCCAGGAAATGGTGAGGCCCCAGGCCCGCTTCCTGGTAATGTCTCGTGTAGAAGCCAGTGAAGACCTGAAATGTGTTAGCCCATTTATCCTCGAAAGAGTGATAAATGGAGCAGCGAAATCGGACGTCTCAATTAGGAAACTGCGTGATGGCACCATAATGATTCAGACCACGACTGACATACAGTCTTCCAACATAATGGCGATCTCTGAAATACCGTTGAGCAATACGTCTCATATACCGGTGATGGTGGAACCTCGCGGGTTCCTCAATGTTTGCAAGGGAGTGGTCACTTGTTATTACCTCGACTGCGTGAACATTGAGGATATCTGTGAGGAGCTTTCCTCTCAGCACGTCACCGAAGTGTACCGCATTTTAACTAAAAACAACGGACAAGAGAAAAAACCGACACTTATATCTTAACTTTTGCGACACCTACCCTTCCAAAGGAGGTCCGAGCATGTTTCCACGTGCTCAGGGTCCGGCCGTATGTCCCTAACCCTAGGCGCTGTTTTCAGTGTCAGGAATTTGGGCATACGAAGCTGCGATGCCGTGGTAAGCCGACCTGTGCGGATTGTGGACAAGAAGCTCACGAGACACGATGTGATTCTCAAAAGTTCTGCGTAGACTACAAGGGTCCACCCTCTTCCTGGTCTCGGGCCTGTCCGAAATGGAAGGTAGAAAAAAAAAGTCCTGGAGATTCAATCCGAAAAAAAGATCTCATATGCCCAGGCACACAAAGAATACGCATCTAATCAGGCTCCGGTATTTCAAACATCTCATAGCCAGATAGTCAGTCAGAACGTCAACTGTCCCAACTGCCATTGCACAGTTAATATCGCTAAGACCTCATCACATCCTGTGCCATTGTTCTCTACTCGAGACACCTTTTGTGATAAAGTGGCAATAAAGGGAACACCGAAGTCGTCCCAGGAGGTGAAACTGCCATATAGTTTGTCTCCCCCACCCGTACCACTGAGGAATCCTCCTCGAGAAACCCCCCAGGGCACACCACGGAGGCCCCCCCGAGCCCACCTCGGGGTGCTAAAACACAGGCGGCCGTTGTTGGGCCGCTCACTTTCGCCTATGGGCCTCCGGAGGTTGGGGTGAGTTGCGAAACGGGTAAGGCCGCGAAGGCGAGTACCGCTGGTGCCTTGAGGAAGGACCGGCGAGGGACCGCCGGAAAAATTACCTTGAAGAAAGCGTCGAAGGCCTTAACAAAGCCTTCACCTAAGGACCCAACAACCCAGTCCTTCATAGACAAACCAAAGCCTCTCCTAAAGCGGGAGGTCCAGGAGAGACTGGGAAAGGCAAGAGGACCTAAAAAGGTCCTCAATCAATTTTTATTTTTAAAAGATAATGTTATGGATTGCGAGGATAATTAATTAAATTATATATTAATAAATAACGTCGCTACTACAATGGAATTGTAGGGGTTTCTATGCTCATGTAGAGGAAATTAAACTACTAATTTCTTCCCTGCATCCTCCCATCTTGTGTTTGCAGGAGACCCACTTCCGCCCAATTGACAACCCGATGCTTCGTGGGTACGATGTATATCGTACTGACAAGCCATTCTTTGATCGGGCTAGCGGAGGTGTGGCTATATTCGCACGAAGCAATATATACCATAAGAATATTAATATCGTTTCTGATCTCCAAGTGATCGCTGTCCGAGTCTCGCTTCGTATGGAGGTAACCATATGCTGCATCTACCTCCCACCAGGTGAACGTGTTTCTAAGAGGACTCTAGAGACCCTCTTTATACAACTTCCCACCCCCTATATCATCTTGGGGGACTTTAATGCGCATAACCTGGTGTGGGGATCTAATTTTAAAGACGCCCGTGGTAGGATGGTAGAGGATATTTTTGTCTCGGGAAACCTGATGCTAATGAACACTGGGACACAGACACACTTCTCCACCTTTAATTGTGTATCCTCTGCCATCGACCTAACTTTATGCAGCCCCGGGATCGCTCTTCACTTCCTTTGGGAGATTCACTAGGACCTATGTGGCAGCGATCACTATCCCATTCTGCTTTCACAACTTCAAGATCCACCCAGTACAGCGCGGTTACCCCAATGGGTTCTTAAACGTGCTAACTGGGATAAATTCTGCGAGCTCGCCGTATTCGACGAACCCCATTCTCCTGACGTCGATGTTAAAGCTGGGCAATTTACTTCGACGGTCATCGTGGCGGCGAGGGCATCCATCCCTAAATCCTCGCCAAATCCGCGGCACCGTCCTGTTCCCTGGTGGAACGAGGATTGTCGGTTGGCTATTTCTAACCGTCGAAGGGCCGTACGTCTCTTTAATCGACGTCCTACCTCAGAGAATCTGTAGTCATTCCGGATTCAACGTGCTAGAGCTCGCCGTATAATTCGAGAAAGCAGAAGAGAGTCTTGGAAAAAGTTTATTTCTACCCTTGCTATTTCCACTCCCACAACTAAGGTTTGGGACAATATTCGCAAATTACGTAGTAGCAAAAATACCATTAATAATATACCTGCCTTCATTTCAAATGGTTCGCTTATTTCCTCCCCTGTGGAGGTCGTCAATGTATTGGGCTCTATGTTCACCGCTATTTCAAGTTCTTCGAGCTACTCTAATGAGTTTGCAGTGCATAAGCGGAACATAGAGCGCCACTCTATTGACTTTGGTCAGAGCCGGGGGGAGGATTACAACTCCCCCTTTACTTTAGATGAACTGACTTACGCCATGTCCCAGGCGGGCAGCACAGCTCACGGCCCTGATGATATTCATTACGAAATGTTGCGCCAACTGCCCCCTGCTGGACAGGCATATCTGTTGAACCTTTATAATAGTGTTTGGGGATCTCATCAATTCCCATCACTATGGAGGCAAGCAACCGTTATACCAATATATAAAAGTGGCAAGGATAAATTAGAGCCAACTAGTTATAGACCGATAGCCTTAACTAGTTGTGTATGTAAAATATTAGAGAAAATGATTAATAAACGATTAATATTGTATTTAGAATCCCGCAATCTACTATCTGATATGCAATGTGGTTTCCACCGTAACCGATCCACAGTGGATCATCTTGTACGCCTAAAGACTGCAGTTCGCGACGCCTTCCTCCATAAACAACACCTCTTAGATTTGTTCTTTGATTTGGAGAAGGCGTACGATACCACATGGCGGTACGGCATTTTAAAAACACTTTTTAATTGGGGGTTCCGAGGGAACCTCCCTGTTTTTATATCTAATTTTATGTCAGATAGACACTTCCGGGTAAGGTTAAACAACACCTTATCCGATGATTTATTCAAGAAAATGGGGTGCCTCAGGGCAGTACTCTGAGCTGTACGTTGTTTGCCATCACAATAAATGGCATTGTGGACAACGTGCGGCTACCTGTCCGTTCATGCTTTTTTGTGGATGACTATGCAATTTATTGCAGTTCGTCAAGTGTCCACAGGGCTGAACGGCATATACAACTCTCTGTAAACAATCTATGGTCGTGGGCATCGCGTAATAGCTTTCGCTTCTCTGCAGCCAAAACGACGGTCGTCCACTTCCACAGATTACGTGGAATACAACCTGTCCCCAGTATTTTAATGAACCACGTTGCTTTACCAGTCTCAGAGACCGTAAGGTTTCTGGGACTTTTATTTGATTTATACTAACTTGTATCCCCCACATCAAAGACCTGAAAGCGAGGTGTATAAAAGCACTCAACCTGCTCAAAGTGGTTAGCGGTTGGTCCTGGGGTGCTGATAGGGAAACCATGATGCGCCTGTATAGGGCCTTGGTAAGATCAAAACTAGACTATGGCAGTTTCGTTTACGGATCAGCTAGACCCTCGGCGTTAAAGATGCTGGATAGTGTCCACCATGCTGGCATACGACTGGCTACTGGTGCTTTTCGTACCAGTCCAGTCGTCAGCATCTGTGCGGACGCCGGTGAGCCCCCTCTTCATTACCAGTGGTCCTAACTTCTGGCATCCTACGTGTCGAAACTACACTGTATGCCAGACATGTTGCCTACCGTCCTTTGTTTCACCCCCCTAACCGTGTCTTGTATGAAACCAAATGGCGTAGTACAAGGCCGGTTGGGATCAGGATGCTATCGGTTTTCGACACGTGTGGGATAGTACTGCCAAAGGCTATCCCCACATCTCCAGGTCGAGTTTTTCCCTGGAAGATACGCCTACCCCAATGCCATTTTGATCTTGCCAAGTTCCCTAAAGCGACCACTGCTCCGATTATATATGAGAGGACCTTTAATGAGCTCCTCTCCACTCCCTTTCAGGGCTTTGAGCGCATCTATACAGATGGTTCCAAGTGTGGAGCTTCCGTGGGATGCGCATTTGTTGTGGAGGGAAACAATTTTAAATTTGGTTTACCTGGTGAATCCAGTGTTTTTACGGCTGAATTATACGCCATTTTTAAATTTCTGTGTTTTATTTATCGTAAATGTCACCGTTCTGTTCTCATCTGCACGGATTCCATGAGTGCTATTATGGCATTGTCCACTATGTACTCCTGGAATCCACTCGTGCAGATGATACAGGAACAAATTTTAAAAATTGTTTCATTAAACACCCGGCTCGCCTTTTGCTGGATTCCTGGTCACGCCGGCCTTTCAGGAAATGAACTTTCTGACTAGGCGGCCAAGGAGGCAGCACGCCTGCCTCCGGAGGCGAGTCTGGGTGTCATGTTTTTAGATCTAAAGGGTTATGTTCGTCGTGGGGTCTTACGCACCTGGCATGAGCAGTGGGTTTCGACCCCTGCTCAGAACAAGCTGCGGTCCATCAGGGACGGTGTGTTGCGATGGCCCTCTTCTATACGAAAGTCTAGAAGAGAGGAGGTCATCGTGACGAGACTCCGCTTCGGGCATACATTACTAACCCACGGATTTTTACTAAGAGGGATCCACCTCCAGTGTGTGAATTTTGCGATGCTCCCCTTAGTGTGTACCACATTTTGGTGGAGTGTCGTAAATATGCCCCTATCTGCCTGGCTCTTGATTTTAAAGGTTACCTACGTTTTTTACTACGCGATAGCGCGGATGGAGTTATTTGTTTACTCCGTTTTATACGCCAGGCGGATCTTTTTAATGCCATTTGAGTCACTTTTATAAAGTGACTCATCTGGATCTATCTCATATTGAGAACTTTTTATCATTTTAGTACATTTTAATATGTTTGTTTTGTCTTTTTAACGTATTATTTTAACACGTTTTATAATTTTAATGTGTTATATTTTAATATGTTTGTATTTTAATTTTAACGTGTTATATTTTAATATGTTTGTATTTTAATTTTAACGTGTTATATTTTAATATGTTTGTATTTTAATTTTAACGTAGTGTATACACCTGTGGTTTTATTTTAGCAGGTGTATCACTTCTTTTAATCTAATTGCCCATTTGAGCGCTCCTATGGAGGTTCTCAAATGAGCACTTTCTCATATTGAGAATAATGGTTTTTAATTGATTTACAAATTTTAATATTGTATATTGTTTTATATTTTATGTTTCCACCTGTTTATTCGAACAGGTGGACTATGTGATGTGTCTCTCCCTAATGGAGATTTTACTGTGTTTTTAAATGTCAAGGCCCTAATGACCTCATTGTGTCGATGGGCCTCTAAGCAATAATAATAATAATAATAATATACCAACCGAGTAGCTCCTCAACTGTCCTCACGAGGCTGAGTTGACCCCGTTCCAGACCCACTGCTTCACAGAAAAATTCTGAAAATGCCAGGGATCGATCCCGGGACATCTGGATCTGTGTTTTTCTATGAAAGTGTTCTTCATATGCTGAATTCTAGTAATGTCCAAGTTAGTGTTCTCCATATGCTGAATTCTAGTAATGTCCAAGCCAGTGTTCTCAAACCCTGTTCCGCGGTCGAAGTCACAGGGATTAACTACATATTCTTTGAAATAGCTGCCTTTTATAGCCTAATAAAGAAGTGAGAGTGGGAAATTATCCACCCACAGTACATTCAGCCGCGATTCGAGTCTTGACCTTTCCGTCACCGACAAACCAAACTAGACGAGCTTGATGTTTAGTTCTTGTGCCTATTGATGGGAGTTGAATAATAATGCTGATAAGTGTGTCTAACTAAGAACTCCCGTGACTGCTCTTCATACAATGATTTGGCAACTGATTATTGTATTACTAACTGCATCTCCCACACGTAAAAAAAAAAAAAAAGAAGTGTTGAAATTTAAAAAAGGAACATTCTTCATTAATTTAATAACGTTTGAATACATGAATGATTTCCACAATAAAGTAAAGCAGAATGAAGTCTTGTCTTCCACTTAGGTGGTTGAATGGTCTATGCCAGGGTGTCACTCTCGCATTAGGCTAGATTGACAATGTTGGGGAGATGGGGTTTCTAATCCCAGTTGGATGTAATTAGGGTGATTTTCCTGAATAGTTTTCCACTCACCTGCAAATCTTGTTACTTTTCCTCTAAATTATACCTTCCTTGTCCCTAGCAAATTAGCATAATTTTTACATATACGTATAGCTCGGATGGCTAGTAAGACTCGATAGCAGAAAAAAAGTCAAGTACGTAGGTTATTGTAGTACTAGAAAAATAGAAACACAAACTCTGCCTATATTCTTTAAAAGTGAAATAACATTTGATTTCAACTCTAGCAAAACTTATCAATAGCTGTAATGTGAGTGGTCTGTCAAAGAGACCGCAGGCTCCTTCTCACTTCCCTCCTCCCCTTTGTACTCCTGCCCGGCAAGTTGTTTTTCTTCCGTTTGACATTCTTCTATTATCTTAAGTTTTTGCGTTGTGACCACATGATTTTATCACGTAATCTTTATCTCACAGCTCATAGCTAGAACCCTATGGTTTTAATTTACTCTAGTTCTCTATATGTATCTGGTAAAATGAAAATTTTTTGACAATTGACTTTTTTTTCTCGTTGCTGAAATAAAATGACAAAAAAATAAAACCATAAAATCTAAGAGACACTCTTAAATCTGTTGGATCTTTTTTTTTTCTTCAACGTAATCCTATTAATTGCTGATAAATTAGTTCAATAAGACGCACATGTTTCTGTATATCTTTCGAGTATTATGGTGGCCTCTTAAGAGTTATTTCTTTGAAAAAATTATCAAGTGTACCCTGACGTGTTCTTTATGGAATGCACCAGTACAAAGTTGACGCAGGTATCTAGTGCTGATAAGGGCTGGCTTCGTTGCCTTCCTGCATGAAGTAGCATCTCAATTCAGCGATATATTTCCTGGAATCCTGGCTAGTCACTCGCTTAGGTGTTTCATTGTCATCATTTTCTTGTTCTTCTGTTGTCTGGTGAGTGATTTTCTGCAATTTATTCAATAATTTTATCCACACAATCTTAATTTTCATCATGGTATTGAAGGTTATCGTCAATGCTTAAAAAATCTTCACAATTTTGGACGTGTTGAAGGTCTAGAGACATTTCATTGTCTTGAACCCTTCCTAACAAGATTAAGGAAAAAACAGGAGGTCCAAAGAAAACATAAATATATAAAAGGGCAAAAAAAAAAAAAAAAAGGAGCAAGTGCAAGGAGTTCTTTGTTTTGATTGTATGTGTCCAAACATCCAAGACACAGACCCCGCAACTCCCACCCGTTGCAGAAAATTAAATATGAGAACGGTCTATCCCAAGAGATTTTTTAAAGAATGAAAATTAATTCCTGAAATAGTTCATAAATTTTTTTTATATATAACACAGAATAAAATATAATACCTAGGGTATGGTGGATTAGAATTACGAATAAGAGTAAAAAGAATAGTTTTAAGTCGATATTTATTTAACAGGGATTCAACCCTTTAAGAAAATAAATAATTAGTACAAAATAACAAAATTTGATGTTTATGAAATATCTAAGACATTATCTACGTATGTAAGTTTTATATATATAAATATTTAGAGAAAGCCTACGAGCATTTATATTATTGAAAACATCAATTATTTAATTACATTGCCATCATCAAAAACTAACCAACAAGCGAGATAAGGCGTTAGCTAACAAAAGAAAAAACAACAATCTCAGAAATAAGTTGTGAGTTCAAAAGAAACAAGAGGCAAAATTTATAATCAAATAAGTTATTCATAACTGGATGATTATCAAAATATATTCTTCCTTAATACTCAGACAAACAAATAAAAACCCATATCACAATTTAACAAGCCACAGTGCATTTACCCCTAATTTTTTTTACCTAAATGTTACTTAAAATAGATATACCAATTTCCCGTAATAGTAATTAATTACAAAGGTTAATGTTGAAAAGTCAAAGATAAAGAGCAATCAACTATCTTTAGTAAATTTGATGTTTCCATTGTTAAATACAAATTTAATATCTGAATGACAGAATAATACAAAATATATGAACTTTAAGATCGATTCTATTGTCAATAACAACATATCGTTAATATCCTAAGTTTAATAGTCGATCTTGTTTTATGAGTTACCAAAAGATCGATCATCGATATAAATGTCTCGGTCGTGCAACAAATTATTTTAGAAGAGATGACTAACGTATTTTCAATTATAACATCATAAAAAAAATGGCCGAAAAATAATTTTGAATAAGAACACATTTACAACAAAAGGAAATACTAACGAAGCCGAAAAGTAAATTTTGTTCTTACATTTTATAATGATAGAAGCTAGAGCTTCTCCCGCTCTCAATCCGATCAAGTCCAAGAGTGACGGCAGGATGCCATACCGCCACTATTTATACGATACAACCCAGAGAAAGGAAAGACGGGAAACAAGGTGGGAAAGAACATATCGAACACTGTGGAACAAACTCGCGCATGACACAATAGCTTCCAAACAGTCTTTTTGGGCTTCGAGATAACACCAGAACATAGTAAAAGTGAAGTGTCTTTGTTGCTTGAGCTCTTAGCAAATCAAGTTCTTTGGCACAATTTCACCATACACAGATGATCAGTCTAAGTTAGTCCGTAGGTACGCGTGGTCGTGATACACAATAGCTCGTTTTGGTGTTCTCTATCGGCGCTAGATTGTGGTACAATGGGGTAAGTAACCAGTCTCTGTCCACTTTATTGTAGCCCAATGCTACAGTCTGTACATATAGTTGCATCTGAATCACATTAAGTTGTGAAACCACATTTAGCAAAACAATTCTGAATTGTTTTGCTGTTTATTCCTCACCAGCTATCGGCGATAAATTGTTCACCTTTTAACTGAAACATTTGCACTAACTTCTATTGCTTTTGATGATGATGATGATGATGATAGCAGATTTTCCTCATTCGCTTCAAGGATGGGATTAACCAGCTTTCCATGATAATACTTCTTCAATTTTTTTTATAATTTCTCGATCCATAGGCTGTACCCCCCAGCGGGACGGGGTTTAGAATAGTCCCGCAGTAACCCCTGCTTGTCGTAAAAGGCGACTAAAAGGGGAGGTTTCTGTGCAGGACGTACCTCGTGCAGGAAAAACCTATCCTAAATCTTTCCTTTCACCTCCTTTTTTCTTCCTTCCCTTTCACCCCTTTTTCATTCTTCTCCCTTCGCTTTCTTTATCCTTACCTCTTTCTTCCCTTCCCCTGCCGTTCAGTCCTGCACAGAGACTTTTGGCCCCTCCGTTGACGACCCTGGCATCTAACACGGCTTTCCTTGGACGATTATTGGACACCACTGCTTTGAGCTCCCGAGTGAAAGTGCGCCGGTTGTAATATCTTAGTAGAAGGGCCTTAGGGATGACAATAACCGGGTACCCTACTTTGAGAAAAGACCGGTTGCGTTCACGAGGGCCCGGACGTAAAATTGGCACTTTCCTACACCCACTTGCTGCGATGACCTCTCTCTCGGCGATGCCCTATGCGAAGGTTGTCATGTCTAGCGTCGTATGGGGCCTCTCGTCGGGAGAGTTAACAGGGCCATATGTGGTAGTACCAACATGGATCACCCTGGGTCTACGATCCGAGTACTGTGTAGGTTGTCCCCAAAAATGGCATGGCCGCTTCTTTTGTCGCTGCTGACAACTTACTGTCCGCTGGCACCGTACTGCCCACTGGCAACTCACTACCCGGCCCCTCACAGGGCCGTAATACTGAAAAGCGGCGGAAACGGGTAAGGCCGTCCAGCCCTGAATTGGAAAAAATCCAGGAAGTGGTGAGGCCCCAGCCCCGCTTCCTGGTAATGTCTCGAGTAGAAAACAACGAAAGTCTTAAGCGAGTAAGCCCATTTATCCTCGAAAGAGTGATAATCGGCGCAGCACAGTCTGACGTATCAATCAGAAAACTGCGTGATGGCACGATTATGATACAAACCATGACAGACATTCAGTCCTCAAAAGTAATGGCAATCTCGGAAATACCGTTGAGCAATACGTCTCATATACCGGTGAAGGTGGAGCCTCACAGGTTCCTCAATGTTTGCAAGGGAGTGGTCACTTGCTATGACCTCGACTGCGTGAGCATTGAGGATATCTGTGAGGAACTTTCCCCTCAGCACGTCACCGAAGTGTACCGCATTGTCACAAAAAAGAACGGACAAGAGAAAAAAACTGACACGTATATCCTTACTTTTGCGACTTCTACCCTTCCAAAGGAGGTCCGAGCAGGTTTCCACGTGCTCAGGGTCCGGCCGTATGTCCCTAACCCCCGGCGCTGTTTTCAGTGCCAGGAATTTGGGCATACGAAGCTGCGATGCCGTGGGAAGCCAACCTGTGCGGATTGTGGACAGGAGGCTCACGAAACACCATGTGAGTCTCCTAAGTATTGCGTAAATTGCAAGGGTCCGCATTCCGCTTGGTCTCGGGCCTGTCCGAAATGGAAGGTAGAGAAAAAAGTCCTGGAGATACAAACTGAAAAGAAGATCTCATATGCCCAGGCACGTAAGGAATACGCATCTAGTCAGGCTCCGGTATTCCAAACCTCCTACAGCCAAATTGTAAGCCAGAACATTAACTGCCCCAACTGTCACTGCGCAGTTAATCTCGCAAAGACGCCCACCCGACCTGTGCCATCGGTCTCTGCTCGAGACATTCTTAATGTTAACGCGCCAACTAAGGTTGCGCCTAAATTACTTGGAGAGGCGAAACCTAGACAAAGGTCGTCTCCCCCACCTGTACCCCCGAGGAGCCCTCCTCGGGTACCTCTCCCGAGCCCGCCTCGGGGACCTCCCCCGGGCCCGCCTCGGGGACCTCCCCCGGGCCCGCCTCGGGGACCTCCCCCGAGCCCGCCTCGGGGATCGCCCCCGGGCCCGCCTCGGGGACCTCCCCCGAGCCCACCTCGGGAAACAAAAGAACTTGCGGCCGTTGTTGGTTCGTCCGCTCTGGTCTCTGGGTCACCGGAGGTTAGAGTGGGTGGTAAAACGGGTGAGGCCGCAAAGGCGAGTCCTGCTGGTGCCTGGAGAAAGGTCCAGCGAGGTGTCGCCGACAATAATAATTACAAAAAAGCGTCGAGGGCTGTAACAAAGCTTTCGCGCTCAGATTCAACCCCCAAGTCTCTTCTGGAGAAACAAAAGCCTCTCTTGAAACGAGAGGTCCAGGAGAGACTTGGCAAGGCCAGAGGACCTAAAAAGGTCCTTAACCAATTTTTAGTTTTAAGAGATAGTGATATGGATTGCGTGGATGAATAAATTTATATTTGTACTTAATGTCGCTACTACAATGGAATTGTAGGGGTTTTTATGCTCGTGTAGAGGAAATTAAACTACTAATTTCTTCCCTGCATCCTTCCATCTTGTGTTTGCAGGAGACCCACTTCCGCCCAACTGACAACCCGATGCTTCGTGGGTACGATGTATATCGTACCGACAAGCCCATTTTTGATCGGGCTAGCGGAGGTGTGGCTATATTTGCACGTAGCAATATATATCATAAATCTGTAAATATTATATCCGATCTCAAAGTGATTGCTGTCAGAGTCTCCCTTCCTATTGAAGTAACCGTATGCTGCATCTACCTCCCACCAGGTGAGCGTGTTTCAAAGAGGAGCCTAGAGGCCCTCTTTATACAACTTCCCGCCCCCTATATCATCATGGGGGATTTTAACGCACACAACCTGGTGTGGGGGTCCAATTTTACAGACGCCCGTGGGAGGATGGTAGAGGATATTCTTGTCTTGGGAAGCCTGGTGTTAATGAACACTGGGACCCAGACACACTTCTCCACCTTCAATGGTGTATCCTCTGCCATCGACCTAACTTTGTGTAGCCCCGGGATCGCTGCTCACTTCTTTTGGGAGGTTCACTCGGATCTATGTGGCAGCGATCACTTTCCCATTCTGCATTCGCCACTTCACGATCCTCCCGGTATAGCACGGGCACCACACTGGGTTCTTAAACGTGCTGACTGGGATAAATTTCGCGAGCTCGCCGTATTTGATCAACCCCTTTCTCTTGACGTCGATGTGAATATAGACCATTTTACTTCGACGGTCATCATGGCGGTGAGGGAATCCATCCCTAAATCCTCGCCACATCCGCGCCACCGACCTGTTCCTTGGTGGAACGAGGAGTGTCGGTTGGCTATTTATGACCGTCGAAGGGCCCTACGTCTCTTCCATCGACGTCCTACTTTAGAGAATCTGGAGTCTTTCCGGATTCTACGTGCTCGAGCTCGCCGTATCATTCGTGAAAGCAGAAGAGAGTCTTGGAGACAGTTTATTTCTACCCTTACTATTTCCACTCCCACAACTAAGGTTTGGGACAATATTCGTAAATTACGTAGTAGCAAAAATACCAGTAATAATATACCTGCCCTCATGTCAAACGGTTCGCTTGTCTCCTCCCCTGTGGAGGTCGTCAATGTATTGGGCTCTATGTTCACCGCTATTTCTAGCACTGCAAGCTACTCTAATGAGTTTGCAGCGCTTAAGCGGAACATAGAGCGCCATTCTATTGACTTTGGTCAGAGCCGGGGGGAGGATTACAACTCCCCCTTTACAATGGATGAATTGACCTATGCCCTGTCTCAGGCGGGCAACACAGCTTCCGGTCCCGACGACATCCACTACGATATGTTGCGCCAGCTACCTCCTGCTGGACAGACATATCTCTTGGACCTTTATAATAGTGTTTGGGGATCTCATCAATTCCCATCACTATGGAGGCAAGCAACCGTTATACCAATACATAAAAGTGGCAAAGATAAATTAGAACCAACTAGTTATAGACCGATAGCCTTAACTAGTTGTGTATGCAAAATATTGGAAAAAATGATAAATAAACGATTAATATGGTATTTAGAATCCCGCAATCTATTATCAAATATTCAATGTGGTTTTCGCCGTAACCGATCTACGATGGATCATCTCGCCCGTCTCGAGACGGCGGTTCGTGACGCCTTTCTCCACAAACATCATCTTTTGGCAGTTTTCTTTGATTTGGAGAAGGCGTACGACACCACATGGCGGTACGGCATTTTAAAAACACTTTTTAATTGGGGGTTCCGAGGGAACCTCCCTGTTTTTATATCTAATTTTATGTCAGATAGACACTTCCGGGTAAGGTTAAACAACACCTTATCCGATGATTTTATTCAAGAAAATGGGGTTCCTCAGGGCAGTACTCTAAGCTGTACGTTGTTCGCCAATCGCAATTAATGGCATTGTGGAAAACGTGCGGCTACCTGTCCGTTCATGCCTTTTTGTGGATGACTACGCAATTTATTGCAGTTCGTCGAGTCTCCACAGGGCTGAACGGCAGATACAACTCTCTGTAAATAATCTGTGGTCGTGGGCATCGCGAAATGGCTTTCGCTTCTCTGCAGCCAAGACGACGGTCGTCCACTTCCACAGATTACGTGGAATACAACCTGTCCCCAGTATTTTAATGAACCACATTGTTTTACCAGTCTCAGAGACCGTAAGGTTTCTGGGACTTTTATTTGATTTTAAATTAACTTGGATCCCTCACATCAAAGACCTGAAAGCGAGGTGTATAAAAGCACTCAACCTGCTCAAAGTGGTTAGCGGTCGGTCCTGGGGTGCTGATAGGGAAACCTTGATGCGCCTGTATAGGGCCTTGGTAAGATCAAAACTAGACTACGGCAGTTTCGTTTATGGATCGGCGAGACCCTCGGCGTTAAAGATGCTGGATAGTGTCCACCATGCTGGTATACGACTGGCTACTGGTGCTTTTCGTACCAGTCCAGTCGTCAGCATCTGTGCCGACGCCGGTGAGCCCCCTCTCTCTTACCGGCGGTCCTATCTTCTGGCATCTTACGTGTCGAAACTACACTGCATGCCGGAGCATGTTGCCTACCGTCCTGTGTTTCATCCCCCTAACCGTGTCTTGTATGAAACCAAATGGCGTAGTACAAGGCCGGTTGGGATCAGGATGCTATCGGTTTTCGACACGTGTGAGATAGTCCTGCCAAAGGCTATCCCCACATCCCCAGGTCGAGTTTCTCCCTGGAAGATACGCCTACCTCAATGCCATTTTGATCTTGCCAAGTTCCCTAAAGCGACCACCCCACCAATTATATATGAGAGGACCTTTTATGAGCTCCTCTCCACTTGCTTTCAGGGCTTTAAGCGCATCTATACGGATGGCTCCAAGTGTGGGGCCTCCGTGGGATGCGCATTTGTTGTGGAGGGAAACCATTTTAAATTTGGTTTACCTGGTGAATCCAGTGTTTTTACGGCTGAATTATACGCCATTTTTAAATTTCTGTGTTTTATTTATCGTAAGTGTCACCGTTCTGTTCTCATCTGCACGGATTCCATGAGTGCTCTGTTGGCATTGTCCACTCTCTACACCTGGAATCCCCTCGTGCAGATGATACATGAGCAAATTTTAAAAATTGATTCATTAAACACCCGGCTCGCCTTTTGCTGGATTCCTGGTCACGCTGGTCTTTCAGGAAATGAACTTGCTGACCAGGCGGCCAAGGAGGCAGCACGCCTGCCTCCGGAGGCGAGTCTGGGTGTCATGTTTTTAGATCTAAAGGGTTATGTTCGGCGTGGGGTCTTACGCACCTGGCACGAGCAGTGGGTCTCGACCCCTGCTCAGAACAAGCTGCGGTCCATCAGGGACGGTGTGTCGCGATGGCCCTCTTCTATACGAAAGTCTAGAAGAGAGGAGGTCATCGTGACGAGACTCCGCGTCGGGCATACATTACTAACCCACGGATTTTTATTGAGAGGGGATCCACCTCCAGTGTGTGAATTTTGCGATGCTCCCCTTAGTGTGTACCACATTTTGGTGGAGTGTCGCAAATATGCCCCTATCCGCCTGGCTCTTGATTTTAAAGGTGACCTACGTTTTTTATTACGTGATAGCACGGAGGGAGTTATTTGTTTACTCCGTTTTATACGCCAGGCGGATCTTTTTAATGCCATTTGAGTCACTTTTATAAAGTGACTCATCTGGATTTATCTCATATTGAGAACTTTTTAACATTTTAGTATATTTTAATATGTTTGTTCTGTCTTTTTAACGTATTATTTTAACATGTTTTAAGATTTTAATGTGTTATATTTTAATATGTTTGTTTTGTAATTTTAACGTAGTGTATACACCTGTGGTTTTATTTTAGCAGGTGTATCACTTCTTTTAATCTAATTGCCCATTTGAGCGCTCCTATGGAGTGCCTAAATGGGCTTTTTCTCATATTGAGAATATCTGTTTTTAATTGATATACAAATTTTAATATTGTATATTGTTTTATATTTTATGTTTCCACCTGTTTATTCTAACAGGTGGACTATGTGATGTCTCTCTCCCTAATGGAGATTTTACTGTGTGTGTAAATGTCAAGGCCCTAATGACCTCATTGTGTCGATGGGCCTCTAAACAATAATAATAATAATAATAATAACATAGGCTGTAACAGGGATTTGGTGTTAGGGGGTAAAAATTCTAGTTCAATATTTTTTAAACCATCTACTTGAGGGTGTGCCGTACTGTTGTCCAATATCAACATAATTTTTCTGGACAGGACTTTCGTTGTAGTTCCACGTCCCAGTTCGTTAGCCATTGCGTAAAAGTATATGTGGTCATCCACGTCTTCTTATTTGCATAATATGAAACTGGTGAACTGCCCCTTGAAACAACGAGGTTTATTACTTTTACCAATAACCAAAAGTTTGAGTTTATCACTTCCTGACATGTTTGAGCAACACAACACAGTTACACGATCCAGTGCTTTCTTTGAACCAGACAGTGCTATGTGTTTATAGTTCAAGGAACCATCCGCGATAATACAGGCCTGTTTCATCGACGTTGTAAATATCATCAGCACTAAATTTTTTAAACAACTCTGGTAGTTTTTCAGATTTCCATTGGTCAGCGCTCGTAGCATCAGCACTGTCCTTCTCACCGTGTGCTTTTTTTTATAACTAATGTCATGTCTGCACTTCCATCGAGACAACCATCAGTTGCTTTGAAATTTACATGACCTAGCTTTTTGGCCAACTCTTCTGACTTGGTTTTTAGCATAGGGCCGCTCACACGTACACCTCATTTAGTTACAATGGAAAACCATTGATTTAAGGCATCCTCAACGTCTGGGGATCACGGACTCCAGGCGTATGGCACCGGCCTGACGTACGGCGGCCGGGACGCTATATGGGCCCGCGCACGTTTCAGATAAACAATCACGAGACTGTCTTTGCCACCTTCCGGTACTGACAAATCTCTAAAAATCCTATCGGGCGCCTCCGCGGGGCGGCCATTGGGCATTGTGATGGATGGGGTCTGGCATAGCTAATACCCCGACAAGGTCATCTCTGTGTGAGGAGGGCGATACTCCCTTCTCGACACACACTAAGTGGTTGGTAGTGCGTACCCGTGTAGCAGGGATAGCTGGTCAGGGCACCTCTTCGAGGTTCCCACTGGGCAACTCCGGACAGCTTGTTTCAAATAAGGCTGGGGTGGCAGCTAAGAAGGTGAGAGAGAGGAAAGGCCGGAGGTTTTAAGAGAACTAAGGTTGCGGAGACGCCTGTCCGGAGGCTGAGCTCCTGACTTCCTCGTAAGGGGTGATCACAAGGAGGAGCCAACTCCTCCCTCCATCCGGTCCCAGTGGAGGGGGATCTATCCCAAGTAACCCAAGGCAGGCTGCCATGGAAGGGCTGGTACTGGTTTTTTCTGGTGCCCAAGTACCTGGAATGACACTCATGGATCTTGGTCTATGTCTGGCTAAAAGGTGCCGTTCCCAATGGTTATCAGTGGTTGCACTGCAAAAAGCCACATAGCTTATGTGCAGTGTAGCTAAGAAAGCCCTTCGGGGGGTTTCTTCGGAGGTTTAGTTGGATGCCAATCCTTAACGTCTGGATCTTTGCCTGGCCTCGTTTGCTTATGAGATGTTTTATTTAAACCCGCGCGTAATGTCTACTCCTCTCTAAGTTTTTCTTGTTGCTGTGTAGATTTCGGCATCTTAATTATCTCCGCTAGCCGACGATGACTAATGTTAGGAAGTTGACTTTTTATCTTGTCGAGAATAGCGATTTTTTTCGGATTGTGTCAAACCTTTACGTGGCATCTTGATAGGATCATAAAATGTACTGAAAAAAACTAACTCAGTGCACAGTTTGTTAAAGTTTTTAATTTAGGTTAATCCACACAATGAACAACTATACACGACGCACAACTTAGTGTTCTCGTAAACAATTGTATACCGCAAGCATAATGTCAAATAGAATATTATTACCACGACACAGAACAAACAACACAGCCACGCTACAGCACTATTTCAACTTTACTGACTCAGCTGCTGCTTGCACAATTTCCATATTACCAGCGCGCTATCAACATGACCTTCACTGCCACCCCACAGAACAAATGCACTACACAGCACGACTTCACATTAACAAACTCAGCTGCATCCCGCAGAATATCTTTGCTACGAGCTTGTGAGCCTACATTACCTTCACTGCCCCAATTAAGCGGAATAAATTCAAGGTAAATAATGGTTTTATTTCTGTTCTTAGAGTTTTGTTCCAAATAAATGGCTGCCCCAATTAACCGGTGCCCCAATTAACCGGAATCCAATGTATCTCGTATTATCTTAGAAGCATTTTGTATTGTATTTCCAATGAACCCATATACTCTACTTTCATTATTGTATTTAAGATCTAGGGTGCATCCAACATGTGGGACTGAATATCAGAACATGAAGATATACATTCAAACTTAGAAACAAACATAAGCTCTTGTTACACTCATCGAGTCAGTAACATGGTTTTAGTTGTGTGACGTGGGCGCGGTGACTGGATCTATTAACTGGACTGTGATAGGGGGGGGGAGAAACTTTGATATAATCATCGGATTTGACCACTGGTAGTCTTAACTTTACTGTTTTGCCGTCTAGGGAGCTACTATAACTATACAATTCATACATGACTTTATCTCAGACTTTGTACGATACAATATATCTTCCTACTTTGTGTCTACGTGCTACCTTATCCCATGCCTTTTTCAGCCAACTTAGAGCCTCCTCCACTTGGCTGCAATGTATGTATTGGATTGATCCTCCAATCAGCCTGGTAATATTTCCCACCTCAGATTGAACGGGGCGAGCAAGCTATGGCCTAACATTAAGAAAGAAGGAGTCTTCTTGTGGCTGTCAAGTTCAGAGCTGTTGAACCCTATTCGCAACGGTGTTCTAATGGTGGACATGGTGAAAGGCAATTAAGGTGGCTTTGAGGTTCCACTGGACGGTCTTTCATCCTATCTAAATATTACTATACGATAGAATTCTGGTGCGAGATACAGCCTTCCAAAAGAGCTTCTTTCAAAAATCATAGTATATATATTGTAAGAAAAAAACTATTCATACACCCTCTTTTCTTTTCTCTAGCCTCACAAGCCGCTCAGCCGGTAGTACACTTAGGTGAGACTCCACCTCTCAAGGTATTCGTGGTGATGTGCTGAGGTTGGTACTTCTGTGATTCTAGTGCAACCAGGACGAGACAAGAGGAATTACCCTGGTGACTTACCTGTTAGCGTATCACCACGGTGCTGCAATGTCCTTATTCCATTAATGACTATACATAAAAATTGGGGTAGGGTACCAAAAAGTATGTAGCAACGGAATATGTTGTGTTGGTACAAAAAAAACCCAGAACTTATTACTTCATTAGTGTGCACATATTTTAATTTACTGACACAAAAGAAAAAAAATATGCCCTACCTATTTGACGCCAAATAATGTATAAAAAAAACAATAATTTAATACTGATCTTCGTTTGACAAATTTAGTGATAAATCATGGAAAATAGTGGTTAATAAGTTTAGATAAAAAAAATATTGTGTCTCTCCTCTTACTAACTTATTCGACCCACAATAAATTGTCTTGGTAAGAAAAAAAAATGTGTAGTTGTAATCTTCGGTTGTATGTTAATGAATGGAAAGTTCTTACTTGTATGAATCTTCTATAATAACTGGATACTGTTCATCAGTTGTATAAATCTTCCTCTTTCCTTTTCTTGAAGAAGAAAGCTCAATAAACTGGTAGAAGTCACCACTTAAATATTTAAAGATGAATCTCACTCTGGTGGCTAACGTGGATAAAACTTATATCCATTCTGGTAGCAATTAAATCAAAACTTTGATCTAGCGCTATAAAAACCAGGGTTTTTTCTTAGGTAAAAACCAGCGCGTCCCTTGGTTGTTTATTTTCTTTCTTCATAAAAAAGTGTTGTCATGGCAACCCAACAATAAAAAAACAAAGTAAATCAATTTAGTAGTGTATAGAGGAAAAAATAATGTTTTGAAACTTCAGAGGTGTTGTTCATGGAGAAATAAAAAAAAGAGTTCATTTGAAAAATATTTAAAAAGTTGATGCAGAAATATGGTGAATATTATTTACAATATTAGCCTAAATCAACTTATTTAAAGAAAAATTCACCAGTTCCAAACTCTGTTATGTTCTTCAAACTTTTTACTAACACATTTATTTCATGTAACTAGTCACACATTGATGTATCTCATATTATCATTCAAATTAGTAAACAATGTCAAAATGTCACAAGGCTTGTCTGTGTGTAAGAGAGAAAGAAATACCCAAAAGTTTTCTTTTCTATTACACAATGATATGCAGACGACAGCTTGAAAATTCCAGACACAAATGTCCATCCATTTATATTTTTGATATCAATGTTTTAGACTAAAGCGTTGGCTACCCTGGAGTCTGGACCATAAACCATAATTTTGATAGCATAATCACTGATATCTGTAATGTTGTCTCATGTATTGCATAAATTAGATAGTCGGTACATACAAATTTTCTTTAACTACTATCAAAATCAGACTGAATCACACTAATTGAAAAGTTGTGCAAAGTCAAATACTAAATTATTTAAAATCCCTATTTGAAGATTACAAAGTATGGCTGCATTTGGGAAAAAAATAATTACACAAGGACTAGATCAGCTGAAAAGTAAAGATGTTCGCGACTACTTTATGAGGTATTAAATCAATTTACTCAGGTTATTACACATTAGGGTGATAGTACGCTTATTTTAATTTTCAAAAACTGTTTTCAAATACTCAAAAGGCATTATTTTTCACATTCGGCACCAAAATATTTTAGATCTCGGGTTACTTAATAGATAATCGGTGTTGTTTAAGCATCGACGTGCGTAGTACGCTTTATCTGTACCTTTTAAAGCTATTTTTCATTGTTATAGTACGATGTTTTGCTATTTTATTCACTTTGTTATGCACGCAAGAGTAAGTAAAATTGAATGCCACTAAAGATTTATAGATCCAAACACTTTTAATAATATTACATCCAAGCAAAACTCTGCAACACATCGCCCTAATTACTTTCGAAATGTAAGTAGTGTAGGACATGAAACTTTACCGTTGCTGAGCACAGGATGAATGACATTATTAAATGAATTACGTTAAACCAGTTATTCTGCACACCAAAATAGATAGGTCATTGTATGATACGTACCATCAATGTTTAATTATTACATTGAATAGTTTATTTTTATATTAGTTATAAATTTAATTTTTTTTTATATAGCATCTCATCACCCGTTCAGGTTGTAATTTTAAAAAATATTCCAACCCATGAATGGTTTGGTTAAGCTGGGTTGGGTGTTTCATAATAATTAATAGAAACTAGGCCTAGTTGTCTTGCTATTTCCATGACATCTTCATTATTTTGTCTAAGACTTTACACATTTACTTAGTAACTTTGATTTGTACTGTAGTTCTTAATGGTCGATATCGGCTAATCTTAAAGATTTAAAGTTGATTCAACTTCACGAAGTGATAAGGACTAAGGACTTAAGTATTAGGACTCTGTAGACATTACAATTGATCTGTTAGTGTTCAGTAAATCTCTTACAGACCATTACGCACCTTATGGATATGGAGTTTGTAGACAGGGCTTTTGGAGTTTGTAATTTTCATTATGTAGACCCTAGATTTACCCAATAAATTCAACTTAGGCCTATATTGAAATCAGTGTGTTTTTTGTTATATTAAAAATGTGGCTTTTCTTGAATTTTGCATTACAGAAAATAAAAATATTCATTAAACCTATAAAAATATATATTGTATTTAAAACAAAGTTTAATCCAGAATGGAAATTGGCAGTTGGAATACCGTAACTGGGGTTATGACAGGAACTTACTGAATTTTTAAATCTATATGAACTAGGCCCTACTTATCAGCCTCGAGAGCTTAATCATAATTTTGGTCTTTTGAAAGAACGAACTATTCAGTCGTTTCATAAAATCAAAATATCTTTGGGGATTCATTTATAAAACACCCCTTTATAACCACCACTTTCAGGTTTGTTAGCCTTGGTGACAATGGTGACAAATAATCTTTACAAATCTTTTCCAAATCCTCAACTATTGTGAAGCGTTTTTTTTTTTTTAAAAAAGCACTGCATCTTACTGTCTGGGTTATACCCTTACAAAAGCTGTATAGGGGTCAACTCAACCAATGAATTTACCTTACCAAAATTGATTTTTATGAAACTCTTGGTGACATTGTTTAACGTATTAAGAAAATGAATAGGGTTATACAAAATCTTAGATTGATTCCAAGGTCAAATACTTTGATATATTGAGGTACAAAGTTTAAGGAAAAACACATGGGTGAAATGTTGGCAAGACATTGTTTGATTTGTCATTTTAATATACAGAGGAAAAGAAGTTGGAGGTATTATCACTTCCCGTAAAGTTGGTTTTTAATTTTTTGTTTGTTTTAGCAATTCTTTTCTCACTGCTATCTCTTTTTATATTTTCTGCGTATTTTAATTTTAGGGAAGGGTATTTTGTATTAAGTCGAAGTTGACTTGTATCGGGTCATTAGGACACTCACAAGGTCGTGGAACAGGTGTGATGTGGCCACATGGTTTAAGGCGCTACTTTCACAGTAGACTAAACTGCCGATGACAGGGAGAACGAAGTTCAAATCTTGGTCGGGTGTTCTGAGTTTTTCTCCTTAATTGATTTTCCACCCTGCCTCCTTGCAAATGCCGGTACACTTCCTATAAATATAGCCCTCATCCCTAAAACCATTAGCATAATCAGGGCTGCCATCCGTCTGGAAAACGGGGAAATGTCAGGGAATTTGGTTTGACCTGGAAAAATCAATAAATTTCTCAGATTACCTAAAAATGACTGGAATTTTAAAATATAAAGTCAAATTTTTGAAAGAGTTAAACTATTTTGCTAACCTATCTTTATATTGTTTCTCTGCTTAGTAATTAATTTAAATTGCGATTGTAATAGTGATTGTCATAGTGAAGGCTATTGCTATAAGGCATTACGTAATCCAAAAAATCTGCGCATGTGTAAACACCCGCGTATGGCCGTGGTCACCGTTATCGTTGTGAGAAAGCGTCTGCACAGCCTTCATTATGACACGTAATGCGCGTGCAAGTATTTGATCTTTTGTATTCTTAGTTCTAGAATAGTGACAAAATGGTGCTTTATCATTATTTTCTATATCATTTGTAACTTAATTTAAAAAAATAATGCTTTAATCAATTACTATGTTATGGTATAATAGCAAAATTGTTTATCTAACACATCAAACCGTTGCAAATTTGCTTTTTCAGTTTAGTGCCCTTTTGAACATGCTCAATTACAATTCTCAATTCTAAAATTACATGCGTACAGTATTTGTTTTGAAGTCCAAAGCATTGCCTCTCAACCACCCATTATTTACAACTAGAAATAAAATGTTTTGTGTAAATGTGTGAAAAGCAGTGCATCCATAGTCCTGAAACAAGCTTCAAATAAACAAGTAAAAAATAAATTTATTTGTTCATGATGGGCCCAAGCCCTAAAGTATTTTATCTTTAGTAAATGTGGTTATCATTAACTATGGAGTTGGGGCAGACTACTTGCATTGCATGTAATGACAGGAAGGTTAAGGTTTGAATCCCAGTTAGGTGCACTCGGGTGGTCTACTCATTCTCTCCATGCTAATGTGTGTGCATCTTTTCTAAGCTACCTTCTCATTCCTGCCACATATTGCGTTGTTGGAGCTATTATATTTTTGTCTGAAAAACCTGGAAATGTCAGGGAATTTCAATGTTATAAATTACTGGCAACCCTGATAATTAGTAACAGTGTGGATGGAGTCATTTGTTTACTCTGTTTTATACGCCAGGCGAATCTTTTAAATGCCATTTGAGTCACTTTTATAAAGTGGCTCATTTGGATTTTATCACATATTGAGATTATTTTTAACATTTTTAGTATATTTTAATATGTTTGTTTTGTCTCTTTAACATATTTTATTTAAATATGTTTGTCTTTTTAACGTATTATTATTTTAACATGTTTTGTCATTTTAACATGCTATATTTTACGATTAAATGAATGACGGACACTACACTTTTGCGGTCTTCTACACCTCACTGTACTTGGCATTTAATCTACTAAAAAATCAGCCTTAGCTTAATACAAGAGCTAAATGCTCCACTCTTAAAAACATTCCAATTCACAAATCTAATGTATGTTACCGTTCATGCTCAGATGCTGCATCATGAGCATGGAATACGCTACCCCACACATTAGGGATGTGACTAGGTTCATGGGCGCCCATATGAGTACTTTTAGGGGGGAGGGAAGGTTGAAGAAAAATCTATCAAAAACTCACATAACTATTTTCTGTTCTGTTCATTATATTTATTTATAAAGTTACAAAAAAACCCATAAAACTGAACAAATGAATGTTTTACCTGATTTAAAAAAAAGTAATTGAAACTTAATATTACATGTGTGATGGTATGTAAAATCTACATTTCAAATGAATTAAAAATTTGTAGCAATTGTTTTTGTCAACGCAGAAGTTACAACTGAATTATACAATTAAAGTTATAATTACAGTATAGAACATATTTTGATCATGATGGGAAAAGTTAATTCCACCATGATATTTATTACTTTTCAGAGAAAGCAAACCGCAGATTTTTAGAAACTTTATCTATAGCCAATTCTTCCAAATTCAGCTTTATACTTTGTCTCTTGTGAATACTTAATAAGCACAAGCTAGAAAGACGCTCTTGACTCATTGTGCTCCTCAGCCATGTCATCACTCACCTGAGGGTGCTAAATGACCTTACCACACAGTGTATGTTGTTGGCGGAATTGTCATATAATTCAGTAGAGCCCTCTTAACTGAAGGGAAGAATGCAGTTTCTGAGAGGAGCTCACTTAGCTCAACTTTTGCACCATAGTCCTTGATTTTCCAAAATCTTACCAGGTTCTAGCTTCTGCTTCCAGATTTTCAATGTCATAAAACTGAAGACAACTGGTTCATAGCTTTTGGTAAAAATATATTTTTCATAAAGTTAGGATGAATTCAAATTACTTTGAATGGCACCTCATTGAGATCTATAAATCTTGATTCAAGCGACATGATCAGAGAGTCTAAGTAAGGAATAAAAAGAGCTGCTCTGTGGTAAGCAAGTGGAGTGGCCACAGGATGTTTGAACAATGAGTTTTTCTTGTAGAAGTTCTAGGTATTTGGATGTCAATTTCCAGAAAATCACATGTATCTCTTACTTCCATGAAAATTTCAGAAAATTCTTCTTCTGATTCCACCCTGTGCTAACGAAAAACCTCCAGAAGTTTCTTCTCTATGTGTTGATGTACAGAATACAAGTCAAAATCTACAGACTGTAATTTGTTCACCTGGCTCCCAATAGGAAGAATACCTGGATATAATTTTGAGACACAAGATGAACACTACTGATGATGTTGCACTGTCTAACTGGAAGGCTTGTGAGCATGTTTCTGGGTTCGCCTCATCATCAATACTAAGATTACTAAGAACTTCCTTTATGGTTACAAAATATTTAGATAAATGTCGTATGGACTTGTATTTTTCACACCATCTTGTTTCACAAATACCAGGAATGTTTGGAACTTTTTCTTTCTAAAAGTGCTCTCCATAAAAATAATCTGATCACTTGCTTTATTGTTCCGATTGTGTTTCTGATTTATGGCACGTGATTGAGGTCATTGACACTTAGGTTCAATCGATGGGATGCATAGTGAAAATATACAGTTTTTGGACATTGCTCTCTGATCCTTTGTTGAACACTAGTATCATTACCAGTCATCGTGGAGCATCCGTCAAACCCTAAACCAATAAGTTTAGTCATTTCTAGTCCTAGCTTTTCTGTGAATTGCAATATAGCATTTGCTACACTTTCTGCATCTAATTTCTCGAGCTCGCTAAAACCCATGGATTCTTCTTTTATCACACAACCAACATCAGCATCTTCTTTGATGTATCTTTGATTTAACAAAATTGACTACATCTTTCTTAAAATCGTGAGTAAAAAACTTTACCCATGGATTTGTTAGCAGTTGGATACTTTACATCATCTGAAACATATGAAAATGAATTATCCAAATATTGGCCTAAATAATAATGTTCAGCAAAAATTTCAAAACCAGGAGTGTCTTTATCATCACTGAAATGTCTTGGCTCGACTATTCTTTCTGAAGTTGAAGGATGAGTAAATTAATTTTCTATTCCTTTTGAATGCACCAAAAAGTGTTTCAAACCAATCCCACAAGGAGGTATTTCTCTTGTAGATTGCTGTTGCTCTAGCTTCGCCTTTTCCACGGTTTCACCACTAGTCTGATCAAAAAACTTCCGTATATCCGTTGTCAGACAAAATTACAGAATTAAAATAATAATTCACAGTTATGTATCCACAGCTATGAATCAGTTCAACACTTAATAACAGAATTAAAAATATTAATTCACACTTAACAAAACTATCGAACAATAACAAAGTCAATAGCAGACTTAAATAAATGCAGCGCGGAACGAACGCTACAAAAACAATCACATTCAATTCGCAAAACTGAGAAATCTCAAAATCAACTCACTCTGACTTGCAATACTTTGCTTTTTAGAGTGAAAATAAAATTCTAAGGAAATCGACTACACGGAAAACATTATAGTCGTTCCGAAAGCCCTGCGGAAACTATTGGTTAGAACAGACCAATGGGTGGGCAGTCAGTTCTATCATAACATCACATGCAGAGCTGGAGCACGGCACAAATCCACGCATGCACCACAATACATAACATATACTTCTACCTCTCCTAAAATAATTACTGATTCATCGGTTCTTAATAAGATGTGTTGAAACTGTCACTGTCATTGTCGTACTTTTGAAAGTAAACGCATTGTAGATTCGGGCAAATCAAATTTTTAAAATAAAGAAGTTTGATAATTGTAATCAATCATTAAAATCTTATTATTTTTAAAAATGCTTTAATAAAAGGTATCGTCTATTTTAGTGATTTAAATTTATAGCAAAATTTGGCTAAACCAATGACTGGGGGGGAAGGTGGGGTAAATATTGGAATAATTGAATGGAGTTGATCTATTACATTTAAAATTGGGTCAATTATAATTATATAAGATTTAGTTTATATATTGCTTAACTTAAGTGTAACACAAGGTAAACGAGCCTAAACTTCACCAAAATGTACCAAAGTAAAGACAAGAAATAAATAGCGCAAATTAATTTGTAGAGAGTTTATATTTCTAACCCTAAGGTTAGTTTGATGTGCTTCCTCACCCATCAGCCCTTATTGAGTAATTGAAATTTATAGCTTGCCGAGTCAACTGGGTTTGTAGTAAAGCCCAGAAAAAATTCAGCTGTTTGGTAATTTATGCCCAAATATTTAGCTAAATACCTTTTATTAGAGACCCCAACTACTATTTAATGACTAAGGAAACCCCGTCATAATTACTGTCACATTTTATTTTGAACATGCCTTTATGAAAAAAAGACAGATTTATGGCTAGTGGTAAGTTTTAAATCTAAGTATTTATATCAAACACGATTTTAAAACTATAGTCCAACCTTTATTATTACAGCACCCATTTTTGGGGTCCAGTAGCAAATTGGGGTATCCCTATAGCTGCCATTGCGGACACACAAAAAAGCCCACAATTTATCAGTGGCAAGATGACATGTGGTAAGTAGGCTTGGATCCTTTCACGTTGAAATGTTGGTTTTTGATAAAAATAATATTATTATTTTTAATTTGTTGTCCAGTTTTACTTTTATTTATAGGTCTGAATTAGAAAATATTGGAATCAAGATTAGTGAAAACGTTTTATCATATTCAAAACTGTATCATTGTAAGATTTGGTTTATATTTTTTAATTAAAAGTTAAATTGATATTCTGAGGTATTTTTTTGTACTGGATTTAAGCTCAGTAATAATTAATCCCATGTGGGCATTAAATACCTAAAAACCTTAACTTTCATGCTTAACTTTCATCCTTAACTTTCAACTTTTACATTTACTTACAAACATTAAATGTATGGGAATGTAGTTTTACTATGGTCTAACATTTTCTGCTGCCGCTGACTAACTCACCGATAAATGTGCAAGTTACTAATAAAATAGTTTTTTTGAGCCAAATATCTTTTACTAAATTCCACGAAAAAAAAATCATTCACATGATGCAAAATAGATTCACCATATTACAATTTTATTAGTATCATTGGCAGTTTGAATTCAATAAGAAAAACATTTAAGAAGCCATACAATGAACAAATGTCATCCAAGTCCACTAAAAGAAGGAACTTATGTTCACACACACTACAATTAAAAAACAAAATGAATATAAGGAATTTGCATTAACATACTACAGTATCATCAAAACGTTATTTTTTATCAATAATTTATGATGTAACAAACTTAGTTGTTCAATTTATCTATTAATGTGCACTAATTTTTCTTTCATTCAAAGAGGTTTGTCTCTAAATGCCAGTGGTCATTCCATTCGAGTATATTATTTTTGGACCATCTGAACATCATTTCTTTATGTCTTTTAAAATGAAAATTCTTTTAAATGCATATAAGTCTACAATTAATTTCATATAAGTTAATGACCATTAATTTATTATATCTATGCATTGTGATTGCTTAGTTAATTTGTTTTGTTCTTTTTTTTTTTTTGCTTTATAATAACTAGACACACTGTTTAATTTTGCAGCTTTGTGCATATATTCACTCATGTTTATGAGGTTCTCCATCCGAGTGCAGCCACGCAACATGCTATTGTTTGCTTGTCATTTCACTAATGAGTGCGCCCAGTTAGTACAACTTGGACGCTTTATTAAGTACCATCACTTTGGAGATAAGGAGCAGGAGCAGAATGATAAAAATAGTCTCGCTTGACTGCCTTAACAAGTTTAGTATTTTAGTCAAGGTGAGTTTATAATCTAGGCTACACACTGTTCTATAAACTTCTTGATTTCATTTTGTCACTGTTTGAAACAGAGGAAAACATTGAAGAGCGACTAATATTTAATTGAATAATTCAACTAATATTCATCGCAATTACGATTTTTCTTTTCATTTTTATTTAAAAAAAAACACTCACTGTCATAGACTTAATAAGCATAAAATTTTTTTAAGAATTGGTCACCATCTTTGGGTATTATTGTTTAGCTATTCTTTTGATGATGACGAACCAACAAAGATGTGATCAAAAATGTTGCCTTTGTACAGTGCAAAAACTGGTGATTAGGAGTTTGCAGTCCCCAGCATTAATAAATTCACTTGGGATATGCATCTTAATTTAGAATAAAATATTTTACCCTTGCAGGTATTATTTAGTGATTGAACTAACACTTTGTTTATAGCATATTACTGCCCAATGATTGTTACTGTCACTCCTTAGATCATATTACTGGCCAGTAATTGTTACCCTCACTCTTGTTTATAGCATATTACTGGCCAGTGATTGTTACTCTCACTCTTGGTTATAGCCTATTACTGGCCTGTGATTGTTACTCTCACTCTTGGTTATAGCCTATTACTGGACAGTGATTGTTACTCTCACTCTTGGTTATAGCCTATTACTGGACAGTGATTGTTACTCTCACTCTTGGTTATAGCCTATTAATGGCCATTGATTGCTACCCTCTCTCTTGGTTATAGCATATTACTGGCCAGTGATTGTTACTGTCACTCCTTGGCTATATGGTATTGCTAAAAGTGGTTTTACAATCTCTCCTTGTCTATAGGATATGTTTAGTCAGTAGTTATATTACTTCTTGGTTAGAGAGTATTATTTACTAATTGCTGTACTGTACTATTACCTTTCTTATATATGAAACAAGGTACCAGAAAGAAATATCTGATCAAATAAAAAGGAACACAATGCCTCAAAAAGTCTAAAGAGGTTTTCCTTAAAGACCTGTATTTAGATTCATGGCTATAAAGTATTATTTGTTAATATTGTTGTACTGATAATTCTTGATTATAGAATATTTTTAGCTAATTATTGTACTATCAGACTTTCACATATGTGGGCGTAGGCAGAACTTTTTCCAGAGGGGGCAACTTTGCGATAAACCCATAATGCCAGTACTAAAAAACAAACTAAAAAAACAAAGAGCAACATATTAACGTTACTTTGCTTTCATTTCCAGAAATTTAGGGGGGAAAATGCCCTCCCCTGGCTACACCCATGAACTAAGATTAGTTTTCTCAAATGGAAAATTACAAATAAATTACAAATCATCTTATAAAAAATTCTTAAAATAAAAAGAAAATTCTTGGATTTGCTGAAAACCTTTTTAACACTTTGTTCTCAAATTTCTCCTTTTTTTCCCAATGCAGTTTTTCTGTGCACACTCTGTAAGGATAGCCCATTGATATGCTCCCCTGTCATTGTCGACCTTAGCCAGGTCTTTACTCTCTGCAAGGTACTGAATGACCGCTCTACGGTACAAGTGGTGCATGGCTGAGTAAGAGAGATGATCAGAGCCTTTTTTTGTGATAGGGTAAGAGAGTTCCGCCTCTTTTACAAGGTCTACTAGTTTCAGCTCTTTTGGCTGCCCTTTGCTGAGTTTCTTCTCCTTACACATGGTGTACCATTAGGGTGGCTCTTATTTTCAACTTTTGATTTTTTTTCGCACTAACCCCCAAATCTGTTCCAATTAATAAAAAAACTATCTGTGAAAAATTTGAGCTCAATCGGATAAAGGGAAAGGGTGCCCCTGGGCCCTTAAAAATCAAATAATCATTTAATTGTAAAAAAAGTATATTTTATTTGATTATCTTCCAAGTTATTGATCATATCAAAAAATATGTCAAACAAAGGTTGTCAATATAGACAAGAAGCACACATTATTATCTATTACATGTTTTCGTATAACCAATGGTTTTCGAAAAATAAACCAAAAACTGTTAAATCACTTATTCTAGTTACAATAATTGACACTGAGACAAAGTCTCTTTCTTATAACCAGGAAAGAGTTGGTGGTAATTGTTTACAATTTGAAGAACATACTGCTTTTGTTCCTCATTTTTAATAAACAATGTATTATAATATTCCATTAATTTAAACCCCCTTTCTGCCACATCATTGACAACTCTCAGTTTACTCACCATTTCCAGCCCTTTAGTGAAACTTTCATTTTTAAGCCATGTTGATGGTTTTGTCTAGAAATTGATCATCTAAGTCAAATCTTTTGAAAAAATTTATAGTTTCAGCGAAAACAAATTGTTCAATTCTTCTTTTAACAATTTCCGGGATTCTGTCGACTTGTATTTGTACTTGCTTTACTTTTTTGTTCAATGATTCTGATTTACGATTAAGAGCATCAACCATTCTCTGTTTTGATTCAAATGACAAACTTGAATAAAAAAAAGACAATGCAACAGCTTCAGGGCTTAAATACCATAAATGATTAATTACTTATTTTTCTTAATGCAACACGATATATATCACAATTGTATTGAGTGTATTGAGAAAGCTTAGACAGAACCCTGAAATCCAGGTAGGGTGCTTTGACAGCAGAAGGCGCACAAAACCATGTTTCAACGTACATGTTGACAAGAAAAATACAAATATTGCAGATCGCATTTTCTTCTTCCACTGATAGTAAAAATTCATTACGGAACAGAAATTTTTTTAAGCAATAAATAGCTTTTGCCATCCATCTTGCATGATGGATGGCCCCTGGAATGCGAAAAGATATTCCACGAGGTGGTGCTTCTCCAAGAAATATCACTGTTAATTTAAGAAATTCTCTGTAATCCTCTCGAGGTCGTTGTTTATTTAGAATACTTTAAAAAAAAATCAAGGATTCGTGATACATCATCCTTTTTTAAATGTTTCCTGACATTTTCATTTTCAATTTCGAATTGGAAATTATTAACATTAATTCCAGACCAAGAGTTTTGAAATCTTTTAAAAATAATCACATTTGGACCTGTGGATTTATCCATCTTTTCTTCGACAACACTTCTAAGAACATTCTCATATATATGATTCCTGCAAGGTAAATACAGAAGATCTCTTTCTAACATATTTTCTATTAAAACGCACGCACCTTTCAAATGCCCAGTATTTGTTGCTGTCGTATCGAAAACTAACGCTTTTATGCAATCTTGAAGACCCCCATTCAAAAATTGATCCACAAACAGCAGATGCTTATTCTCTTCCGGTCCCGGATTCTAATACAGGTACTCCAAGGAGTTGCTCAGTATCGCCACTTGAAACGATTACAGGAAGTCTGTTAATAGTCTCTCTACCTGTTAACGTTGGAAGCAGTTTACCGTCCCAGTGCACGGCAACAGCTTTTAATTCAGTCTTCTTAAATTGTGAATAGACGACCTGTTGATGACCAAATCTTGAACATCATGTCCCAATGTCTCTGCAACAACAATTATGATATGAACCGCATCTCTGTCACTGACCTTACATTTATCTAAGGCCGCAGCAAGCTTCAAATTCATTATTTCACGGCGTCCCCTTCTCCTTTTTACCACTGGTGATGCAAGTTCCATGTCTATTGAAACAGGGTGCTCTTCTTCAGGAATATCATCGGTGGATTTTCCGGCAAATGGTACTGGATTTAACAATACTTCTTAGCTGCTGTCTGAAGTTGATGACATCAATTCATCAGTTTTTTAAGAAAATAAAAAACCAGGAAATTTCTTAACCAGGATTAATTTTATCCATATCAGAGTGCACAAAAATTGACAAAATCAGTATTAAAAATTATTTAAATCAATGTTGTTGATATTATAATACAATATAGTATTACACTTTCAGAGTATTTAAATAAACATTGTATTTAAATTTGAAAAACTTGCATATTACTTACTTATTTGTTCAATTTCACGATTGCTGCAGTTTTTTTCTCATCAAGGCTCTCTTCTCGTTCTTTATCTCTTCTTTCTCTATTAAGTGCATCATAATCAACTCCATACATGAACCCTGGACGTCCTTTTAACCTTTGATTAATTAAAAACAGCTTATCTTCTTCAATAATTATTATTTCCAAAGCGTTTGCATGTGCTATGTCAAAAATATCATAGAGTTTTGATTGAAAAGCTATCTCTTTTTCCTTATGAGATTTTGTTCTGCCACCGTGTTTTTGTAACTGCCTCCATTCTTGGAATGCAGTGTTTCACAGCCTTAGTCGGAATTCTTGCTTTTTCCCAGAAAATTTCCACTTCCTGCAAAGTCAATCTTGCACTTTCACGTAAGGTTAACTTTACCTCACGAAGATTAAAAAATAGTTCACCTAACACTTGTTTATTTGATGGTAATTTGCTTCCAGTAATTTTATTTGAATAATATCTAAGTAAATATATTTTTTCACGTAAATGAACGGAAGAAATTGTGAAATTAAAATTCTCTTTCAACCGTACACATTCAAAAAGAGAACTGCGGTCTTTGAAAATAGCATCTGCTCACATACAGTTGTTGAGTTTTAACCTTGAACTGTTGGGGCTGCGTACTGCACATTGGCAAACAGACTGTACACATGCTCCTACTAGTTCAAGGACAAGTGAAAGCTGTCAGTCTTAGGGAAGAAAATTATGCCGCTTGCTTGGAGCTATAACTTTTATTTGACATATATTTTAATGTAATCAATAACTTGGTAGATAATATGATAAAATCGACTTTTTCTTGCACTTAGATGATTATTTAAATTTTTAAGGGCCCAGGGGCACCCTTTCCCTTTATTCAATTGAGCTGAAATTTTTCACAGATTTTTTTTTAATAATTGGAACCGATCTGGGGGTTGGCACGAAAAAAGCTTGAAATTTTTTTTCATTAAGAGTAAATAAGAGCCACCCTAGTGTACCATAGTTCAACTTTGGAGTCGAAGTCTTGCAACTTATTAAAACTCGAAAACTGCTTGGCTTTCATCTTGAAATCTTGAATGATCATCTCCAACATGTTAAGGGGGTGTAGAGCCAAAAGTGAAAAGCAGGTGAATGTTCTTCTGAGAAACGTTGCTTCAACTAATACACTACAGAGTCCAAGTAAGGAATTACTAAGGATCTCTTCCAATGCTCTAAAGGGCTGGACGCTAGAGTGGTTGGAGCTATGATGCTGTCTTCCAACAGATCTCGACACCATCAATTCCACTTCCTCGGCAATCTTGTAGGCATCCTCTACAAATTCTGTCAACACTTGCTCTACATCATTATGGTGAGTTGTTATCACTCCAAGGATTCCTTTGATGGCACTGTGAACATTGGAGAAGGTCCAGGCTATTAGACTGTAGAGTTTTTCCCAACATATTCCAATAAGGCAGAATACTTAGCTATCATCGTGACAGAAATGATGAATTGAGCTTTGGTGTCAACAGACTGTAGCTTGAATGCCTGTTTCCTCGTGTCACCATTTCCTTCTAGTGATAATCTCTCCAACCCTTTATCGATGTGCACAAAATGCTCACTAAAAACTGCAACACTTTTGTACTTTTGGGACCATTGCGTCTCACAGAGGAGTGGAATATTTGGGGCACATTTTCTTCTCAATACGACTCTCTGAAGAACCTTATGTGCTTGATAGTGGAGATGGCGTTGGAAATTTGACTCAATCTACAAGTTGATATAAAGAAGAGCTTAAATAAAGGCATGCTGTTGTGGTATGTTTAATGTGTTGACATATTTAAGGAATTCAATATCCAAGCGATTTCAAATCCATTTATGTCTAAATTTAACTTTCCCTGCGAGCATTTTATTCCTAAATTTAGTTACTTATTTGTAATTATTTACTTATTTTGGCTACGACCATTATCACATAGAATCAATATTACCAGATAATTGTTAGACTATCACTTCTTGTCTATAGAATATAACCAGCTTATGGTTTTAATATCACTTTGTAGCGATAAACTTTTTGAAATTAATTGAAAAATGATTTTTCACAATTGCTTAAGCTCATTCTGTTGGGGCCTATACATTTTTTATAAATTGTATATCTTGTCTTATAACGTGATGTACTTCCAATTAGACTTGGTTTTAAGCTAACTTTTTATGCACCAAACTTAATAACTATTGATTTTTCTAATCTTGAAGAGTTATTTACTTTTATTAAAATCATTTAAACTTAACTACTTCTATAACTCTGGCCTAGTTTGGACTCACATTCATAAATTGATTTCAAATCAGTTATCAGTTTTAAGCTTGATATTTTTCAAGATATTCTATATTTCGTGTTAGTGTTTGAGAGCCAAACATTAAAAGGTTGGACAATCTTTTTCAAAATTATTAGTTTCTTGTTATTAAAATGAGCTACAGTTAACCAAGTTTAATCCAAAAACTAAACATCTTTATAAATTGTGATCCCTTTTACACCCACATTTCTTAAATATGCAGGCCATTTCAACTTTAGGTTTTTATAGTGTTGAACCTTTTTAATTAGTTTGACCAATTTTATAAGCATAATTCGTTCCTTTATACTCTTTTGAGACGCAAGCATTATTGTCAATTCAACACATGTTGATAATCCTAAGTTCGTATTAATGTTTGCAAAGCTTATTTGAAATCAATTGAAATTAATTATTTTTTCAAAATTTCAAGTTGTCTTGAACCCATTTCTTAAATTTATGTTCTGATTTCAAACATTCATTTTCACAATGTTACACTTCTCACAAGCTTAGCTTAGTACTTAATATAACTTTTTGAGCGCAAATATTTTCCCACTTATTCAAAATAAGGAATTACTTTTCTTTAGACAATTGAGTCACTATTCATCATACACAACTTATTATTTGTTTATCGAATGTGTCTAAAATATATTCTGCAAACTAGGGATGTCACCCTCGATTCTTACTGGTATCAAAGAATCAATAATTGATCTTAATACTACGATTTTTGATACTTCTAATTCCTAGCTCTCAATGAAAGTACTGACAACTAAGCAAAAATGGAAAATTCAGAATGAGTGATAATCAATTATTTCTATATTAGTTTATTTGCTATATATTATGGTTCGATTAACAACCCTATTTGGTAAAAAGACTTGTGTTTTTTTCTGTGAAGTTAAATAAATATGTTTATATATGAGGTTGGAAAAATAATGAAATAGGAAATGTTCAAGAATCAAAAAATCGAGGTTGAACTTAAGAATCAGAATCAATGATCGAAATAAAAAAAAAACAGGTATCAGTATTGTGACATCTCTACTGCAAACTTTAGATATCCTTTTCTTGTATCGCATTTAAAATAATTAAGTCAGCTATTTTATTAGTATAGCACCCTAAATAAAGGCATATCCCATTTTATAAGAAATAAATACATACTTTATTTAGTAAGAAATAAAAGCATATAACATTTTGATAAGTGTATAAAAGTGTTATATTTAATACCAAAACTTCCCTGAAATTCTATATTTTTAACCCTAGATACTTCTGGCCATGGACTAGTAGTCCAAAGGAATAACAAAAATGTAAACTTTTATCGCTGTGGTTGTTGTGGGTAACAATGTGAGTAGCAATTTTTGGGATTCATAAATTAGTTCACAGCACTTATATGGGTCCACACTATTCACTTAGTTCTATAGCTTAAGTAAAGTCTAAAAAATTACTTGTTTTATCATTTGTTTGAAAAACTCAAGACAACAGACTTTTGAAATATAATATGGTGTTTTTTTTATTACAGCAAATTGTTCACTTGTCCAGTTAGTCACTAGTATCCTCCATTCATAAGGGCTTGCGTTGGAACGAATCTCATTTCAATAAACTGGGCACCCTACTTGAGGATTTCTACTGTTGAAGAATCTCCACCCATAAGCTAGTTAATAAAGTTGAAATTGCTTGAGATTTAATATACATATATTTTACATCTACATTTGTTACTGACTATAGATCTAAAAGTTCCTAGATATGTAATTTAACTCAATCATTATTTTATAAAAATAGGTTTCTCTAAAGGTTCAGTAATGAATTGATTATTAAGAGTGAGATTATTTGTAAGTAGTTAATAACATTGAAATCATGTGACACCTCAAAGTACCTTTCAACTAAGCAAATATTGTTTTAAGGGTTTCTGTAAAAGTTAAGATCTTTGTCTGCTCATCTCCTGATTCATTTAAAATGCCCTACTCGGATACACGCACAAATTTTAAGCAGGCTTAGACCAGTGTTTAGGTTACCGCCTGGCCAATTTTAAAATTTTATGCAAACATATTTTTCAAACATGAGATAAATAAGGAACTGTAATTGTCGATAAAGTATTACTTTTTTAAAAATCCAGCATTCAAATATTTTCCTTAAACGATCATTGTATTACTGTGGATTTTGCGACATTCCATATCAAAATAAATTAACTACATACTATAAGCTATTGCTTGAGCTTATTTGATATGCTATATAGTATTTATTTCAAATAAACTTTAAGGTAAATGCTCTCTAATAGCTACATAATTATTTGTGAATATAAATTTGAAAATTGTATGTAATATATATATATATATATATATATAATTATTTATAAATCAATCTCTTACAGGCCCTTATTGGTGTCTCTTGATTTAATTTATTTTCCTTGCCTATATTTCTAGCATAAGTTTACACATTATTTAAATAAAATCTACTTTCTGCCAGCAAATAATGCACTGTGTTGAAAATTCTGATCACATATACAAAGCTAACTAGTACAAAATCAGTAGGGTAGGTGAGATCTGACAGTTAATATAGTTACTACTTTTACATACTCATTTGTCAAATCATTTGATATGTATTTGAAATGTTTGGTAGATACTTAAACTAATAAAAATGAGTAATTGCCCATTGACTTAGATATTTATGAAAACAATGTGTAAACTCTATAAAGTAATGTAATGTTAGTGATAAAGGAATCCAACCTGAAAAGATATTAGACTAGTGTGAATGAAGAAATGAAGCCATCCTGAAAGGATATTAGGCTAGTGTGAATGAAGAAATAAAGTTAACCTGAAAGGATATTAGGCTAGTGTGAACGAAGAAATGAAGAGAAAAATTACTGAGGTATATCCTAACCATCCTTTCTGGTTGGCTTCCTTTACTATCACTGCCTATAACTGCCCTATTCTTGCCTTTGATTTGTGTGTACAACTATTTTATCATTACCATTTAATCTCTCGAGACAGGTTGTAGACTAAAGAAAAGACTCCATTATTCTTTCTCCATCTTCCAAAACCCTCATTTTCAATCTGTATACCCTTTTATTTTGTCTTTCCAACTCTAATCTACCTAAACTACTGAGAAAGTCCCTTCACTCTAGTTTCATACATACTTATTTCTAAACATCTCTAACATCTACTGCCAGTGGTGTCACTAGGGTTGGTGTCACCCAGTGTGGTAACTCATGGTGTCACACCCGTGGACTTCATCTCGTATCAGACCATACAGAACTCTGTTCTATTTTTTGTACAAATGTTACTCATAAATCATATATTACTGAAAGCAATGGCAATAGTAATGACATAAAAAGCTTGCAAAATTAAAATTATATCTTTAAATTACAATATAATCCACATAATTGAAATATATACATTTACATAGTTTCATGTAATTAAATTGAAAATTCATTGGTAAAACAATGGAATTCAAAGTAAAAACATTTAAGAATTACATCTTAATGTTCATTTTAACTCGTTAAACAGTACTGTTACAGTAGATACATTATTGGATTAGGTTTGCATTGTCAATAGCAGCCCAAATAATGTAGAAGCTGTAGACAAATGCAAATTGAAAAACATAAAATATTGTAACTAAAATATCAGAAAATTTGACAAAATTAGAGACTTTAAAAACACCAGCAGCAACGAAAACAACAGCACATGCAGACAAAATTTGAAGAGTTGTTGTAATTGGGTAACAGGAGCGCATGTGCATTAGAAAGCTCAAAAAGTAAATTAGTATAGAGTTGTCTCTGTAGGTATATTGATACAGTTCATGTAAGCTGTGCTTATGAAAAATGTTTAAGTGACTATAGCTAACTACAGGGATATGTTTTTAAATAATAAATTACTGCCAATGCACTACACAAAATTTGTATAGGCCGTCACTTTGGTGTCACCCGGTACAGTCCACCCTAGTGACACCACTGCCTGCTGCTAATTTCTCCATATGTTATTATTAAGGCTCGGATGTTTATGAATTTAAAAATCGCTAAATATTAAAGTAAATGTGTTCTTAAAAATACCGATATATGACCTAAAAATGGACAAATATGCCCTAAAATGTATGTCAAATGTTAAATGAATATTATAAATATGCCTCAAATCAAGGAAGTAGCTTGTAGTAAAAGAAATTAGTCAAAAAATCTTTAATTATTGATCTGACAAGCTCACAACTAATTCAGAGTAACATTCTAAATATAACCAGGAGAGTCTTTACAAGGAAAACAAGAATTCAGTGGGGTGGGGAAGGACAGTTCTACAAAGCTGTCAGTAAGTAACACCACCTCCCAGAGCAAGGCTCCCCAAGTTCTATTTACTTAAGTTTCTCCAGAAACGCTCTCTCTCGAACAGGTACACACTACTTGAAGTTGTCAGTAATAATGAATCTGTTGTGAGTAAGCAAAACCAAATATGATTCTTACCTTCAAGTAATCTGGTCGGAAAATATTTACACAAAATATATATAATTTATATAAAATGTGAAGCACAAATTGTTTTTGGTAGAAATTAGAAATATACAGTTAAGTAATTTTAAACAAAATATTACTTTATGCCCCCATAATTACTGTGGAAATATGACCTAAAATCAAAAAATGCTCAATATATGCATTTATAAGCTAATTAAAATGTGTATATTTGGTGTCAAGGTAGTATAAAAATGTTTATAGGCCTAACTCACTAAGCATTAAATTAAAGATGAAACTAGAATTATGATATGTCATAAACATCCGAGCCCTAGTTATTATAAATATTTTGTTAAATTATAGCTAATTTTGTGGTGCTATGTAAATATTTAAATGTAATGTTGTTTATGCTTGTAAGTAATTTATCAAATATATTTTTGCTATGATTAATCAAACTTGTTAATAAAATAAATTTATATAATTTATAATATGTTGACAAGATCTGTAACCTGGAGTTTCATGTAATTTTGGTTTAGAGATTGGGGCTAGGAAAGTTATGGATTTATTTGCAATGCTGAAAATTGCTGTGTTATTTTACTGTTGTATTCTATATTCTTATTTTATTCATGGCTTTATGTATCCTGACATAGCCTACACAAGATCAAATCATCTTGTATTAACATAATTTTGACAGGAAATAATAACAGGGGGGTCGTCACATTTTGTGCAAGACCCTGAAAGTGAACAACATAAACGCATTAACACAAAATAAACTAAAACCTTTAAACAAATTACAATTCAAAATAATGATAAGTACATAATAGATCTAATGCTTACACAATTAGAATCATCAAAATTCAATTAAAAAAAATTGGCGTCTTCTTCTTCTGATCAAAGGGCACAATATTTTAAAATACTAACATTTTAGCACAAATGTCTTACATCACTCTACACCACATAAATTTGTTACAAAAATATGAATAATTATTTTAAATAGTTGCTTATTAAAGAAATCTTAGTAATGTCATTCATAAATGCAAGTAGACCTCTATTTAAGATTTGGCTGTTTTATATTTTATTAAAAACATATATTAAAAATTAAAATAAGTCTTAGCTTATCCAAATAAATATTTACAATCATTAGTAATGAGTGTGTAGGAAAAAAAGAAGAGAATTTTTTCACCATTGCCTTAGATTTTTACACAACACTAGATAATTTACTGTTTTGAACATTCTTACTTTATATGAGAATCAGATTAACAATTTTTATCATTTCACATATAACATATACTAAACAAATTTAAAGAACCGTTGAACATGTCAGTTCGTCACATTAGGACTTACTTTAAAAGTAAAATATACCATAAATGTCTGCACTCACCCCATTTTATAGAAATTGTATTTGTCCTTTTTTCGCCCTTTACTTTCTGAAATAAGGATTCCCAAACAATAAATATGCAGGAATATGAAATCACAGTTTTATCTTCTTCACCACTACAATGTCCCTCCTCAAAAATCCTACCATTTAAGCTCAAAATTCTACACACACCCATTTTATGCTGTGTTCTCTTTCTTATTTAATTTTCAAATTGTGATGTCACATCAAGCTCAAGGGTAATTGTTGGGATATGTGGCCGCAAAGGTACTTCAATATGTGCCATTATCTGCATGTTCTGGCGGAGTCTTTTTTTCAGTGAATTTAACATTGACACATATGAAATAAAAATTGAATTATAAGTAAGCTAGCTATTTGCCTTCCTCTGACCTATCATTTAATTAATTGTGTGTTACCATTTTACAAGTATAGACATGTGATTAAATAACTATAAATAAATCAAAATCAATTTTTTGATTATTTATTAAGTCCACTTAAGCCGCCACTCTCACAGTAGACCAGACTGCTGATGACAGGGAGATGGAGGTTCAAATCTCAGTCGGGTGTACTGAGAGTGGTTTTTACAAAATGGTTTTCCACTCTCCCTCTACACAAATGTGGGTACACTTGCTCTAAATATAACCTTCCTAATCTCTAAAACCTGAATGGGTGGTAAGGCGCGGTGCTAAAAACCCATTTTTTATCACAACTCTATTTTTGCTTGAAGGAGCTTATGATGGTGAATTATTGGAAATTCATAGAATGAGACATCTCACACAATGGGATGGAGTCGCACACATTTCAACTTTGTTTTTTTTAGTCCTATAGTGCTATGATAAAACTATTATCTACACAAATTAATTCAACACTTTTAATAATAATAATCTTAATGGTATATAAACTTAACATAATTTGGTTTGGAAATCAATTGAATTTTCTTGTAAAATTATATTTGCCATTAAAAAACCAACTTAAAACAACATTAACTAACATTGATTGTATAAAAAGGAGTTTAAAACAAATAAATAAAATGTACCAAAATTGGCCTAACTTCATTATGGTCATGGAAACTATGAACAAATTAAATTTCTCTAATAGTGAATTGATTTGACATTTTAACAAAAAAAAAAAAGTCACTGCCAATTTAAATAATTTATAATAATTAATCATAGTGTACATAAATCTGCACAAATTCTCATTCTAAAACCTGACTTCACTTTAGAAAATGAATTAGTTCAAATATATTTACAGTGTATAATTAGTGAGAATTCTTCCCTTTTGAGTTTTGATGTACAATAATTATTGAACCATAAAATTAGTCTGAATTTGCTTCTTTCCTGATTTAGGGGTTTGTACACTTTGTTAACTTTGTTCAGCCTGAAGATTTCAGTTTCTCCCTGATGTATTACCATATTTTAAGCTACACCATCTACTGCAAGGTAAGCTACCTTTCAGGGTAAATTAAGTGTAAATATGTACTCTCTACTACTCTTATTCCTAATAGTATAGCATAGTTCTGTTTTGTATTTATTTATACATATTTATCACATGGCCAAAATTGCTGATTTATTTTAAGACATTAAATGGGTTATTTAATAAAAGTATGTGTTCATGACTGTTCAAACTGCTAAAAATCTGTAATTCACATGCTATGCAAGTATTTTGGTTTTCATTGATACGGCATTTGGAAATAGATAACTATGAAAATAAATACCTCAGATGTTAAAGTTTATTTTTGTCTACCGACTCAATACTATGGTTCAGTAGTAATAATTACTATTGCACCATAATATTTAGTCTGTAGATATTGTTTTTAGTGCCAGAAAGAGTTTCAGCTCTATTATTTTATTTTCATTTACTTTAAGCAACAAAATAACACAATTTAAGTATAACTAAACACCTGTATAAAATTTATCCTCTCAAACTGAGCTATCTATAGTTATATTTATTGCAAAACCTAATGTTATTGGCCAAACATAATATGAATTTCTGCTGGAAGAAATATGTTCAATGTTAGTTATATAATTTTTCAAATAGAAATTGTAAGTCCAAGTTTGTTAACAAACACCTTATTAACTCTTTCTTGTTACCTTTTATCCAGCATATTCTGACAGCAATAATATAAACAAAATCAGAAGCCAAAAATTAGCCCTCTTTCTTAAAAACTTGGATACTTTATGTTGATATAGTTATAAACCTTTAGAATTTTATTGTAAAAATAAAATACTATTGTTGTTTCTTGTTAATTGGTGTTTTATTATTTTTTTCTACATTTAATTAAGCTAATGATTTATTTTGTCTAACCCTGCTTCATTTGGCTGAATGGTCATAAGTCTCACTCTCGTGTTAAACTGGTTTGCTGAAGACAAGATTGGGGATCAAATCCTGGTCGGGCCTACTGAAGGTGGTTTTTCCTAGATTGTTTCCTACTCCTTCCATGCAAATGATTACCTCTAAAATGGTTCCTTTTCATCTCCACCCCATTAAAGTAATTATCATATTGTCACTTTAGTACTACAACTGGGCAACTTAAAAATAACCAATTTGCAGGAAACTGCTTTGAAAATTTTATCTAAAATCTATGCTCTAGAGCTAACAAATATTTCATAAGAATTCTGAAGTTAATTGTTGAATTGATTAGAAATGAACCATACTTTGAGATAGGTTCCTAATATTTTTGTAAAATTGATGATTTTTTGATAAAAATATCTACTTGTTGCACTGGTCCTAAATATATATTATGATAGTTATTTATTTGTAAACTTGTTATAAGCATCCTTAAGCATGTTTATTTAAAAAAAAAATAGAAATATGCACAAACATTATTTTAATTATTCACTCTCATTATCAGATGATGAATGGTCTCTAACTCCTTGACGTTTTGGGTCTTATTGATGCGGTAGATTTTCATGAAATGGCCAGTATTCTGGTCCTAATGCTGGAGGAACCAACTTGAATAGAGAAGTCAAATCATCGTAATTTTCCTTTGTTATAGGCAGGATAGAGGCATATAAATAATTTGTGTCTGACAATGAGAACTTGTTGGTATTCCTTGTTTTTTTGTTACAATCCAGAATTCTAAACTCCTCATTAAAACTTTCTTTGAATTGTGTAATGAATGGGTGTTTTTGTGTGAAATTTAGCCAGTACATCTTCTGCCAGCTTACTGGCTTTCTTGTTTCATCTTCTTTTCTAATGGTCATGTGGCGAGCTAGATGAGATTTCCAATCGATAACTTTATCATTGGTTATTTCATGAACAATATAAGGTTTGTCACTCTTTCTTCTTGCGCTTTGAGCAATAGTCTTCCAGTCGGCAGGCCAATTCTTTTTCCCGACTCTTTGTTGTTCCGTAGTGATGGCTGAATGTCTGGAGTTGCATTCCATTTCACTATGACCAACGACAATAAATTTTAAATCTATGGTTTCTAGGTTGGGTAATTCCTGAACAGCGGTCGAGCACATTGCAGCAACAAATTTGTTTGGATTCTGTCCTCCACAACAGTCACTAAAACAGGAAATGTGATTTACCAATGGTGGAAGAGATTTGAAATATTGATACAGGCAGCTTGCAATTTCACAGCTTCCTCTTTTGCCTTCTACTTCTAACCACATGAAACAATCCCCTTGTTTTGAATTTATGTTTAAGCTCTGAAATTAAACAGTTTTAGGTGTTGCTGTAGCGTTTATTGAAATAACCACTACAAGAAAAGATTAAAACATCAACGAAGCACTGGTGAAGTAATACAAAGTGGACTTATCATGCCCCATCGTCCTATGTTATTGTATTACGTCTCCCGAGCCGGCCTCCCGAATTACACTCCACTATAAACTTTGTGCTAAGACTGACTGAATGAAGCACGGAGTTCAAGTCGGCGCAAGGTGTCATGGGAAAGGTCGTGTGACGTATGTTGCCCGAGACGTCAGTGAGCGATAGAAACTTTTAGTCTGGATCGTTCTCCATGCTCCACCACGCTTCTCGAACCTTCCTCTCGCGTCTAGATGTTCCGTCCCTCTTGTGTCATGTGTTGTGTTTCTCCTTTGTTTTGGCTTTCCCCCTCTTCCCCCTCTTTGAGCTAAAATATTGGCATAAATACTGGTGTAGAATAGATGAATAATTACTCTTGTCTGGACTTCCTCCAGGAACACGTTGGTGTTCAGGATGAACACTAAAGGTATAAAATTCTCTTTCGGCAAATGTGTATCAAAATTCCCTTTTGGCTAACATTTGAAATTTAATGAACAAGTCCAATCTTTCAAATAGAAACATAGCATTATTGTTGTCGTCTTGTAGACACGGAGACCCCCTTCCGGGTTGTGTCTAGTAACATTAAGTAATATCATGGAAATGTCGAATTTTTTATGGTTACATTTACAGCCTGTTTGGCTTAAGAAAATTTAAATCTACTTAGAATAATTTTGCGGGAATTAATGTTCCTTTGTAGAATGTAGGCTAAAAATCCCCTTTTGGGTTTTTGTCAACATTTATAACTATTGTAGAAAAGCTAACCTTTTATTCAAAAGACAAAATTATAGTCTGTGCGACTAAGAAAAATGTAATTTGTATCTTTAAATATTGATTTGGTTCTTTTCTCTATGTAATTGTTTTTGATAATTTGTGAGTAAGAGATAGTTGAGTTACTGCTAGATTAAAGCAGAGCGTTGCCTTTTCGCAACTTGACCATTGTTGACTTAGAGCCTTCAGCTCACTCGTTAGATTTAGTCTTTTTTGGTAAAGTCTTTAATACTTTAAAAGTTTACATTTGTCGTTTTTACGACTTGAACTATTGATGATTGAGACGATCATTGAAGATTTAGATTATTATGAGTTTATAATATAATGTTCATATATATATATATATATCCTTTTGTACCATATTTAAAATATTCAACTTATTTATATATAAATAAAATACCTAATACTGTTACCTATTCTTTATGTTGCATACGTACCCTTGTTTTACCTAATGATGGGAGGTTTTTTATGGCAAATATTTGAAATATTTCTAATAATAAATATTTGTAGAGAGGATTCGCGGAGACAGAACTCAAATGGACCTGTGTACTGTCCATTTGTTTTATGTTGGTCCTATCGGCTCCTCTGAAATATTTGTCTTTTTTTTATCTTTTGAATTTTCTACAAAAGATATTGTTTTTGTTGTTGTGCACCAGCCTTAATTCGTCGTTGAATTAAGGGGGTGTTATAAAACAGATCATTGTTGGTAGGATCGGTTGAAGCCAACATAACTTTCTGGAGATCAAAATTGCAGCTTACAAAGGTCCCATTTGAGTTTTGTGCTTGCTCTTTGTCTTGCTTTTTATTGGCTCGAGCTCTGTCTTTTACTAAAATATGATACATAAATTTCTTTAATTTAATTTTTATCAATTCCAGGAGTGTTGTAAGCCATGCATGTAAGATACTGATCTTTTTTGGGGTGGTGGAAACTGAGATTGTACTCTATGAAGATTTTTCTGTAAGTATGGGCACTAGCTACTTCATGGCCATTTTCTGTGCATGATGATTTATACATGCTGAGAATAGTCTTGCAGTAACCCCTACTTGTCGTAAGAGGCAACTAAAAGGGGAGGATTCTGTGCAGGACGTACCTCCTGCAGGAAAAACCTATCCAATATCTTTCCTTTCACCTCCTTTTCTTCTTCCTTCCCTTTCACTCCTTTTTTCATTCTTCTCCTTTCGCTTTCTCTCTCTCCTTACCTTTTTCTTTCCTTCCCCTGGCGTTCAGTCCTGCCCAGAGACTTTTGGCCCCTCCGTTGACGATCTTGGCATCTAACACGGCTTTCCTTGGAAAATTATTAGATACCACTGCCTTTGAGCTCCTGAGTGAAAATGCGCCGGTTGTAATATCTTAGTAGAAGGGCCTTAGGGATGACAATAACCGGGTACCCTACCTTGAGAAAAGACCGGTTGCGTTCATGGCCCGGACGTAAAATTGGCACTTTCCTGCACCCATTTGCTGCGATGAACCCTCTCCTGGCGCTGCCCCATGCGAAGTTTGTCATGTCTAGCGTCGTGTGGGGTTTCCCGCCAGGAGGGTTAACAGGGCCTCATGTGGTAAAACCTACCTGGATCACCCTGGGTCTACGATCGGAGTATTGTAAAGGTTGTCCCCAAAAAAAGGCATGGCCAACTCCATTGTCGCCGCTGACACCTTACTGTTCGCTAGCACCGTACTGCCAAACCCCGCTGGCAACTTACTTCCCGGCCCCTCACAGGGCCGTAATATAGATAAGAGGCTGAAACGGGTCAGGCCGTCCAGCCCATCAATGGAAAAGGTCCAGGAAGGGGTGAGGCCCCAGCCCGCTTCCTGGTGATGTCTAGAGTCAATGCCGATGAAAACCTTAAGCGCGTCAGCCCATTTATCCTCGAAAGAGCGAAAAATGGTGCGAATGGTGCTGCAAAATCGGACGTTTCGATAAAGAAATTTCTTGATGCCACTATTTTGATTCAGACTGCAACTGACGTCCAGTCGTCAGACATTATGGCTATTACTGAAATACTGTCGAGTAATACGGCTTATATACCGGTGAAGGTTGAACCTCACAGGTTCCTCAATGTTTGCAAGGGAGTGGTCCTCTGCTTTGACCTCGACTGCGTGAGCATTGAGGATATATGTGAGGAGATTTTCCCCCAGCATGTCACCGAAGTATACCGTATTGTCACCAAAAAGAACAGACAAAAGAAAAAAAGATGGATACGTATATCCTTACATTTGCGACTACTACCCTTCCGAAGGAGGTCCGAGCAGGTTTCCACGTGCTCAGGGTCCGGCCGTATGTCCCTAACCCCCGGCGCTGTTTTCAGTGCCAGGAATTTGGGCATACGAAGCTGCGATGCCGTGGTAAGCCGACCTGTGCAGATTGTGGACAAGAAACTCCCGACAAACCGTGTGAGTCTCCTAAATACTGCGTCAACTGTAAGGGCCCGTATTCTGCCTGGTCTCGGACCTGTCCGAAATGGAAGGTAGAGAAAAAAGTCCTGGAGATTCAATCCGAAAGAAAGATCTCTTATGCCCAGGCACGCAAGGAATACGTATCCATTCAGGCTTCGGTATTTCAGACCTCATACAGAAATATTTTAAGTCAGTCCTCCTCCTGCCCCCCCGTCCCCCGAGTCCTCGGGGTATCAAATCACGTTCGACCTATGGTTAGTTCGACGCTCTAGCCTCTGGGTCTTCAGAAGTAGGAGTTGGTGCCGGAACAAGCGAGGCCGCAAAGGCGATTCCCAGTGGTGGTCAGAAGAAAGCCCAGCGAGGGACCACTGATACATTTTAATAAAAAAAAAGCGTCGAGGGCAATAATAAAACTTTCACGCGAGGATCCAATGCCCCAGTCTCTTCTGGAAAAACAAAACCCTCTCTTGAAAAGAGAGGTCCAGGAGAAACTTGGAAAGGCAAGAGGACCTTAAAAGGTCTTAAACCAATTTATGTTTTTAAGGGATAGCGTTATGGATTGCGCGGATTAATATAGTTAATATATTTAAATGTCGCTACTACAATGGAATTGTAGGGGTTTCTATGCTCGTGTAGAGGAAATTAGACAACTGATTTCTTCCCTGCATCCTTCCATCTTGTGTTTGCAGGAAACCCACTTCCGCCCAACTGATAACCCGATGCTTCGTGGGTACGATGTATCGTACCGACAAGCCATACTTTGATCGGGCTAGCGGAGGTGTGGCTATACTCGCACGAAGCAATGTATACCATAAAAATATTAATATAGTTTCTGATCTCCAAGTGATCGCTGTCCGAATCTCCCTTACTATGGAAGTGACAGTATGCTGCATCTACCTCCCACCAGGTGAACGCGTTTCAAAGAGGAGTCTAGAGGCCCTCTTAATACAACTTCCCGCCCCCTATATCATCTTGGGGGATTTTAACGCTCATAACCTGGTGTGGGGTTCTAATTTTACAGACGCCCGTGGGAGGATGGTAAAGGATATTCTTGTCTCGGGTGTTAATGCACACCGGGACACAAACTCACTTCTCCACCTTTAATGGTGTAGCCTCTGCCATCGACCTTATTCCATGTAGGCCTGGAATCACTGCCCACTTCCTTTAGGAAGTTCACTCGGACCTATGTGGCAGCGATCCTTTTCCCATTCTGATTTCAGCACTTAGGAGATCCACCCGGTATAGCACGGGTACCAGAATGGGTGCTTAAACGTGTTGACTAGGAAGAATTTCGCGAGCTCGCCTTATATGATGAATCCCATTCTCATGACATCGATGTTAGGGTCGGACATTTTAATTCGATGGTAATTGCAGTGGTGAGGGCTTCGTTTCCTAAATCCTCGCCTTATCTTGCGCCACCGTCCAGTTCCCTGGTGGAAATAGGAATGTCGGTTGGCCATCTCTGACCGTCGAAGGGCCCTACAACCATCGACATCCCACTAAAGATAATCTAGAGTCATTCCGTATTCTACGTGCTCGAGCTCAACGTATCATTCGTGAAAGCAGAAGAGAGTTTTGGAGACAGTTTATATATATCCTTACTATTTCCACTCGAACAACTAAAGTTTGGGACAATATTCGTAAATTACGTAGTAGCAAAAATACCATTAATAATATACCTGCCCTCATGTCAAATGATTCGCTTGTCACCCCTGCTTTGGAGGTCGTCAAAGTATTGGGCTCTATGTTCACCGCAATTTCTAGCACTGCGAAATACTCAAGTGAGTTTGCAGCGCATAAGTGGAGCATAGAGCACCATTCTATTGACTTTGGTTAGAGCCGGTGGGAGGATTAAAACTCCCCCTTTACTTAAGATGTACTGACGTATGCTATGTCCCAGGTGGGTAGCACAGCTTCCGGCCCCGATGACATTCATTACGATATGTTTTGCCAGCTACCCCCTGATGGATGGGGCATATCTGTTCGACTTTTACAACGCTGTTTGGGGATCTCATCAAATCCCATCACTATGGAGGCAAGCAACCGTTATACCAATACATAAAAGTGGCAAGGATAAATTAAGGCCAACTAGTTATATAGACCGATAGCCTTAACTAGTTTTGTATGCAAATTTTGGAAAAATGATAAATAAATAATTAATATGGTATTTAGAATCCCGCAATCTGCTATCAAATATTCAATGTGGTTTTCGCCGTAATTGATCCACGGTGGAACATCTCGTCCGTCTCAAGACTGCTGTTCGTGACGCCTTTCTCCATAAACAGCATCTTTTGGCAGTTTTGTTTGATTTGGAAAAGGCGTACGATCGCACATTGTGGTACGGCATTTTAAAACTCTTTTTTATTGGGGGTTCCGGGGAAATCTCCCTGTTTTTATATCTAATTTTATGTCAAATAGACACTTCCAGGTAAGGTTAAACAACACCTTATCCGATGATTTATTCAAGAAAATGGGGTGCCTCAGGGCAGTATTCTTATCTGTACGTTGTTCGCCATCGCAATAAATCGTATTGTGGACAACGTGTGTTTATCTGTCCGTTCATGCCTTCTCGTGGATGACTACGCAATTTATTGCAGTTCATCGAGTCTCCACAGGGCTGAACGGCAGATACATATCTCTGTCAACAATCTGTGGTCGTGGGCATCGCGAAATGGCTTTCGCTTCTCTGCAACCAAGACGACGGTCGTCCACTTCCATAGATTACGTGGAATACAACAAGCCCCCATTATTTTAATGAACCACGTTGTTTTACCAGTTTGAGAGACCGATGGGTTTCTGGGACTTTTATTTTATTTTAAATTAACTTGGATCCCCCACATCAAAGACCTGAAAGCGAGGTGTATAAAAGTACTCAACCTGCTCAAAGTGGTTAGCGGTCGGTCCTGGGGTGCTGATAGGGAAACCTTGATGCGCCTGTATAGGGCCTTGGTAAGATCTAAACTAGACTACGGCAGTTTCGCTTATGGATCAGTGAGAACCTCGGCGTTAAAGGTGTTGGATAGTGTCCACCATGCTTGCATACGACCTGCTACTGGTGATTTTCGTACCAACCCAGTCTTCAGCATCTGTGTCGATGCCGGTGAGCCCCCTCTTCATTACGGCGGTCCTATCTTCTCGCATCTTACGTGTCGAAACTACACTGCATGCCAATGCATGTTGCCTACCGTCCTGTTTTTCATCCCCCTAACCGTGTATTGTATGAAAACAAATGGCGTAGTACAAGGCCGGTTGGAATCAGGATGCTATCGGTTTTCGTCACGTGTAGGATAGTACTGCCAAAGGCTATTCCCACAACCCCAGGTCGAGTATCTCCTTTGAAGATACTACTACCTCAACGCTACTTTGATCTTGCCAAGTTCCCTAAAGCGACCACCCCACCGATTATATATGAGAGGACCTTAAATGAGATCTTCTCCACTCGCTTTCAGGGCTTTAAGTGCATCCAGCCTCCGTGGCGTAGTTGGCTAACGCGCCAGTCGTGTTGAGCCAGACCACTGAGGACGGGGAGATCGAGGTTCGAATCTCGGTCGGGTGAACTGGGGGTGGTTTTTCCTAAATGGTTTTCCACTCTCCCTCCACGCAAATGCGGGTTCACTTCCTCTAAATTCAACCTTCCCAATTCCTAATCCATTAGTGTAATTAGTACTTAAGCGTATAACCCAAACGGGTAGTAAGACGCGGTGAAAAAAAAAAAAAAAAAAAGTGCATCCATACGGATGGTTCCAAGTGTTAACCCTTTGTGGGATACGCATTTGTTTTGGAGGGAAAAAAATTTAAAATTTGGTCTACCTATTGAATTCAGTGTTTTTACGGCTGAATTATACGCCATTTTTAAGTATCTGTGTTTTGTTTATCGTAATTGTACCGTTCTGTTCTCATCTGCACGGATTCCATGAGTGTTATGCTGGCATTGTCCACTCTTTACTTCTGGAATCCACTCGTGGAGATGAAACAAGAATAAATTTTAAAAATTGATTCATTAAACACCCAGCTCGCCTTCTGCTGGATTCCTGGTCATGCCGGTCTTTTAGGTAATGAAATGACGGACCAGGCAGCCAAGGAGGCGGTCCATCTGTAGACTTTAAGGGTTATATTCGGCGTGGGGTCTTACCCACCTCGCACGAGCAGTGGGTTTCGTCCCCTGCTCAGAACAAGTTGAGTTCCATAAAGAACGGTGTGTCGCGATGGCCCTCTTCTATGGTTCATCTGCCTCCCGAAGCGGGTTTCGGTGTCATGTTTGTAGACCTGAAGGTTTTTGTTCTTCGTGGGGTCTTATGCACCTGGCATGAGCAGTGTGTTTCGACCTCTGCTCAGAACAAGCTGTGGTCCATAAGGGACGGTGTGTCGCGATGGCCCTCTTCTATACGAAATTCTAGAGAAGATATGGTCATTCTCACAGACTCTGCGTCGGGCATACGTTTCTATCCTACGGATTTTTATTAAGAGGGAACCCACTTCCAATGTGTGAGCTTTACGATGCTCCCTTTAATGAGAGTTGGAGTTCAAAGCAGTAAGATGCACCCATAATTACATTTGAGCTGATATTGGTTGAATGGTTCGCTGATTCCATGGTTCTGGATCAAGTACTTCACTTGGCTGGATTTTGACTACTCGAATCTCTTCTCCACTTATAGTCAGGTTCGGGTTTCGGCACCACTTCTCTCTTGAAACTCCCTCTTTAGTGTTCTCATACACATATAAATAACACTCAGGTCTATTACAAGAGAGTTTTATTCATCAAATAACAATACTCGAAGAGAGAGAGGGTGAAACATACCTAACGTTAGATGCTGAAATCATACACAATGGCCATTACAAAAACAATATCATAACAAAAGACCTGGGGCACGACCCCAAGTTCAAAAATGGTTTACCAAAGAATCCAAATACATTTATAGTTAAATTGAGCTTTGTACAAATCTGTTCAGAATAATAACCTACAGTCTTAGGTACTTCCTTAAGGGAATTAGCTCGCTGCCACCAGCGACTTTCAATTTTCCAAAGTAATTGACAAGGAGCCCTAGATAAAAGTTTATCATAACAGCCTTTCTGAGGCGCAATAGAAATATACAATAAAGATGCATCATAGAAATAATTACCATAGTCGTGTAACCTAACAACTGACAAAGCTAGCAAACTAAACATGTGGGCTCGCGGCCCTGGTTTGACCAAAGTATCAATCTGCAATAAATTACATTCTCAATAATACAAGTAACACAATCATTTAACATGATGTGACTAAAGTACAGAAGGGTATCATTCAATAAATATATAGGTAAACAAATATTAAATTTTAATCTAATATCGCCAAACAGTAATTTTGAAATCATTATTGCCAAACAGAATTTTGAAACAGACAAACTAAACCTATCAAACACTAAAGTGTCTCACCTGGAGAATGTAGCGAAATGTGTTCTGGCACAATAGAGTCCTGCCATTATATACACCGATAACAATCACGTGCTCTCAGAGCGCGGGAAGCAAAGATTGGAGAGGGGTAAAGGGGAGTGCACTGTTCTGGAACTTGCTCGCTCAGCCTCGGCTTAATTCAAACCGCGCGCCGTACATAGAACTGTTTCTATCACAACACTCTCGTCGGCGCTCACGGATCTGCGCATGTCGACTGTCTCTTGTTTTTTTCTTTGGGCGAGGCACACTCGGAGTCGGATACCAAACCACGGTCTCTCGGTTCAGTTGGATATTAGCCGTGCCGCGATGTGTATGTTGTGTGGAGCCTTCGTCGAGACGAGCCAAATGGGGGCAGAATCGGTGAGCCAAACAATCCTTTTCTTTAGATGTTGTAAAAAGGTTACACACCGACCGCGCTCTAGTGGGTTCTTCGGGGGGGAGGGGGGACTGATCGTTTTACTGGCCGAGTGGTGGTTACCTGAAGCGAAGGAGGTGGAGGGGTGACCTGGTGTGTCCACTCGTTACCAGGTGGCCCTGCCTGTCTCGTTCGGGGCTGTCACCAGGTACCGTTCCCGTACGGTCGACGCACAACAATACCCCCCTGTACAGTTTATCCGTTCCTAGACGTGAGTTTTACTCGCGGTCACTTTGAACACTTTTTTCGAATTTTGGTTTGGATACTTGACGCACTCACTTTGTTTCAGACTAGGCTCGTTCTTTTTCTTCCTACATTTTGCGCGAAGGCCTCATCTGGAGCTGGTCTCGGTGTGCCTTGATTTCGTCTGCTTGCGGGTTCGAATCTAGTAGAAGCTGGTACATGTGTTGTCCGCACTGTCTCTGCATGGTGTAAGGCCCTGTCCACCTGAGGCAGAATCTGGCGTGGATCCCTTCGGATGCGTTGGACAATGGGTGGTTCCTCATAAGGACGCTGGCTCACATGGGCAAGGGGGTCCTTTTCAGCTGCTGCCCTCCTCCCTACGTTTTGTTTCTGGTACTTCTTTTGGTGTAGTCTCGCCTCCGTGTGTTGGGAAACTTGTCTTTGGACTCGTTGTTGACGTAGTTCGGCAGCTTCTGGGGTAGTTGCAGGCTCAGGTTCTTCTGAATCCCAGTCTTCGGGTCGTCCGAGCAGTTGCACAAAGATAATTTCGCTGGGGTTAGACCCGGTGGCCTCGTTTCTTCTATTTCGGATGTGGAAAAGGATTTGGGGAATGGCCTTGTCCTATTGGCGATGATCCTTCCCTTGGAGACTCGTGCGAATCCCCGCCTTTAGCTCTTTATTCCTCTGTTCTACTGGATTCTCCCTTGGGTGGCACGCTTCGGTTGACACCTTTTGTTTTTTCAGGTGCGGCAGTTCTTCCACCATGCGGATGAGTTAAATGGTGGACCGTTGTCTGTGAGAAGTGCTGATGGGTATCCTCACCGGGGGATGATTTCTTGTTCCAAGACTCGTTGTATTTGGGGAACGTTGGACTTCGAGTGGGGAAAGGCTTACGTCCATCGGGAAAAGAGGTCGGTGATGACTAAGAGAAATCGCTTCCCTTTGGTTGACGTGGGGTAGGTCCCCATGAGGTCTATTGCGACCTTTTTCCATGGTGAAGTAGGCTCCCTGGTTTTCCATGGTTTCTTCGTCATTCTCCCTAAGTCTTCATCGTAGCGCATGTATGGCAAGCTTGGACGTGTTTTCTTACGTCTCTGTTTACTCCCATCCAGGAGTATTGCTTTCTGAGATTCTGTAAAGTATTCTTTTCTCCTGGGTGACCCGCCTCAGCGTGGTCGGGGAAATATTTTATAATCTCTTCCCTCTTCTCGCGTGTGGCCGTGATCGTCATGGCTTGATCTGGATATTCTCTATACAGCAGCGCACCATCCTGATACGTGAATCTGGTCGCATGGAGTTGTTCTTAGCTAGATCGTTGGTCGACGGGAATTAACGCATGTCTTTCAGCCATCTTATTTGATTCTGTATGTGGGGATCCGTGCGTTGAGCCTTGATGACCATCTCGGGTATTGTCGGGGTGGAAGGTAGGTTGAGGAGGCGGAGGGACTCGGGAGGTGGAAGAGGAGCTTCTGCTGGCATCATCCGGTTCCATTCTATTGTGTCCTCCTCCGTGGACTCTTCTCCTGGGTATATTGATAGAGCATCTGGTAGCTCGTTCTCCTTTCCTGGTCGGTGTTAGAGCGTGAAGTTATACTCTTGTATTAGCAGAGACCAACGTGTTAGCTTAGATCGGCTGTGTTTCATATTGTTTAGCCACGTCAGGCATTTCGCTTCTGTTCTTAGTGTGAACGTTTTTTTTGTTATATCTGATATCTTTTGATTGCCCATATTATGTCGCGGCATTCTTGCTCGTAGTTGTGACAACGGCGTTCCGCGGGTGACAGCTTTGCGCTAACATAGGAAAAATTTTTTCAGTGTCCTTCGAATTCTTGCTAAAGGACCGCGCCTAATCCTGTACCGCAGGCGTCTGTTTGAAGACAGAACCCCCTGCGGGACAGGGTTTATAATAGTCCCGCAGTAACCCCTTCTTGTCGTAAGAGGCGACTAAAAGGGGAGGCTTCTGTGCAGGACGGATCTCGTGCAGGAAAAACCTATCCTAAATCTTTCCTTTCACCTCCTTTTTTCTTCCTTCCCATTCACTCCTTTTTTTCATTCTTCTCCCTTCTCTTTCTCTCTCCTTTGCTCTTTCTTCCCTTCTCCTGCCGTTCAGCCCTGCACAGAGACTTTTGGCCCCTCCTTTGACGACCTTGGCATCTGACACAGCTTTCCTTGGACGATTATTGGATACCACTGCTTTGAGCTCCTGAGTGAAAATGCGCCGGTTGTAATATCTTAGTAGAAGGGCCTTAGGGATGACAATAACCGGGTACCCTACTTTGAGAAAAGACCGGTTGCGTTCATGGCCCGGACGTAAAATTGGCACTTTCCTACACCCACTTGCTGCGATGACTTCTCTCTCGGTGATGCCCTATGCGAAGGTTGTCATGTCTAGCGTCGTATGGGGCCTCTCGTCGGGAGAGTTAACAGGGCCATATGTGGTAGTACCAACATGGATCACCCTGGGTCTACGATCCGAGTACTGTGTAGGTTTTCCCCTAATACGGCATGGCCGATCTCCTTGTCACCGCTGGCACCGTACTGCCTATTTCTGCTGGCACCTCACTGCCCGACCCTTCATCGGCCGTAATGCTGATAAGAGGCGTAAACGAGAAAGACCGTTGAGCCCAATATCAAATATTCAGGAAGTGTTGAGGACTCAGCCCCGCTTCTTGGTAATGTCTCGAGTGGAGAACGATGAAAACCTCAAGCGTGTCAGCCCATTTATCCTCGAAAGAGTGATAAATGGTGCAGCAAAATCTAATATTTCAATTAGAAAGCTGCGCGATGGCACTATAATGATCCAAACAACGACAGATGTTCAATCAACAAGTATAATGGCTATTAATGAAATACCGTTGAGCAACACGAGCCGGTTGAAGGTAAAGGTTGAACCCCACAGGTTTCTCAATGTTTGCAGGGGAGTGGTCACTTGCTATGACCTCGACTGTGTGAGCGTTGGGGAGATCTGTGAGGAGCTCGCCCCCCAGCATGTAACCGAAGTATACCGCATTATCATTAAAAAGAACGGAAATGAGAAAAAGACGGATTCATATATTCTAACCTTTGCGACTCCTACCCTTCCAAAGGAGGTCCGAGCAGGCTTCCACGTGCTCAGGGTCCGGCCGTATGTCCCTAACCCCCGGCGCTGTTTTCAGTGCCACGAATTTGGGCATACAAAGCTGCGATGCCGTGGTAAGCCAACCTTTGCTGATTGCGGGCAGAAGGCTCACGATACACCGTGTGAGTCTCCTAAACTCTGCGTTAACTGCAAGGGCCCGCACTCTGCTTGGTCTCGGGCCTGTCCGAATTGGAAGGCAGAGAAAAAAGTCCTGGAGATTCAAACAGAAAAGAAGATCCCCTATGCCCAGGCGCGTAAAGAATATGTATCCAACAAGCTCCGATATTTCAAACATCATACAGTCAGATTGTAAGCCAGAACATAAATTGTCCTAACTGCCACTGCGCAGTTAATCTTTCAAAGACATCCACGCGACCTGTGCCATTGGTCTCTACTCGAGACAATAATAGTCATAACCCGCCAACTGATTTGGTGCAGAAAGTTTTAAAAAAGACGATACAGTCACAGAGATCGCCTTCTCCACCCATACCCCCGAGGGTCCCTCCTCAGGGAACCCCCCCGAGCCCTCCTCGGGGAACCCCCCGTGCCCTCCTCGGGGAACCCCCCGTGCCCTCCTCGGGGAACCCCCCGGGCCCTCCTCAGGGAACCCCCCGGGCCCTCCTCGGGGAACCCCTCCGGGCCCTCTTCGGGAAACCCCCTCGAGCCCAAAATTACGTGCGGCCGTTGTTGAGCCGCTCGATTCCGCCTCTGGGACACCGGAGATTGGGTTGAGTGGTGGAACAGGTGAGGCCGCAAAGGTGATTCCCACTGGTGCCTTAAAGAAGGACCAGCGAGGGACCACCGACAAAATTACATTAAAGAAAGCGTCGAAGGCCTTGACTAAGCCTTCGCGCAAGCACCCAACGACCCAGTCTCTCAAGGAAAAATCAAAACCTCTCCTGAAGCGGGAGGTCCAGGAGAGACTGGGAAAGGCAAGAGGACCCAAAAAGGTCCTCAACCAATTTTTATTTTTAAGAGATAATGTTATGGATTGCGAGGATAACTAAACTTTATATTAACAAATAATGTCGCTACTACAATGGAACTGTAGGGGTTTTTATGCTCGTGTAGAGGAAATTAGACAACTGATTTCTTCCCTGCATTCTTTTCATCTTGTGTTTGCAGAAGACCCACTTCCGCCCAACTGATAACCCGATGGTTCGTGGGTACGATGTATATCGTACCGACAAGCCATACTTTGATCGGGCTAGCGGAGGTGTGGCTATACTCGCACGAAGCAATATATACCATAAAAATATTAATATAGTTTCTGATCTCCAAGTGATCGCTGTCCGAATCTCCCTTACTATGGAAGTGACAGTATGCTGCATCTACCTCCCACCAGGTGAACGCGTTTCAAAGAGGAGTCTAGAGGCCCTCTGAATAAAACTTACCCGCCTCGGTGGCGTAGTTGGCTAACGCGCTAGTCGTGTTGAGCCCGACTGCCGAGGACGGGGAGATCGAGGTTCGAATCTCGGTCGGTGAACTGGGGGTGGTTTTTCCTAAATGGTTTTCCACTCTCCCTCCACGCAAATGCGGGTTCACTTCCTCTATTCAACCTTTCCAATTCCTAATCCATTAGCGTAATTAGTACTTAAGCGTATAACCCGAACGGGTAGTAAGACGCGGTGCTAAATAAAAAAAAAAAAAAACTTCCCGCCCTCTATATCATCTTGGGGGATTTTAACGCTCAGTACCTGGTGTGGGGCTCTAATTTTACAGACGCCCGTGTGAGGATGGTAGAGGATATTCTTGTCTCGGGAAACCTGGTGTTAATGAACACCGGGACCCAGACACACTTCTACACCTTCAATGGTGTATCCTCTGCCATCGACCTTACTCTATGTAGCCCCGGAATCGCTGCCAACTTCCTTTGGGAGGTTCATTCGGACCTATGTGGCAGCGATCACTTTCCCATTCTGCTTTCACCACTTCAAGATCCTCCCGGTATAGCACGGGTACCCCAATGGGTGCTCAAACGTGCTGACTGGAATAAATTCCGCGAGCTCACCGTATTTCATGAAACCCATTCTGCTGACGTCGATGTTAATGTTGGCTATTTTACTTCGACGGTCATCATGGCGGCGAGGGAATCCATCCCTAAATCCTCGCCACATCCGTGCCACCAACCTGTTCCCTGGTGGAACGAGTAATTTCGGTTGGCTATTTATAACCGTCGAAGGGCCCTACGTCTCTTCCATCGACGTCCTACTTTGGAAAATCTGGAGTCTTTCCGGATTCTACGTGCTCGAGCTCGCCGTATCATTCGTGAAAGCAGAAGAGAGTCTTGGAGACAGTTTATTTCTACCCTTACTATTTCCACTCCCACAACTAAGGTTTGGGACAATATTCGTAAATTACGTAGTAGCAAAAATACCAGTAATAATATACCTGCCCTCATGTCAAATGGTTCGCTTGTCTCCTCCCCTGTGGAGGTCGTCAATGTATTGGGCTCTATGTTCACCGCTATTTCTAGCTCTGCAAGCTACCCCAATGATTTTGCAGCGCATAAGCGGAGCATGGAGCGCCATACTATTGACTTTGGTCAGAGCCGGGGGGAGGATTATAACTCCCCCTTTACTGTAGATGATCTCACATATGCTTTGTCCCAGGCGCGTAGCACAGCTTCCGGCCCCGATGACATTCATTATGATATGTTGCGCCTGTTGCCCCCTGCTGGACGGGCATATCTGTTGGACCTTTATAATAGTGTTTGGGGATCTCATCAATTCCCATCACTATGGAGGCAAGCAACCGTTATACCAATATATAAAAGTGGCAAGGATAAATTAGAGCCAACTAGTTATAGACCGATAGCCTTAACTAGTTGTGTATGCAAAATATTAGAAAAAATGATAAATAAACGTTTAATATTGTATTTAGAATCCCGCAATCTGCTATCAAATATTCAATGTGGTTTTCGCCGTAACCGATCCACGGTGGATCATCTCGTCCGTCTCGAGACGGCGGTTCGTGACGCCTTTCTCCACAAACAACATCTTTTGTCAGTTTTCTTTGATTTGGAGAAGGCTTACGATCGCACATTGTGGTACGGCATTTTAAAACTCTTTTTATTGGGGGTTCCGAGGGAACCTCCCTGTTTTTATATCTAATTTTATGTCAGATAGACACTTCCGGGTAAGGTTAAACGACACCTTATCCGATGATTTTATTCAAGAAGATGGGGTGCCTCAGGGCAGTACTCTGAGCTGTACGTTGTTCGCCATCGCAATTAATGACATTGTGGACAACGTGCGGCTACCTGTCCGTTCATGCCTTTTTGTGGATGACTACGCAATTTATTGCAGTTCGTCGAGTCTCCACAGGGCTGAACGGCAGATACAACTCTCTGTAAATAATCTGTGGTCGTGGGCATCGCGAAATGGCTTTCGCTTCTCTGCAGCCAAGACGACGGTCGTCCACTTCCACAGATTACGGGGAATACAACCTGTCCCCAGTATTTTAATGAACCACGTTGTTTTACCAGTCTCAGAGACCGTAAGGTTTCTGGGACTTTTATTTGATTTTAAACTATCTTGGATCCCTCACATCAAAGACCTGAAAGTGAGGTGTATAAAAGCAATCAACCTGCTCAAAGTGGATAGCGGTCGGTCCTGGGGTGCTGATAGGGAAACCTTGATGCGCCTGTATAGGGCCTTGGTAAGATCTAAACTAGACTACGGCAGTTTCGTTTATGGATCGGCGAGACCCTCGGCGTTAAAGATGATGGATAGTGTCCACCATGCTGGCATACGACTGGCTACTGGTGCTTTTCGAACCAGTCCAGACGTCAGCATCTGTGTCGACGCCGGTGGACCCCCTCTCTCTTACCGGCGGTCCTAGCTTCTGGCATCTTACTTGTCGAAACTACACTGCATGCCGGAGTATGTTGCCTACCGTCCTATGTTTCATCCCCCTAACCGTGTCTTGTATGAAACCAAATGGCGTAGTACAAGGCCGGTTGGGATATGGATGCTATCGGTTTTTGACACGTGTGGGATAGTCCTTCCAAAGGCTATCCCCACATCCCCAGGTCGAGTTTCTCCCTGGAAGATACGCCTACCTCAATGCCATTTTGATCTTGCCAAGTTCCCTAAAGCGACCACCCCACCGATTATATATGAGAGGACCTTTTATGAGCTCCTCTCCACTCGCTTTCATGGCTTTAAGCGCGTCTATACAGATGGCTCCAAGTGTGGGGCCTCCGTGGGATGCGCATTTGTTGTGGAGGGAAACCATTTTAATTTTGGTTTACCTGTTGAATCCAGTGTTTTTACGGCTGAATTATACGCCATTTTTAAATCTTTATGTTTTATTTATCGTAAGTGTCACCGTTCTGTTCTCATCTGCACGGATTCATGAGTGCTCTGTTGGCATTGTCCACTCTGTACTCCTGGAATCCTCTCATGCAGATGATACATGAGCAAATTTTAAAAATTGATTCATTAAACACCCGGCTCGCCTTTTGCTGAATTCCTAGTCACGCTGGCCTTTCAGGAAATGAACTTGTTGACCAGGCGGCCAAGGAGGCAGCACGCCTGCTCCGGAGGCGAGTCTGGGTGTCATGTTTTTAGATCTAAAGGGTTATGTTCGGCGTGGGGTCTTACGCACCTGGCACGAGCAGTGGGTCTCGACCCTGCTGAGAACAAGCTGCGGTCCATCAGGGACGGTGTGTCGTGGTGGCCCTCTTCTATACGAAAGTTTAGAAGAGAGGAGGTCATCGTGACGAGACTCCGCGTCGGGCATACATTACTAACCCACGGATTTTTATTGAGAGGGGATCCACCTCCAGTGTGTGAATTTTGCGATGCTCCCCTTAGTGTGTACCACATTTTGGTGGATTGTCGTAAATATGCTCCTATCCGCCTGGCTCTTGATTTTAAAGGTGACCTACGTTTTTTATTACGCGGTAGCACTGATGGAGTTATTTGTTTACTCCGTTTTATACGCCAAGCGGATCTTTTTAATGCCATTTGAGTCACTTTTATAAAGTGACTCATCTGGATTTATCTCATATTCAGAACTTTTTAACATTTTAGTACATTTTAATATGTTTGTTCTGTCTTTTTAACGTATTATTTTAACATGTTTTATTATTTTAATGTGTTATATTTTAATATGTTTGTTTTGTAATTTTAATGCGGTGTATACACCTGTGGTTTTATTTTAGCAGGTGTATCACTTCTTTTAATCTAATTGCCCATTTGAGCGCTCCTATGGGTGTCTCAAATGGGCTTTTTCTCATATTGAGAATATTTGTTTTTAATTGTTATACAAATTCTAATATTGTATATTGTTTTATATTTTATGTTTCCACCTGTTTATTCTAACAGGTGGACTATGTGATGTCTCTCTCCCTAATGGAGATTTTACTGTGTTTTTAAATGTCAAGGCCCTAATGACCTCATTGTGTCGATGGGCCTCTAAACAATAATAATAAATAATAATAATAATAATAATATATAATAGTAATAATAATATAGTAATAAAAATAATAATAATAATAATAATAATAATAATAATAATATATAATAATAATTGAAGACAGAAGGGTATCTCGTGGTCGGGTCGGTGCAGGGTCTGGATGTGTTTAAATGCTTCCTTCGTTTGTTCGAAGGCCTTTTGCTCTGAAACGCGCCATTTCCATTTCTGAGTCGCTCCTGATCTGATGATGAGTAGGCTGGGGATCTCGGCCATGTTCGGGATGAACTCTGGTAGCCAATTGCACGTCCGAGGAATTGCTGGAGTTGCTGCCTTGTTCTTGGGATGGGGTATTCTTGGATCACCTTGAGCTCTTCAGGGTTTGGAATATTTCCATTTTGAGGAGATGATTTGTCCCACGTAGCTGATTGTGGTTTTCCCGAACTCGCACTTCTTCATGGCGCCTGTGAGTCGGTATATTTCTAGCCGTTCCAAGACCTTTTTAAAGACGTTCGAGATGTTTTTCGTAAGAGTTTGAAAATACTATAATATTACAAAATTTTCCTTGGTATCCTGCTATGCCCCCGGTGCCTCTTTTAACACGAAGGGCATGATATTGAATTGATAGGTTTCTCCATTGGGTGAGCTGAACGTAGTGAGGTGTCTTCTTACTGGGTCTAATGGGATCTGCCATTACCCAGATTTGAGATCTAAGGTACGGAAGATTTTAGCTGGACCTATCTCTTGGAACAACTGTGGGATGTGAATTCGTGGGCTATTTTCTTTTCTGTAGCCGTTTGAGTAGTCAATAACATAGGCCTGTGAAATTGAAATGTTTGAAAAATACAAGAGAAGTTTTCGATGAGTTTTATGTTATTTGTTGTGCTGATTTCTAAAATGACCTCCATTTTTTTCCATCACGTCAGAATATTTGTAAAATAGATATCGATATTTTTGCTAAAATCCTATTTTAAATGGAATTCTCTCGAAAAATTTTGCATGTACTATCTGGTAACAGTGGTTTTTATCAATTTAAATTTTTGTAAAATAATCGATTCTTGTGAAGCATATTGATTTTTCAGCACTCGATTAATTTTTATAGGTTTAAATGGATGAAAATCACTGTAGCCAGATCGCACGAGCCGCCTCTGGTCGAGAGAAAAACAAAAAGTTCCCTTGAGTTTAAACTTTTTACATCAAAATTATCATGCAATTTCTAGAAGAAAATCACCAACATACTATTATAATTTATTTTTATTAAGGTAACTTACATAAATTAGACGATTGACCAAGAGAAGCAAATATTATGTATAAGTACATGAAAGTTTGAGACAAATTTTAAACTGAGCAAAAAACAAACAAAAAAAGTTTTTATTTAAGTACGTATACTTTTTCCTTAAAAACTTCTTTTTGACATTCTTCTTTTATGTTCAATCTCAGGCCTATCTCGTGTTAACATCCAATAGTAGTCGGCGAGCATGTTATTGTCGCATCTTCCTTGATATTTCCGCTCCAAATCTTTGATGTCATGATGGAACCTTTCACCTTGGTCTTCGCTGACTGATCCTGAATTTTCTGGAAAAAAAATCCACATGTGATGAAGGAAATGTATTTTGACACTAATGGAGCAACCCAAAGCTTGAAATTTGTCCAGCATATTCATAACAATTGCTTTATAGTCATGATCCTTGTAACTACCCAGAAATTTACTGACGACATCTTTGAAGGCAACCAAAGTTTCTTTTTCCTTTGTTGTCATGCTAGTCTCAAATTCTTTATCTTTCATAAGCTTGCTGATATCTGGACCAACAAAGATTCCCTCTTTCAACTTGGCTTTGGATAAACCTGGAAACATTTTGCACAGGTATTTGAAATAATTGCCATCTTTTGGAATAGCCTTGACAATCTGCTTCATTACACCTAATCTTATATGCAGAGGGGTAACAATACTTTTTTTGGATCAACAAAGCTTTTCCGAATCAAATTCTTGGTGCTTGATTCAAGATTTTGTCTTTTCGGGCCATTCTTTTTTGAACCAATGTTGAATCTTATTACGGCTGTCCTTCACAAATGAAACATGGGAACTTTTTATATCCACCTTGTTGACCAAGACGCTTGGAGATAACTTTCAAATCACCGCAAATGGTCCAACCGTGGTCGGCATATTTTATTTTGGACGAGAGCCAGGTTTTCATAGCGTTCTTTTAAATGCACATGGTGTCCAAATGGTACAGATGCATACTGGCTTCCGTGATGGACAGCTTTAAGTCTCCTTTTATCTTAATCGTATGTGATATTAAATTTGCTCCAAATTCCGGGAACATCAGAACAATAGACCTTGTTTTTCACTTCCTCAGTACTTTACAAATTCCTTTTCTCGATTCCTGTACCAATAAAAAGATTTCTTTGGCCAATAAATTTTCACTTTCAATCTGGAGCCTAACAATTCACTGCCTCTTTTGAATGGTCCAGATCTCTAGTCAGATCATTAAGTTCAACCTGAAAGAAGGGCTGAGACGGTATTCTCGCTGACGTGTCTTGTGCGCGCATCGACTTGGGGGCGGGGTGGGGGGGTTTCGGGACCATACCCTCCCCGTCGCTACGTTTTTTTTTAAATCGCCCGGATACACTTTTTTGTTAATATTACCGAGGTTCTTCCGGGTTCGAATCTCTTCCCTTTCGATTTCTTTCCGGGCTGGGTTTACCTAAAAAAAAATAATCTGACAGGTCTCGGGGGGCGTTCGACCGACTATCTGGGATGTATCGCTTGGTTAGTCGTCTCTTTCACTCACCCCGTCGCCTGGCCGGTCCCTTCTTTCTTCTTTTGTTTCGGTGGTTATCGCTTCGCCCCCTTCCACTCCGTCGAGATAACCGACCCTTCCATACTTTTCTCCGTATCGAGTTCGGCGCCTCGTCTATCTCTTCTTCGGTCTTGATCCCCAATGCTGCCACGAGCTCTTCTAGTGCTGAATACGTTTCCTGAGCTGTGGGTGTGTTCTGAGCCTGGGATTTCCAGTCTTGTAGCTCTTCGATGGACGGCAGGGGGTATCCCCACGCGACGGTATCGTCCTTATTACCGGCAGAGCTGGAGTCGATGCGTGGTGAATGTTGGCTATCCAAGTCCCAGATCTCGGCTGTCTCTAGAAATTCTAGATCTTCCTCCGTGATGTCTTCGGGTAGAATGTTGTTGATCCATTCGTAATTTTGGTGCCAGTTGGGTGGCGGCGTGAGGCCGGCCTCTTCGTAAACCCTATTGAATGCTTACTGGGTCGGTGGAGATCGCTTGCTTCTTGCCATTCTTGATAATACTTCTGTTGTTGTTTCTCCCCTCGCCACCGACGACTGAAGCTTCGAAGGTGGGTGGTGGCGTCATACGGCCCGTCTCCGTGGTAGTCGGCGGTATCTTCCCGGCAGTCGACGGGGTCGACGACTTGTTCCTGGTCTTCGCCGACATCTTCCCGCGCTTGGGCGTCGAGGTGGTCAGCGGTGAGGACGGGTGCCTTGTCACCGGGGCCGACGTGGCCGGCTGCGAGGGCGGGCGTCTCGTCGTCAGCGACTTTTTTGACCCCCTCGGCGTGGACGCGACCGGCTTTGACGGCCCCGGTGTGGGCGTTTCGGCGCTTCTTATCCCGGAGGGGCGGGGGGCTTCCGCTCCGGCGCTCGCCACCTCGCCGGTGGGTCCTCGCCGCCCATCAACTCCTCGTACCTCAGCCTTATTATAAGCGGGTACCCGTTATTTTGCATCACGGTCACTAAGGCCTCGTCCCATAAGATCCTTGTGGCCGTCGCGTATCTCTTTAAGGTGCGGCAAAAGGATGCGCGAGTAATTTTACAGTTTTTATAGCATTACGCTTTTTTAGCCGAAATAAATCAAATATTTCTCCAGTAGCAACAAAGAGTTTTGTTTTCTTCACGTGCTAATATCAACAGATATTGAATATCAATCAAGGATGTCCTGGAATTTTGTCAAAACTTTTTCTCTTTATTTAAAAGGTTTTGACAACTTTCCAGTACACCCTTGACAGATATCCAAGATCTGTTGATATTATAACGTGCAGAAAACTAAACTCTATGTTGCTACTGGAGAAATAATTAATTTATATTGGCCAAAAAATTTCAATTCTATAAAAACTGTAAAAATACTTGCGCTCCCTTCGGCCGCACCTTAAGACCTCTCTCCAGTACCCAGCCCTGGAGGCGTTTTCGGGTGTCACGTACTCCCCTTCTGTGCGGAAGGTGAATCTCGGGATATGCCCCACGTCGCGGTAATCCCACAGTCTCGTGGTGTTTGGCGTGTTGTTTGTATCGTTCATAATCGCGGAATGGTCCGGCCGTGGTCCTCTCCTGACCCCCGCCGGCTTCACCCCCCCTCCTATCTTTTCTCACTTGGTACCCTACCTCCCGCTTCCCCCGTTCGCTCTTCCTTCAGAGTAGAATTATCGTTATCAGGGAACAATCGACACCTTTCAAGACGGTCCTCTTGCTGACGTATCCTGCGAGCGCATAGACTCGGGTAGGGTGGGGTAGGGGGCGGGGGATGGTAGGGACTGTACCCTCCTCGTCGCTTCCGTTTATCGAATCGACCGGAGAAACTTTAATTTTAAAAATATAACCTAGGTTCTACCGAATTTGAATATTTTCCCCTTTCGATTTTTATCCGGGCCGGGTCTACCAAAAAAAAATTCTGACAGGTGTCGGGGGTGTGTTAGGCCGGCCACCCGGGAGGTATCGTTGGGTTAGTCGTCTCTTTCACACTCCCCGTATGCTGGCCAGTCCCTCTCTTTCTTTTGTTTATACGGTCAACGCTTCGCCCCCTTCCACTCCGTCGAGATAAACGACCCTTCTTCTAGCTGATGTGTCATTGAGCGGAGCGTGTCCAGGGGTGTTTCGAAGATATGCTTCTTCTTTAAATGTTTCGCATCGGATACTCCCCGGTTCGATTCCCGTACCTCGTTATGGCCGAGTATCTGAGACGAAGCCGTCCTCGGTTCGATTCTCCAGCTTACCTATCGTGTATTTCTCTCTGATACCGATCTCGATCGATACTATAAAAACTTATCTTAATTCATTATCACTCTTCTAAACTAATTAAAACTATCATGAACCGATCTAAAATCATCAAGACTAGCAAAAACTTGTTCGATCTAATCTAAACTATCATAATCTGATCTAAATTCATCGAAACTATCGAAAAGTGATCTAAACTGTTATGACTATAAAAATTGATCTCAATTCATTATCACTCTTCTAAACTAATTAAAACTATCATGAACCGATCTAAAATTATCAAGACTAGCAAAAACTTGTTCCATCTAATCTAAACTATCATAAACGGATCTAAATTCATCGAAACTATCGAAAAGTGATCTAAACTGTTAAGACTATAAAAACAGATCTAAATTGATTAACACTCTTCTAAATTAATCAAAACTATCATAAAATGATATCTCTTGAAGACTATATCAAACTGATTCAAACTAATTTAAACGGGGTGACGGGGGTGCCTTATGCGGGGCCGTCTCGCGAGTGTTTTTTTTTTGGGCTCTTTCTTTGGGAGGTTAGAGTAGGTTTTTTTTATCCTTTATTTCGATTTTGTTATCAAGGTTATACAAGTGGTTTTCTCGTGATACACATGGGGGGGGGGGGGGGCGCTTGAGTCATGATTTTTTTCTTCCGGACGGGGCGGTATTGGCCCCCTTTATCCGTTGCCGGCGGGTCCTCGCGCTCCATCAGCTAGTGCTCCCGGACCAGCTCGGGCCCGTTTTAACCAAAAGGCGCACCAGCCCCTCGTCCCAGAGGACCAGTGTTCCGGCCGCACCTGTCCCGCCCGAACCTGGGGTCGTCGGCGTCGATGAGGTCGTGCGCCTCCGCCTCCGGGTCTTTCCTCCGGAGGAAGGCGGCGAGTCTTACGATGTCCGGGATGTCATCGTGAGTCCATTGCCTAGTCGTCATATCTATGTAGTGGCCCGTGTCGGTCCTCCGTCCTCCCCCTTTACCCGCTCTCCTGCCGGCCTCCCTTCCGCCCTCCGCCTTTTCGTTCGACGGGAACGATCCCTCTTCCCCCTTCTAGACTGTCTTCTCGATGACGTGTCATTATTCGGGCTTCGACTCGGAGGGGTGGTTTCTCGTGAAAAGAATCCATCTCATCTCGACCGTCTTTAAACAGACGAGAAAAGATAGCCTGGATCGAAGAAATTAAAAAATTTACTCCCGGGTTCGAATCTCTTCTCCGTACGGTTTTTTTTCCCTTATCCGACCGTCCAAGGTGGTCTTTATCGCGGGGGAAAAAAAAAGTTGCGGTGGGGATCGAACCCGTGCCTGTCGGGTTGGGGGAAGGAGAGGTACGGGGGAAGCGTCGTAAAGCTCCGGCTTTCCGTCTGTATGTTTTGGAGGGGAGGAGAGCGATCCTCGTGCTTCGACGGGCGCCTCGCGCCCACCCCTCCCGTTTTTTTTCTTCTTCTTCCTACGGTACGCTTCAATTTTTGGATAGAGAGACAGAGAGATTGGGTAAGGCGTCGTCTTTATTATTTCATGGTGTTGAAGAGGGGTACGGTCTCTTTATCGTTTCTTTGGGGGGGGGCAGAGGACTGTCATCACTTACCCGACTCGAAGTTGGGGTCTCCCGTCGTTCCCCGTGGTGAGTACCAACCGGATGAGCCCGGCGAGGCGTGCGTTGGCGTTTCGCAGATGTTAGGCGAAATGGTCGAGCGGGTACGGCGTCTTCGGGGCGGGGAACGCTGGGGTGCGGCGGTCTTGACGGCGCCGGGAGTCGCGTCGAGGGTCTTCGGAGATCTCGGTGTGCCGGATCGCGAACGGGAATTCTCCCGTCTCCGTCGGGGTGTCGTCGGGGCCCTGGAAGGTCCCGGTCGTGGCTCGGGAGGCGGCATCTTCTATACGACAGGCGGGTCCGCCGTCCTCCATGGTGTCAGATCTATTTCCTCCATCCGCTCCTGGTCGCGGAGCCGGAGTAGCAGGGCCGAGCCGTTCAGCTGGAGCAGCTCTCTGAGGTATCGGGACACCATCACGTCGGCCTTGCTTATGTACTTTCGGCATACCTTGTCCCAGTAGGTGAGCCTCTCCGAGCTTCGCGCCTTGGCCTTGCAATCCCTGTCGGACCTCCAGGCGGCGAACAGTACTATGTCGCCGGTGTCTGCGCACTTCCCGACCCTGGTCTTGAGCGTCTTGGCGCCGTCCCGCGCCCTCGCCCACCTGTCGAACTCTCCTCTGGGCAGGTCGCACACCCTGACTTTTCGACCCGGGTCTTTACACATATACCTGACGAGTTTAGGCAGGTCGGTGACCGCCTTCCCGTCAGCTGTTGTGCGCCCAGGTCGAAACGCCGTTTCAGTAGGTTCGTCACGGTGGATGTCTTGGCCTGCGTATCGATGATGTAGTGCAGGTGAGGGTACCGCCGCCTCTACCGGCTCCTCGACGCACAGTTTCACCCTGTACTTTTCAAGTATCGAGAGGTGAACCTCCTCGTCTATCTTCTCCGGTGAATATGTTAAGAATATCGACATGATGTACTTCTCTCGCGGTCGCTGAGCTACCAATGTCCGGCCGTGCCTCTTCGTCCCTCATTCTTTTGCGCTGCGGGTTGAGGGGGGGAGCGGTTCCGATAGCCGTCTCCCTTCGCCCCCCGACAGTCCGTGGTCCATCTGTTTCGTTCGTTATTGCCTGGCCCCCTTTTATCCCGTTTCGATTATTCTTTATACTGTCTTTATCATATTTCAGAGTTTTTTAGTAGTTAAACGACTCTGCTAATGAATAATACTTTTTATTATTATATTTTATTATTCTTTATGATTTCATTCATTAGATTTCAATTTATTTTTATAATTGACTCACGAAAATGTTTATTTTTTTCCTTAAGCCTGAGTACAGAAAATATATGTTCTTTTTTAAGAGACAGAGAGAGTTCGTCCCGGCGTTTTTCGGGTGACGAAGCCATCAAGCCTTTAGTTACCAGGAGAGCTTCAAGGGCTTCAAAGAGGGTGTTTTCCGGGGTCTGGCGGGGAGGAAACGTGTGTCTGTGGATTTTCCCGGCGGGTGGGTCTCCGGGGGACGCGTGATTACGGCGTTTTTCCGGGTATGAAGCCATCAAGCCTTTAGTTGACAGGTGGGCTTCAAGGACTTCAAACGTGTCGTTTTCCGGTAGTCGGGCGGGGAGGAAACGCGTGGCGGAGGTGTTTCCCGTCGGGTGGGTTTCGGTGGAGACGGTACTTGGGCGTTCTTCCTTTACGGGGGACTCCCCGGGGACGCGGAAGTGTTTTGGGGGAGGGTCCCTTTGGGGGTGTCCGGCGGGTGATCTCGCGGTCTGGGGTGTCGGTCCCGGTCGGCGCGAGAGAATGTCGTTTGTTGCTATTAAATTATTGTTTATACTTTCGTTCATTTGATTGTAGGGTTATTTTTGTTTTTTAAAGTCGGAGTACAGAGAATGTATGTTTTTTAAGAGAGCTAGTTAAAAGACTGTTTATACGGAATAAAGTAATAGTTGTTTTATTATTTAATTATCCTTTATATTTTGGTTTATTATATTTCAGAGTCTTTTGATTGTCGGCGCACGAAAAAGTTTATTTTTGTTTTTAAAGTCAGAATTCAGAGAATATGTTCTTTTTAAAGATACCTAGTTAAAAGACCGTTTCTACGGAATAAAGATATAGTTGTGATATTATTATAATATTTTTTATTCTTTATATTTTCGTTCGTTAGATTTCAGAGTTTTTTAATAGTCGGCGGACGGAAAACCGACAAAAGCTTAGAAAGTATATGATCAATTTCTGGTCGCTACACGAACGACTCTGGTGATGGATGATTCTTATTATATATAATATTTAATTATTTTTTATACTTTGATTTATTAGATTACAGAGTGTTTTTAATAGTAGACACGTGGAAAAACGATAATTCTCTAATAATGATTAATTCTTATTTTTATAATATTTATTTATTCTTTATTCTTTCGTTTATTAGATTTCAGAGTTATTTTTAATTGTTTTACTGAAACTGATCTAAACTATCCCGAACTGCTCTAAACGATCGCGGATCGATTTGAACTGACGAGAACTACCTTGATCTCACCTCACCTGACCTGACCTAACCTAACCTTACCTTACCGGGTAGATCTAGACTCGTGACAAAACTATCGTAGATCGATCTAGACTCGTCTGTACTAGAGAAAAACATATATAAACTCTTCGAGACTAAACTAGATTCATCCGAGCTCGAAACTATAATAGATCTACCGAAACTGATCAAAACTATCTCAAACTGATCCGAACTATGTTGGGTCGATTTTAACCTTATATTGATTTCATAGTTTTTTGTTATAATTAAGAGACGAAAAAGTTTTTTTTTAAGTCGTAGTTAAGAAAATATATGTTCTTTTTTAAGAGACAGAGTTAAAAGACTGTTTCTACCGGCTAAAGTTATTGTTCTTATATTATTATAATATTTTATTATTCTTTATTCTTTCATTTATTAGATTTCCGAGTCTTTTTAATAGTTAACACGTGGAAAACCGATAATGCTGTTAAAGTATATAATTAATGTTTTGGTCGCCACACAAACAACTCAGATAACGTTTAATTCTTATTTTTATATTTTATTATTCTTTATACTTTAATCTATTAGTTTAAAGAGTTTTTTTAATAGTTAAGACTTGGAAAAGTTTATTTCCTGTTTTTTTATGTTTAATATTAGCTGTTTATATAAAATAGAAACTCTTACAAATAGACAAACACAAACCTATCTAAAATATCATAGACTTATTCAAACTGATCTATGCTATAAAAAACAGATATAAATTCATCTAAACTCATCTAAGCTCCCGTAAACCGGTCTAAAGTGCTCTTAACTTATCTAGACTATAATTAGCTTACATAAACTGACGTGACTTGAACCGATCTAGAATGACCTAAACTATTATAAATACACCGAAACTGATCTAAACGATCGTGAATAGAATTAAACTTACAAAAACTAACGAGAAGTAAAATGACCTGACCTAACGAGAGCACGTTTGGGTTTTAAGATTATTTTTTTTAAGGTATCCTTCCGGTGGTCGTCGGACGATGTCTGATCCGATGGTGTGGTTTTGAATCTTGCCGACACCCTCGCGTCGGAATTCTGTGGCGGCGGTTTTTTTTGTGGATATTATAAAGGTGCGCATAGAAATGCGCGGACAAAAGCGGTACTTTCCCGAGGACTAAGCTATCTCTAGCTCGGCGTTCCGGTATGGGAGCGGTTTCGGAACGTTCAGGAGGACCCCGAGCCCGGCTTGCGTTTTGGCTATATTGCAAGGTGCATGGAGCGTATCTGGAACGTTCTGAATACTCCCGTGTTCTACTCTCTCCCCCCCCCCGTAGCGCTTCGAGCGGCAAAAATACTTTTCAGCTACGGTTTTTACGTTTCGGCGCGAGTTTTAAACTATCAGGACGGTCCGTCGTTCGATCCTCGTCCCCGGTGTCTTTCGCGGGAGTACGGAGAGGACCGGTGGTTTCCGCCTCGTCCGTTTGTTCGGTGCCTTCGTGGTAGAAGAAAGATTCTGATAAGACGAGCCGCAGGGGGTCGAACGGGCGACCCGGGTCGACCTATCTCGCAGCGCCGCACGGTGACTTCCTTTCGAAACTCATCCCTTAAGGTTTTTCCTTTTTGTCCGCTAGCGCGGCGCTACTGTCGGCTCTTCCTTTGGGGCGGCTTTTTCGAACGGTCGGATCTGCCGTCTTTACGTTTTAAGGGGGGGTACCTTCCTTTCCCTGCCGCTGAGCCGACTCGAGCTCAGCCTTTAGATCGCTCTAAATTCAGATAGACTCTCTTAAACCGATCCGAGCTCATCTAACCGATGAAACTATCCGATTATGCTGTTAAAGTATATAATCAATGTTCTGATCGCTACACGAACGACTCTGATAATGATTAATTCTTATAATTATATTATTTTATTATTTTTATCCTTTCATCTATTACATTTCAGAGTTTTTTAATTGTTTCCTAAACTCTAATAGACTTGCCTAGACCGATCTAGATAGATCAAACTTGGTTTGACCTGACCTTACATAACCTAACCGGCTTTATCTAAACTCTTAAAAACTATCAAAAACTGTCCTAAAATCGCCTAAACTAAAAAAAGCTATCAATAACATATCTAAATTCGTCTAAACTTATTAACTATTAAAACTGATCTTAACTAATCTAAACTATCTTAAGTGATCTAAATTCATCAAAAAAAAACCGGGTGGATACACTCGACCCCAGTTCAACTACCGGCTGGGGTGCTAACCTCCGATCGACCGGGCCTTCGTGGTCAGTTTGCGGAGGGCAGGATAGAGAGCTGTGTCCGCTTCGTTTCGGTATGATTTTTTTTTTTAGGATTTCTCGGAATCTTTATTTTTAACAAAGATAAAGGAGGTTTTTTATTTATTGGTTTTTAATTTTTTAATTTTATTTTCTGAACATTTTTCCCACGGGGGAGGGGTCATAATTTGGGGTGGTCGTGGTACCGAGAGCCTAGAACGACTCGTCCCAGTCCGCGTTCGTGGCCAGGGTGACGGCGTTGAGGCGTCGCTGGTGTGTCCAGTAACGGCACCAACAGCACGCCATCCGACTCCTCCGACGGTACCGGTGAAGGCCTCGTCTCTGCCGCCCCGGATTCGGACGCCTCGGGGTCCGGCCACCACCAGGAGGGCCGCGGGCAATGACCGTCTCTAGGCGGAGCCGCCTCAGGCCTCTTCTCTATGGGCGCTGGTGGCGGTGTTTTCTATATAGCCTCGAATGTTGGCAATGGCGTCATTCGTCCCGTCGTAGGGGCGTTGGCGGTGGCGACGTCTTCCTCCTTGGACATCTTCCCACGCATAGGTGTCGACGTGGTCAGCGGCGAAGGCGCCCGTTCCTTCGGAGGCGGCGTGATCAGGCCCTTCGCCGGGGTCGACGTCTTCCTTCTGGTATTTGCCGACATCTTGTTACGCCTCGGGGGCGACGTGACCTGCTTCGAGGGCCCCGGGGTGAGCGTCTTTGCGCATCCTGTCACGGAGGGACGGGCGTCTCGGCGATCGCCACGTCGTCGGTGGGTCCTAGGTTCCCGTCACCTCGTACCTGAGCCTGATTATCAGTGGGTATCCGTTGTTTAGCATCAGGCTCAACAAGGCCTCGTCCCACAAGACCTTGGTGACCGTCGCGTATCTTCTTAGCACTTCTCTCCAGTATTCCGCCCTGGAGGCGATTTCAGGCGTCAGGGTCTCCCCCTTTAGTGAAGTACGTGAGTTTAACTTAGTCCCCCCCCTTGCGGGACGGGGTTTAGAATAGCCCCCCATGACCCCTTCTTGTCGTAAGAGACGACTAAAAGGGGAGGCTTTTGTGCAGGACGTACCTCGTGCAGGAAAAACCTATCCTAAATCTTTTCTTTCACCTCCTTTTTTCTTCCTTCCCTTTCATTCTTTTTTTTCATTCCTTCCCTTTCACTTCTTTTTTCATTCTTCTCCCTTCGCTTTCTCTCTCCTTACTTCTTTCTTTCCTTCCCCTGCTGATCAGTCCTGCACAGAGACTTCTGGCTCCTCCGTTGACGACCTTGGCATCTAACACGGCTTTCCTTGGACGATTATTGCATACCACTGCTTTGAGCTCCTGAGTGAAAGTGCGTTGGTTGTAATATCTTAGTAGAAGGGCCTTTGAGAAAAGACCGGTTGGGTTCATGAGGGCACGGACGTAAAATTGGCACTTTCCTACACCCACTTGTTGCGACGACTTCTCACTCGGTGGTGCGCTATGCGAAGGTTGTCATGTCTAGCGTCGTATGGGGCCTCTCGTCGGGACAGTAAACAGGGCCATATGTTGTAACAATTTGGATAACCCTGGGTCTACGATGCGAGTACTGTGTAGGTTGTCTCCTAATATGGCATGGCCGATCTCCTTGTCACCGCTGGCACCGTACTGCCAAACTCTGCTTACACCTCACTGCCCGGCCCCTCACAGGGCTGTAATATTGATAAGAGGCGGAAACGTGTAAGGCCGTCCAGCCCTACAATGGAAAAGGTCCAGGAAGTGATGCGGCCCCAGCCCCGCTTCCTGGCGATGTCTCGAGTCGATGCCAATGAAAACCTTAAGCGCGTCAGCCCATTTATCTCGAAAGAGCGATAAATGGTGCAACAAAATCTGACGTTTCGATAAGGAAATTGCGTGATGGCACTATTTGACTTCAAACTGCTACTGACGTCCAGTCGTCACAAATTATGGCTATTACTGAAATAGCGTTGAGTAATACGGCTTATATACCTGTGAAGGTGGAACCTCACGGGTTCTTCAATGTTTGCAAGGGAGTGGTCACTTGCTTTGACCTCGACTGCGTGAGCATTAAGGAGATCTGTGAGGCGCTTTCCCCCAGCATGTCACCGAAGTGTACCGTATTGTCACAAAAAAGACGGATACGTATAATCCTACATCTGCGACTCCTACCCTTCCGAAGGAGGTCTAAGCAGGTTTTCACGTGCTCAGGGTCCGGCTGTATGTCCCTAACCCTCGGCGCTGTTTTCAGTGCCAGGAATTTGGGCATACGAAGCTGCGATGCCGTGGTAAGCCGACCTGTGCAGATTGTGGACAAGAGGCTCACGACACACCATGTGAGTCTCCAAAATTCTGCGTAAACTGCAAGGGTCCACACTCTGCCTGGTCTCGGGCTTGGATAATCTAGAATCAATACGGATTCTACGTGCTCGAGCTCGCTCTATCGTTCGTGAGAACAGAAGAGAGTCTTGGAGACAGTTTATTTCTACCCTTACTATTTCCACTCCCACAACTAAGGTTTGGGACAATATTCGCAAATTACTTAGTAGTAAAAATGTCATTAATTATATACCTGCCCTCATGTCAAATGGTTCGCTCGTCTTCTCCCCTGTTGAGGTCGTCAATGTATTGGGCTTTATGTTCACGCTGTTTCTAGCACTGCGTGCTACTCCAATGAGTTTACAGCGAATAGGTGGAAAATAGAGTGGCATTCTATTTACTTTGGTCAGAGCCGGGGGGAGGATTATAACTCCCCTTTACTTTAGATGAACTGACTTATGTTTTGTCCCAAGAGGTTAGCACAGCTTCCGGCCCCGACAACATTCATTTCGAAATGTTGCGCCAGTTACCCCCTGCTGGACGGGCATATCTGTTGGACCTTTACAATAGTGTTTGGGTATATCATCAATTCCCATCACTATGGAGGCAAGGAACCGTTATACCAATACATAAAAGTGGCAAGGATAAATTAAAGCCAACTATTTATAGACTGATAGCCTTAACTATTTGTGTATGTAAAATATTGTAAAATGATAAATAAATAATTAATATGGTATTTAGAATCCCGTAATCTGCTGTCCAATATCAAATGTGGTTTTTGCCGTAACCGATTCCATGGTGGATCATCTCGTCCGTCTCGAGACGATCCATGGTGGATCATCTCGTCCGTCTCGAGACGGCCGTTATTGAAGCTTTTCTCCATAAGCAGCAACTTCTGGCTATTTTCTTTGATCTGGAGAAAGCGTACGACACCATCTGGCGGTACTGCATTTTGAACACACTTTTTAATTGGGGGTTCCGACGGGAACCTCCCTGTTTTTATATTTAATTTTATATCAGATAAGACACTTCCGGAATATTATTACATATTTATCCGTCACCTAAATGAAAGCCAGTGTCTAAAAGCCAATTCCTCATTAGCTTGAGAACATGTGGTACATCAGCAAAGAAATAAATATTCTCTTCTTGTTAGGCTGGTTGTGAAAATTACGTTTTATCAATGGAAATTCCCAGTTCATTCCATAAACCTATATTTTCGCCTCTTAAAGTCATTCACACAGGCATTTACGGTGTAACCAATTTCATACAGTTTAGCTGTAAGGGAATCAAGAATATTCTTCGTCTTTTTTTGGGGGGGTCAAAATCCACGTAAATAGGCTGCTTCTATTTTTAAAATGAGCCATGACAACGTGCATTTGTGGAAAAGGTCAAACAATTTCATCATATTTCACGTCATATTCAAGAGTTTCCTTTACTTTAACTTCGTCGAATTGTAAGACAATGAGTCGCTCAGTGTCATTCAACGAAGACCGTACATCCTCCAAAAACTAGAAAACATTTTCAAGAACGCCTTGCCTCATATCAAATGTAGAGGCCCACTTCTGCAAAGTTGAAAACCAGGTAAAGGTATTTTCAATTTGTTTTTTAAGAAGAGGTAACAACGCTTACTGAAATATGTTAAAGTAAATGCTAAAGATATTTTATTCATTGGTCCATTTTACTTTCTTCTTCAGTCCCAGAATTATGTCAATTTGATTCTGCGTCCTGGAGTTGTACAAGTTCCTGTGTGGTTGCGTGGCAAACTATTAATTAAAACTCATTTCTTGCTACTCTATGTAGATGGCGTTCCGAAAAAATACTCTACACCATTTACTTGGCAAGCTACAGACCTACTCAAGCCTCCATCTCTAGTAACCTGGAACCACTCTCCAGTGCCTTCATGTTCAAGCGTCTGTTACAACTTGAATTCAGCCTGCATCCTTTGAATTAAGCTATTGCCCGAAGGTTTAATCCTTTTTACAATTTCTTCTGGATCTGAAAAATGATCAATTGCCTTGCGTTTTCCTCTCATGACAACTGTGTTAGATAGTTTCTGAGACTGGGATGGTCCAATGTTTCTTGGAGCACCTCTCTAAGGCTTAGAAAAGTATGATATATCAAAGATGTATTTTCCCTTTTCACACGTAGATATGTCTTTAATATCAGAGGGACTTCCCCACTTTGCCCTTTCATCAAATTCACATCCAAATGCCCAGTCCATCACACTTAAATTTTCTTTCCATGAACCAAAAGTATGGTGTATTAACACTTGTTCCAAAGCTTCAATCCATCTAGGACAAATCTTGACTGTCTTAGCCGCAGCACAAGCTAGTCTAATGAGTTTCTCTAATGAGTAGTCATGTCTGATCCAGCCAGTGCCCCACAATGGTAAATTACTGCTGGGATCATTACGTAATGATGTTCAATGTGTGGTTTAGTTACTGCCATGGAAGCAACCAAAAGAGGTAAGTTGTCCCATTTATTATTCGTAAATTCTTTTATAATAGCCCTTTGGGATTCCAGAAATCAGTTTTCTTTTAAGGGCATCAATGTGTCGTTTCTTTATATTAGCCAATGCAGTGTCACTAAGCTTTGACCTTTTTGCATGAGTCAGGTTTTGTAGCTTCTTCAAAGCTAATATATGTATCAAGCGGCCGATGGACAAGTTTATTGATTTCTTCAACTTGTTCGCGATAGTTTTCCCTTCAGCATAAATTTCTGTCCAACCTGGAAGTCCCAATTCTTTAGAAACACTGTTCTTGTGGTATAGCATTTCTTCTTTTGCCTTAACGGCTAGCTGAATTAGAAAAAGAATTGGATACAGTTTCTTTGGTTCCAGAAGCTGGTTTTTGGCTTCTGCCCAGGCTCTCAAAGCTGGATAATCTGGAGTCCATTCAACTTTTAGCAGTTTGATTAACCTCATATTACTAAATACTTAGTGTTGAAGTTCTGTGCCGGTTTCCAAAGCAGAGTTAGAATTAATGAACCTACAACCTCTAAATCCTGGTCAAAAAGCATGTTTACTTCTTCACCTTTAGCAATAGTCATACCTTCACTAATAGCTGTATAGCACCACCCTATACTTTCTAGTGCTATTCCTGCAGACGCGAGAGAAAATTTTGGAGTCTGGAAGAATTCCGTCCACACACTATAATCTTGTATCACTCTTAAAGTTATATTTGCTTTGAGGATGATAAACAAAGGAAACGCGTTAGTTTTTAGAGTCACATTTTTCTTTGAGCCCGGTGTCGCACCAATCCTTCATCACCACGTCCATGGCAGTACTAGATCTGGTCTAACAAAGTTGTGTGGTGCATCTCTAGGTCTAGGGAGCACTGCACCTTCACCACACATCTTTATTCTCACACGATTGTTCCAATTTATGGGTTTTATCACCGCTACGGCCACCGACCTATATTCACTTTCTTGCACTTTCACTTTTACCACCCCTTCTTCTTCTATCAGCCTGTCAAGTTGAGTCCCGAATGTCGGGAAGGGTGAATTCCCTTCTAAGATTGAGATTTCATCTTCGTCAACCGTATCCTGGGGTGGTGAGTCTCGTGGTCTTTCTGGGTGCCTTGTTACGATTTCTTGTGTGATGCCTGTGTCGTCTTCTATCTCGGCCTGATCTTCTATTATATCAATTCCTAGTTCTTCCAGATTGTTGGCGGTGAAATTTTCTATTTCTGCCTCCGTAACGGTGTCCTGGAGTTGTTCAAGGTCCTGAACTGTTGGGAGATACTCATCCCAACTATGTTGCAGCTGTTTTTCGATTCTGGGTATTAGCAGGCCCTCTACTGTATAAGAGCGGTGGTCAACTTCTAACATAGGGTCCAGTAAATCCGCCGGCAACTCCTCCTCGAGCCGGTCGTGTCGTTGTTCTTCATCTTTGAATTCCGCTTCGTAATCCTGTCCATTGATCTCCAGCAGCCAATTCCAGTCTTCGTAATAATCTCTAATATTTAACCCCGCGTCACAGATACTTTCTCTAAACTTTCCCGACTTGGTTCACAACGCTTTGACCTTGCCATTTTTTAAATGAGAATGTTGTTGTCCGATCCTCCTGTCCACGACTGACTCCCGAGGCCAACCGAGCACCTTTATTTATAGCCTTATGGCTGGATGGTACTCGGAAGGTCCCGGGAGGGACAGCCATAGGCAGGCGGATCAGACGGCCTTAGCCCTTTATTTTTCCTGACACAGTACATGGAAATCAAACAATAATCTTAAATAACAATGTCAACATAATAGGTTATATATACAAGTTTGCAGTCTCTCTGTGGGTATGCTTATCAGGTCCACGATGGCCGCATCTTCCGCCTCCGTTGCCATGATCTCCTGTAGTTGTATTCTTGAAGGGTAGTCCGCTGGGTTCGTCTCGCCTGGTATCCAGTACACTCTAACCTCGGTGTCTCTCAGCCTATTCGAAACGTAGAAGTGCAGATTACACATCTCTTTGCTCGTGAAGACAAGACCTCTTCCCTTCCATGCCGTATGAAGTACGGTCACATTGTCGGTTCCTAACCATATTTTTGTAGCACCAAATGTCTGAGATTCCCATAGTAAGGATAGGAGCGCTGCGACTGTTTCTGCTTTATTTATTTCCTCTGGGTTCCTGAAGCGTTGTACCCTACACTCGTTTATGTCCGGACAATACCCTGCCATGGTCCACGGTGTTGCATCCGCGAATATATGGACGGGTTCTTCTTGTATTTCTGCCAGGTTCTTCCTTCGCCACCTCGGGAATCCTAATAATGTTTCTGCAAAGGCTGGCATCCCTCTGTAGACTCTCGCTACTACGTATTGTGGCCAGGTAAGGTTGTGTGATATCCAGCTGATGTAGCCTGCTATGCGTTGCCTTCCCTTCATATCATGTCATGCCGGTCCTTCAGGAAATGAACTGGCGGACCAGGCAGCCAAGGAGGCGGTCCATCTCCCTCCTTAGGCGAGTTTGGGTGTCATGTTTTTAGACCTGAAGGGTGTTGTTCGGCGTGGGGTCTCACGCACCTGACACGAGCAGGGTGGGCTTCAACCCCTGTTCAAAACAAGCTCCGTTCCATAAGGGACGGTGTTTCAGGGTGGCCCTCTTCTATACGCAAGTCTAGAAGAGAGGAGGGCATCGTGACAAGGCTCCGCGACGGACACACATAGTTGACCATGGTTTTTTATTGAGAGGGGATCCACCTCAAGTGTGTGAGTTTTGCGATGCTCCCCTTAGTGTGTACCACATTTTGGTTGAGTGTCGTAAATATGCCCCTATTCGCCTGGCTCTTGATTTTAAAGGTGACCTACTTTTTTACTACGTGATAGCGAGGATGGAGTTATTGGTTTACTCCGTATTATACGCCAGGTGGATCTTTTTAATGCCATTTGAGTCAATTTTATAAAGTGACTCATCTGGATTTCATCTCATTTTGAGAACTTTTTAACATTTTAGTACATTTTAATATGTTTGTTCTGTCTTTTTAACGTATTAAAATTATAAAACGTGTTAAAATAATGTGTTATATTTTAATATGTTTTTTTGTTATTTTAACAAACTTATTATATTTTAAAATGTTTATTTTGTATTTTTAATATAGTGCATACACCTGTGTTCCTTTATTAGCACTTAAAAACATGGGTGTATTATCGATCATTTTCTTCCCCCATGGGGATTTTTTCTGTATCTTTAAATGTCAAGGCCATAATTGCCTCATTGTGTCGATGGGCCTTTAAAAAACAATAATAATAATAGTATCAGTTTATACAATCTCCTCTTCTAGGTCAAATCTAGGCTTAACAGGATCTGGATCATAAATTTCCTCACTATCAGAACTATTCATTTCATTAGAATCAAAAATGAGTGAAGGATCATTAATTTAGTTTTGTTTAGTATTACTTGAGTCAAACTCAGTCCGAGAATAAGAATGTTCAGGCGTAGTTACATCAACACTGGCAGACCCAGAAATATCAGTCGCAGGAAGGTCTAAGATCGGGGTGTTCACCAAAGTGATTACAGAGCTAGAGTTTTGGACTAATATAGTTGTGTTTGAGATTTTCTGTACCTCTTTTTCTTGATTGCTTACTTGATTTGAAAGTAAATGCCCAGAGCCCATCTGCCGCCTCACATCTTCGTCTGAAGGTCCTCCATCCTCTCCAGGATCTTTATCATCAACATTCGTTGCCAATGCAAGGACATGATTATTTGGGCTCTAGACTTTAAAGGCTCCATCTGAAAATGTTTGTATTTGTTATAGTTAACCTCATCCTCCTAAGAAGACACATAGCTATACTTATATTTATTTAGTATTTATCTTTACGGGGTGTTAGGGGGGGGGGAGAGATTGGTCATAAAAGGTTTTTCTTAAATACAATTAAAATTTCAGCCGACGTTTTGTATATTATATTTACTTTCTCAAGGCAGGCGAGATTTATTATAAATGTTAGGTTAATAATATTTTTAAAATAAACATTATTCCCTTATATTTAGTTAGTAAATAAAATAGGTTTTATTTAATAATTACAAAAAATAAGTAAATAACTATAAAATAAACATATAATTAAGTTTTAATATAAAAATTAGAAATGTAAAACACAAGATTGTAGCATTTCCTTGCTACAAGTCACGAGTAAAAAAGGTCAATTCAATATATACATCGTCAACACTCACCCTATATCACCGTCTCGGACTAACGAAACTACACGTCCAGTCACATAACCATCAAGTCAACAACTGCCGGCCCCGAATAGAGAGTCAAACTTCGCCCGCTAGAGGCCGCCACCTTGCTCAAAGCCAACCAGCTAGTTCAACAACCAATAAGATGCGTCCAGTTCCGTCCAGTGTTTTCTCGAAGAAAACAGAATGTTCTCGTTGCCATGCACCCCCCTTTCGCGTGTTGACCTTGTTATCCTCCACCCTGTGATCCGTGTTACGTGTTCGACGAATTTGCGTACCATATAAAAGACCGTTTGTAATAGATAGACATTACTCTTGGACACGGCTTGGAATTGGGAAGGTGAAGCTAAGGCTTCCTAAACATTTATAATGTAAGGATAAGTTTATCTTTCGGCTTAATTTTTTTTATTTATAATTTTTTTCTAAATTCCTTTCTGGCACTTAAACTTATAATATTAATATCATCCTGGGTTCTTTAAAAAATTGAACTTTTGAGGACTACTTGCGTCGTGAAGGAAACTTCACGTTTAAGTTATTTAGATATGTCAATGTAATCATTGACACTAAATATTTAATGTGGAACTCTTTTGTTTTGGGGAAATACTTTAAGAGCATTAGCTTAGTAATATTTAACGTCAGCTAGGTCTTGTGTTAAGTGTTGTCTGACATGGGCATTGTAAGTAGTATGGAACTGCATAACTATCGGCCATATGTAAAGGAAAACCTTTTAACTAATTTTATATTTGCCATAAAGATGTAAATTAATTATTTGTTTATTATCTATATAGTAATTGTAGATAAGAATAGGAATGCAGAGTTCCGTGACCATTTTGCTTGTTTGGAAAAGTCGGATTAAACTTTTGAAATGTTTATAAAAAATATGGGAATTACAAGTTATCATAAATATAAATTTAGAGCAATGAGAGGGTAATTATGTAATGGGATGGTTATGGCCCTTGATATCGATTAACTTCTAGTGTAAGTAAACAAAAAAAGAAATATACACTTTGAATAATGTTATTTTTTGTGTCAATTGGTTATATATAATGCTAATCGCTTATCCAATGTATTGGAAAGATCGTAAAGTAATATATTTAACGGGTTTTAAAACTGTAACCGCAGATCACCATTGTTTATTAATGCTTTGAGTAACATTCTCGATGGTACCTACATTTTATATATGTTGTTACTAGTTGATATAAATTTTAATAAAACGCTATTATGGACTTGCAATCTCTTAATGCTATTTTTTAATCACGTTATCCCTGGCCATAATTAATTACACTTATTTTGCATATCTTCATTAAATACATATATATTATTTGTTCTGAAGGTTTTTGGAGGTAGGGATGAGTTGCGTGCTCTGGAGACATGAAGTCCCAGAATAGCCAAATTACTCACACTTCTCACTCCTATTATTCCTGTTTGAGTTTTGGCGCTTCCCCTTTAAACTTTTTTTTGTACCCCTCCTTTTTGAGTAACGGGTTACAAGATATACAAAAACGTTTTCTATGGTTGTAGAACATTCTTTTACCTTATGGCAAAAAGTAATTTAGGGTGTTTGAAAACATGATGCTTAGGAACATAGTTGATCCAAAGAGGGATTTAGAAACTGGGGAGTGGAACATACATAATGGTGAGTTACATAACCTGTACTCATCATCATTGTTAAAAGAATGAATGAGAAGAGATCCATTTTCTGTGATTCGTTGGAACAAAGCTAACTCGATCGGACACATACTTAGGAGAAGCTATTTTATTCATGACGTCATAAAAGGCAAACTTAAAAGGAGGTGAAGCTTAGGAAGAAGATGAATTATAAGTATTGGATGGCTTAAAAGAAGGGAGAGAACATTTTGGGAGCTGAAGGACCAGTCAAAGAACAGGGCACATACGCGGTCTAAGTTCATTGACAAAAGGAATGAACATGTCGTAAGACAGAACACCTACTAATAATAAAAATATTATATTATAGTGGGTAGGACATATAGTGCCTTGAACGGTGTACAAGGTATTGACTGGCAAACCCAATGGGAAAAGACCACTGGGAAGACCCTGACGCAGAAGGGAAGATAACATAAAGCGGGTATTTCACGACGCGTCCCGACCGCCCGTTCCCGTTCCTGGTCCCGATCTCCCTGTCACTGTTTCCCCTCTCCTCGGCAGAGCGTTGTATTTTCACGACCCGATCTTTTGCGTCCGATCTACTGCTCAGTTCGTTGCTCTTAAAGCTTCAAAATGGCTCCGTATTTATCAAAGCAGGTAGTTGTTGGTGTTGCATTAACTGCATTGGCCGTGTGCGAGAAAGAAAGGAAGAAAAAGAAGATGTGGATGAAGCAGGTATACCGCGAAAGACCTGTATTGAGTCATGCAAGACTTATGGAAGTATTGGATGCTGAAGATCTCCGGAATTTCTTGCGTATGACACCCCAGGTTTTCACCGATTTACTAAATATGGTGAGGCCTCATATCGAAAAAAGAAAAACTGTTATGCTGAAGCAGTGAGTGCATAGGAACGGTTAATTGTTTACGCTTCGTTTTTTGGCCACTGGCAGGACGTACAAAGACTTGAAGTATAGTGCTGCTATATCATCATCAACAGCAGTATATAAAGGTAAGCAAACTGATTAGTGATTCGTGAAATTAGCTTCTTATTCAGCAAATTTTCGAAGAAAATTAAGCTATTTAGATCATGCAAATTCACAAAATTGTCGAATTTTCGAAAACTTTTCCGGTTGCATCAGTTTCAAGCATCAACAAATTCTAAATTTTAATATTTTTTTATCCATAAATTGATTGACTTATTGAGTATAGGTATTGACTTATTCATATATATATATTATATATATGTATCCTTCCGATCGATAACTTTCGAACGGATCGACTTAGAGGGTTCAAATTTGGCAAAAAAAACTTTGTCCCAAAAATAATTATGAGTCCGTTAGCCAGTGAATTCGGATCAAGGGAAGCGGTTTAAATTTCAATCTGAAATGTTGATAAATTCAAGAAATCAAGATTTTTCAAAGTAGGTCGAATTTGGTGTCTTCGATTCAGAATGGAATAATATATTTTCTATGTATTATTCCATTCTGAATCGATTGAAACAATAACCAAGTCTTGGTTATTCAACCATATCATTAACAGTTCGATTGCATTTTTACGTGAAATTTGAAAAATAAATTAAAAATTTAAAACAAATCGAATGGGAAACTTGAGTCCAGGGAAACAAAAACAAAATTATCAATGACACTAATTTATTTGTATTATAGTAAAGGTAGTGGATAAATTACCGTAGTATACAAACGATGTTAAAAAAACAGGAAACAAGAAAACATGAAAATGAACAAACAAATCAGTGCAAAATCAAATATTCACAAATTTGTTGGTTAGTGTCCGTAATATTATGTTCTTCATGATTGATTGGGGCTTGAGATGATTTTGAATAATCCCCTGTGATGCTGATGGAATGACCCTGGGTGAGGGAGAAGGGGTTGTCTGTGATGACGTAGATCCGTGATAAGACATCGGTGGGGAAGCAAGATCTGAGCCACTTGAAAATCGGTCGTATTGATGATTGAAACGTTCAAAGGGCTGAGAATAACGCGAGTGGTAATAAGGTACAGTGGGAGATGGACCACAAACAGGCATAGGTAAGGAGGCTGGAGATTTGGTGTCAGTTGGCCCAACTTTGCAAGAAACAGCACATCAGAAAATAGTTTTTGAGCAATGGCCTGCTGGTCCGGTGGCAACATTTGCTCCAAAAGTATCAAACTGGTTACCGGTGCCTTGCAGCAGGGCTTGGGCAGCGTCAATTAGTGCATCCTGTTTTTTCCTTAGTGACATCTTTGCCCTCTTTGGAGGGATGGGTGTGTTTGTGGAAGGGGAAATCTTTTGTGATGCATTTGGTAAAACAGAGCCAGAAGCAGGAGTTGATGAAGGGTCGGATGGATCGCTGGACGGCTGAAGTGTAGCAGTTGGGGGTTTCGACTGGTGGCTCGTCCGGGGCATGGTCTTGTTGCGTATCATTCATAATCTGCAAACAAAATTAGTATCGTTAATTTGAATGAAAAGGGCTCATTGATTATTACAATCACACTCAAAATATTAATAAACATCTAAAAATCAGTAGGTAGTTACTATAAGATTCATTGAAAGATTGGATGAGACCAACAACATTTTAATATTCGTTGTTTTCAGATGCCAGCTAGTGAGGAACAGTGGAAGAAAGTCGCAACAACATTTGAGGAAAAGTGGAACTTTCCACACTGCGTTGGTGCCCTTGATCGGAAGCATGTGGCAATTAATAAACCTTCAGGAAGCGAATCTCAATATTTCAACTACAAGAAATTCTTCAATGCGATTATGTTTGCTTTAGTGGATGCAAATTACCGTTTTATGTACGTCAAAACTGGGATAAATGGAAGTGTCTCCGATTCAACGGTGTTTGAGAGCTCAAGGTTATATGAAAAACTAATGACAGGAAAATTAAATTTGCCTGTGGACAGTAATCTCCCCGGAACGGATATAGAAACTCCTTACGTTTTCTTAGGAGACAGTGCTTTTGTACTTAACAAGCACTTCATGAAACCTTACACTTTAATAAATATCACTCACGACCGCCGCATCTTCAATTACCGTTTGTCTCGAGCAAGAAGAGTAACTGAGAACGCGTTTGGGATCCTAGCCTCCAGATTTCGCATTCTGCGTACATGTATTGCCGTCAATTTGGACACTTTGGACAAAATAATTCTTGTGTGTTGTGTTCTGCACAATTATTTATCAACATTCAACCCTTTGTATCGAGAGTATGATGTGACTGTGGACCAAGAAGACACTGTAAACTGTACGTTTCATCCTGGAGAGTGGAGATTAAATGGTGAACTCATACCATTATGCCTGAGTAATGATAAACAGCGTTATGATGAAGGCATCAAAATACGTGATAAGTTTGTGCACTATTTCACCCATGAAGGGAGCGTTCCTTTTCAGGAGGACATGCTGACTGTCATTCCCCAAGTATTATGAAGAGTTTTATACCTACCTGCTGATATTTTCAGTGTACAAGTAATTCAATTTCGGAATATTGATGAATGCATACTATAAGTGTTTCACATGAGTACATATATGTGTTTTTTATAGCTTAGTTCTTGTTTGGATACTAACTTAACTTACTTCATTTGAATTAATAGAGCTTGCACTTAATTAAAAATAAAGCAAATAAATCATTTGTGCACCAACTTACTGTATCACATTCGTCTTGTTCCTCCATAGTCTCTGCACCAGGCCGTACCATTTCTTTCTCATCCAAAAACAGCATGGGCTCGTAATACCAAAGAGTGGGCACGTACTGTTCTTTAGATCCTGAGCCAATGACGAAGCTCCCTTTGACCTAGAGGATCAAAATGAACATTTGATTCAATTTATTGTTTACAAGTTATACGTAGAGACAAGAAAATAATATTACCTGGATAAATAGGTAAAGTACAGATAAGTTAGTTTATTTACATTCACACATGCAATAACATACCTACATATAGTCAATAAAAAAGTAATAAAATTTACCTTTTTTTCTTCCTTCTTGTACGTGCTTCTCATATTCTCCATTTTCTTCTTAACGTCTTTTAATGTTACTCCCGGTTTAAGTCTCTTATAAACGTTAAGCAAGCAGGCAAACGCTTGGTTTCTCGCACCTTTATTAAAATATGAAGCTTGGGAAGTGTCCCACAACAGTTTGTATGATTTATACATTTCTATCATTTCCGTCAACACGTCTTTTTCAATTTGCTCTGCAGATTCCATCAGATAAAATCGAAAAAAAAAAAAAAAAAAGCGAGGTGCGAACACGTGTTGTTATCACTGAGAATCAATCTAGATCTACACTACGGACAGAGCGTTCCTCCTGGTGGAGCATTTCACGTCCCGTTCACCAGGAGAAGCGGTGGGGGCCTGGTCTACCCCCACCCTTCCTCCCTAAATCGGTTGGAAATCTCTCCCGACCTCCCTGCCTGGGAATAATAATATTGTAGTTAAGCATGCCAAGATTTTAATTAGGTACATAGATGTTCATGATCATTTTAATAATAAAAAAAATTTAATGAGAGATCAATCATAAAAGGTTTTTGCTAAAATAATTTATAAAATTTCAAACATGTTTATGATAGCTAGGTTTGATTTAAGTATCATACACTATCATTTTAAACAAATAAATAAGAATACATAAAAACTTCTTAGTTAAATAATTATAATGTACTTTAAAGTGTACTTACCTTTATTATCCATTTTGAATCTTGAAATAATTATATTTACAAATTTCCAATAGCAGAACTAATATAACTTTCGAAAATATAAATCTGTGGTTCTTTGGCAGAAAATGATATGTCAGTGTTTGTGATTTTTCAGGATAGCAAAAACAAACTTTGAATAACTCTCTAAAATCACCTTTGCAACACACATTATTGAAAAGTTATAAGAGTGTACTTTCAAATGTTCTTTAGCAGACAAAATGATTACTTTTGCAAAACAATTCCAAACTTTCAAAATAAACAGCTTTAAAAAAACATAAGTTCTGGCAGAGACTTAAAAGAGTGTATATCTAATGTATTATGTAAGATATCAAATAGGGTTTTTAAAAACAATGGAGGTTGTATTCTGTTTAAAAATATTTATTAGAAAATTTGAACCATATTATGTATGTATCAATAGTGTATTTTAAAAAAAATGTAATGAAAGTACAATCCTGTATTCTGAGATTTTGCTTCTTAAATATTTTGTAGACAATTGTAGCGCACCTCCTTAATTTACCCAAGAAACTAAGGTCGGTGTGCAACAATGTAAAAGCTAAAAAAAAGGACATAAATTTGCAGACGAGCCGAAGGACTATACAAAACAAATGGGCCACAATGGTTCATTGTGTTCTGTTATCCCAAAGCCACTCAACAGAATTTCTCATGACAATAAAGGGTTAGATGAAATTTCCAGGGGTCAATTTTACGAGACAAAAAAAATGCTTCAATATCTTTGGTTATTTTATTTATATATAAATATGATATTAGGATATGGTCCCAAAAGGGAAGATAAATATACATAAAAAATTATTAGAATTAGTTAACAATCCAAATATTTGCTATCCATCTTAACGCCGATGCCTCAAATCTTATAACAATAGGTAAAGCCTGCAAAAGCATTAAAAATTTGATATCACAATGTGTTGACAAAAGTGAATAAATATATATTCTAAACATTCAACAATGATTTAAGTTTTCTAAAATAAAATTAGGCTTCTCAACTTGTATAGCCACAAAGATATGATATTTGCAAGTTATAGTTTGATAATTACATAAATTACCCAAAAGGGGATAAATATATATTAAACTTCTCACCTTGTATAGCCACAATAAATGTTCCCAAGTCTAAGTTTTCTATCTATCTCAAAGGAATAGACGTCTCGTACAACAACAAAGAAAAAACTTTAAGGTATTAGAGTTTGACAATAAATGTTCCTAAGTTTAACAGACTATAAATTTTGCAGTTTAAAAAAAGTTATCATTTCGTTCCATTTCATAACAACAATTTACTGAACGCGACCCAAAGGCGGTCATTACGCTTGCCAAACAACAATAACAATTCTAAGTTCCATTTTAACTGATTTGTATACTTTAAAATAAAATTTTAGGCCGAAATAGAATTTTGATGTACATTGTCCAAAAGGGAATTTTTACCTTTTCTCATTCTGAACACCTAGATTTTGTTCTCGGAGTAATTCAAGACAAGAGTGACGTTCTTGACCTCCCATGTCAATATATACGCTCGTTTATTCGCTCAGAGAGGGGAAAAGGGGGAAGCAAAAACAAAGGAAAAAAAATCACACGACGGAGAGAGAAAGAACGACTCGAAGGCAGGGGAATGATGGAGAAGCACCTCGAACAAAGTCTTCCACAGAACATGAGTTTTTTTCTAGCTCATACGTCACACATTTTCCCGGCATTCCCAGCGACGCCTGGCGCCACAAGCTCGACTCAGTATAAGAACACAGTTTATTGTGCGCGGAGGTGTGATTGGATACGTGATGCCACAACACAGTATAATCGGGCGATGGTAAGCCTACACATGTTTTATATCGTTCTTGTTTAGTTGTGGACTTAGTTTCTTCTTGTAGCTTAATAGCATTAAACGTTACACAATGATCAATCAATTTTTTAAAACATTTTGATAGCAGTTCAAAAATGTTAATACAAAAATACTCAATACAAGAATATAAAAATACAAAAATACAATGCAAAAATGTTAAACATTAAATAGTGTTCTTATGAACACTTGAAACACTAATAATAATCACTCATTTTCCTCATAGGACTATTCAGCCCAGTCTCCTAGCAGCATAGCAGAAGAGCTTGTCACCAGATTTTGATAGAACTGATGATACGAGGGATCTATAAGGCGTAACAAACTGAGCAAATCTTTGTTCTTCTTTGGGTTTATGGGTCTGGGGCAAAATGGATACAAGGAATTTGAACTTTTTCTGGCTGGCCTCTTGTGGTACTTCTTAAATCAAATGTTTTGAATTCCTCGCACTGATTTAAACTATTTTATATTCAATAATACCAAACTCTTTTTATAGCGGATCCATCTTATATTATGCCAATTAAAAGTATCACCATCTAAGTTTTTAACCCGTTTAACCAAGGTTTTTACAACCAAACTGGAATATTTATAGAAATAATTGTGTGTCATTTCTCTCACATGAAAAGGCTTTTTTTCCGCGAACAGTCTTAACCATTTAGTATCATTCATGGGTAACCCTTATTTCTATTGTTATTTCTTTTTTTTTGGCCCTATTAATTCGCGCATCCCCCCTGCGGGACGGGGTTTAGAATAGTCCCGCAGTAACCCCTGCTTGTCGTAAGAGGCGACTAAAAGGGGAGGCTTCTGTGCAGGACGTACCTCGTGCAGGAAAAACCTATCCTAAATCTTTCCTTTCACCTCCTTTTTCTTCCTTCCCTTTTACTCCTTTTGTTTTTCATTCTTCTCCCTTCGCTTTATTTCTCCTTAACTCTTTCTTCCCTTCCCCTGCCGTTCAGTCCTGCACAGAGACTTTTGGCCCTCCCGTTGACGACCCTGGCATCTAACACGGCTTTCCTTGGACGATTATTGAATACCACTGCCTTGAGCTCCTGAGTGAAAGTGCGCCGGTTGTAATATCTTAGTAGAAGGGCCTAGGGATGACAATAACCGGGTACCCTACTTTGAGAAAAGACCGGTTGCGTTCACGAGGGCCCGGACGTAAAATTGGCACTTTCCTACACCCACTTGCTGCGATGACCTCTCTCTCGGCGATGCCCTATGCGAAGGTTGTCATGTCTAGCGTCGTATAGGGCCTCTCGTCGGGACAGTTAACAGGGCCATATGTGGTAGTACCAACATGGATCACCCTGGGTCTACGATCCGAGTACTGTGTAGGTTGTCCCCAAAAATGGCATGGCCACTTCTTTTGTCGCTGCTGACAACATACTGTCCGCTGGCACCGTACTGCCAAACCACGCTGGCAACTCACTGCCCGGCCCCTCACAGGGCCGTAATACTGAAAAGAGGCGGAAACGGGTAAGGCCGTCCAGCCCTTTAATAATAGAAAACCAGGATGTGGTGAGGCCCCAGCCCCGCTTCCTGGTAATGTCTAGAGTCGAGGACGGTGAGACTCTGAAACGTGCCAGCCCATTTATCCTCGAAAGAGTGATAAATGGTGCTGCAAAGTCAGAGGTCTCTATAAGAAAACTGCGAGATGGCACTGTGATGATCCAGACCATAAATGACGTCCAGACGGTAAATGTAATGCAAATAACTGAGATACCGTTGAGCAATACAGCCCATTTAAAGGTAAAGGTGGAGCCACACAGGTTCCTCAATGTTTGCAAGGGAGTGGTCACTTGCTATGACCTCGACTGCGTGAGCATTGAGGATATCTGTGATGAGCTTGCACCTCAACATGTTACCGAAGTTTATAGAATAGTGACAAAAAAGAATGGCCAAGAAAAAAAGACGGATACCTATATCCTTACATTTGCGACTCCTACTCTTCCAAAGGAGGTTCGAGCAGGTTTCCACGTGCTTAGGGTCCGGCCGTATGTCCCCAATCCTCGGCGCTGTTTTCAGTGCCAGGAATTTGGGCATACGAAGCTGAGATGCCGTGGAAAGCCAACCTGTGCGGATTGCGGTAAAGAGGCTCACGACACACCGTGTGAGTCTCCTAAGCTCTGCGTGAACTGCAAGGGTCCGCATTCCGCCTGGTCTCGGGCCTGTCCGAAATGGAAGGTGGAGAAAAAAGTCCTGGAGATTCAAACTGAAAAGAAGATTTCATATGCCCAGGCCCGCAAAGAATACTTATCCAGTCAAGCTCCGGTATTTCAGACGTCATATAGTCAGATAGTCAGCCAAAATATAAATTGTCCCAACTGCCACTGCGCAGTCAACGTTTCAAAGCCATCTTCCCGACCTGTGCCTCTAGTCACTACTCGAGAAACTGCAGGCCAACAAGTGCCAAGATTTTTGCAGGTGGTGACGCCTCCAATGAGATCGTCCCCACCACCTATACCCCCGAGGTCTCCTCCTCGGGGCACTCTACCAATCCCTCCTCGGGGATCACCTCCGATCTCTCCTCAGGGATCACCCACGAGCCCTCCTCGGGGAACACCCCGAGCCCTCCTCGGGGAACTCCCCCGAGCCCTCCTCGGGGAACTCCCCCGAGCCCTCCTCGGGGAACTCCCCCGAGCCCTCCTCGGGGAACCCCCCCGAGTCCTCCTCGGGGAACCCCCCCGAGCCCACCTCGGGGCCCAAAATTAAGTGCGGCCGTTGTCGAGCCGCTCAATCTCGCCTCTGTAACTTCGGAGGTAAGGATGAGCGGTGGTACAGGCGAGGCCGCAAAGGCGAATCCCACTGGTACCTTGAAGAAGGACCAGCGAGGGATCGGCGAGAAAACTATTTTGAAGAAAGCGTCGAAGGCTTTAACAAAGCCTTCCCGCAAGGATTCACCAACCCTGTCTCTCCAAGACAAATCAAAACCTCTCCTGAAGCGGGAGGTCCAGGAGAGACTGGGAAAAGCAAGAGGGCCCAAAAAGGGCATCAATCAATTTTTATATTTAAAAGATAACGTTATGGATTGCGAGGATAATTAAACTATATATTGATAAATAATGTCGCTACTACAATGGAATTGTAGGGGTTTTTATGCTCGTGTAGAGGAAATTAAACTACTAATTTCTTCCCTGCATCCTTCCATCTTGTGTTTGCAGGAGACCCACTTCCGCCCAACTGACAACCCGATGCTTCGTGGGTACGATGTATATCGTACCGACAAGCCCATTTTTGATCGGGCTAGCGGAGGTGTGGCTATATTTGCACGTAGCAATATATATCATAAATCTGTAAATATTATATCCGATCTCCAAGTGATTGCTGTCAGAGTCTCCCTTCCTATTGAAGTAACCGTATGCTGCATCTACCTCCCACCAGGTGAGCGTGTTTGTAAGAGGAGCCTAGAGGCCCTCTTTATACAACTTCCCGCCCCCTATATCATCATGGGGGATTTTAACGCACACAACCTGGTGTGGGGGTCCAATTTTACAGACGCCCGTGGGAGGATGGTAGAGGATATTCTTGTCTTGGGAAGCCTGGTGTTAATGAACACTGGGACCCAGACACACTTCTCCACCTTCAATGGTGTATCCTCTGCCATCGACCTGACTTTGTGTAGCCCCGGGATCGCTGCTCACTTCTTTTGGCAGGTTCACTCGGATCTTTGTGGCAGCGATCACTTTCCCATTCTGCTTTCGCCACTTCACGATCCTCCCGGTACAGCACGGGCACCACACTGGGTTCTTAAACGTGCTGACTGGGATAAATTTCGCGAGCTCGCCGTATTTGATCAACCCCTTTCTCTTGACGTCGATGTGAATATAGACCATTTTACTTCGACGGTCATCATGGCGGCGAGGGAATCCATCCCTAAATCCTCGCCACATCCGCGCCACCGACCTGTTCCTTGGTGGAACGAGGAGTGTCGGTTGGCTATTTATGACCGTCGAAGGGCCCTACGTCTCTTCCATCGACGTCCTACTTTAGAGAATCTGGAGTCTTTCCGGATTCTACGTGCTCGAGCTCGCCGTATCATTCGTGAAAGCAGAAGAGAGTCTTGGAGACAGTTTATTTCTACCCTTACTATTTCCACTCCCACAACTAAGGTTTGGGACAATATTCGTAAATTACGTAGTAGCAAAAATACCAGTAATAATATACCTGCCCTCATGTCAAACGGTTCGCTTGTCTCCTCCCCTGTGGAGGTCGTCAATGTATTGGGCTCTATGTTCACCGCTATTTCTAGCACTGCAAGCTACTCTAATGAGTTTGCAGCGCTTAAGCGGAACATAGAGCGCCATTCTATTGACTTTGGTCAGAGCCGGGGGGAGGATTACAACTCCCCCTTTACAATGGATGAATTGACCTATGCCCTGTCTCAGGCGGGCAACACAGCTTCCGGTCCCGACGACATCCACTACGATATGTTGCGCCAGCTACCTCCTGCTGGACAGACATATCTCTTGGACCTTTATAATAGTGTTTGGGGATCTCATCAATTCCCATCACTATGGAGGCAAGCAACCGTTATACCAATACATAAAAGTGGCAAAGATAAATTAGAACCAACTAGTTATAGACCGATAGCCTTAACTAGTTGTGTATGCAAAATATTGGAAAAAATGATAAATAAACGATTAATATGGTATTTAGAATCCCGCAATCTATTATCAAATATTCAATGTGGTTTTCGCCGTAACCGATCTACGATGGATCATCTCGCCCGTCTCGAGACGGCGGTTCGTGACGCCTTTCTCCACAAACATCATCTTTTGGCAGTTTTCTTTGATTTGGAGAAGGCGTACGACACCACATGGCGGTACGGCATTTTAAAAACACTTTTTAATTGGGGGTTCCGAGGGAACCTCCCTGTTTTTATATCTAATTTTATGTCAGATAGACACTTTCGGGTAAGGTTAAACAACACCTTATCCGATGATTTTATTCAAGAAAATGGGGTTCCTCAGGGCAGTACTCTAAGCTGTACGTTGTTCGCCATTGCAATTAATGGCATTGTTGAAAACGTGCGGCTACCTGTCCGTTCATGCCTTTTTGTGGATGACTACGCAATTTATTGCAGTTCGTCGAGTCTCCACAGGGCTGAACGGCAGATACAACTCTCTGTAAATAATCTGTGGTCGTGGGCATCGCGAAATGGCTTTCGCTTCTCTGCAGCCAAGACGACGGTCGTCCACTTCCACAGATTACGTGGAATACAACCTGTCCCCAGTATTTTAATAAACCACATTGTTTTACCAGTCTCAGAGACCGTAAGGTTTCTGGGACTTTTATTTGATTTTAAATTAACTTGGATCCCTCACATCAAAGACCTGAAAGCGAGGTGTATAAAAGCACTCAACCTGCTCAAAGTGGTTAGCGGTCGGTCCTGGGGTGCTGATAGGGAAACCTTGATGCGCCTGTATAGGGCCTTGGTAAGATCAAAACTAGACTACGGCAGTTTCGTTTATGGATCGGCGAGACCCTCGGCGTTAAAGATGCTGGATAGTGTCCACCATGCTGGTATACGACTGGCTACTGGTGCTTTTCGTACCAGTCCAGTCGTCAGCATCTGTGCCGACGCCGGTGAGCCCCCTCTCTCTTACCGGCGGTCCTATCTTCTGGCATCTTACGTGTCGAAACTACACTGCATGCCGGAGCATGTTGCCTACCGTCCTGTGTTTCATCCCCCTAACCGTGTCTTGTATGAAACCAAATGGCGTAGTACAAGGCCGGTTGGGATCAGGATGCTATCGGTTTTCGACACGTGTGGGATAGTCCTGCCAAAGGCTATCCCCACATCCCCAGGTCGAGTTTCTCCCTGGAAGATACGCCTACCTCAATGCCATTTTGATCTTGCCAAGTTCCCTAAAGCGACCACCCCACCAATTATATATGAGAGGACCTTTTTAATGAGCTCCTCTCCACTCGCTTTCAAGGCTTTAAGCGCGTCTATACGGATGGCTCCAAGTGTGGGGCCTCCGTGGGATGCGCATTTGTTGTGGAGGGAAACCATTTTAAATTTGGTTTACCTGGTGAATCCAGTGTTTTTACGGCTGAATTATACGCCATTTTTAAATCTTTGTGTTTTATTTATCGTAAGTGTCACCGTTCTGTGCTCATCTGCACGGGTTCCATGAGTGCTCTGTTGGCATTGTCCACTCTCTACTCCTGGAATCCCCTCGTGCAGATGATACATGAGCAAATTTTAAAAATTGATTCATTAAACACCCGGCTCGCCTTTTGCTGGATTCCTGGTCACGCTGGTCTTTCAGGAAATGAACTTGCTGACCAGGCGGCCAAGGAGGCAGCACGCCTGCCTCCGGAGGCGAGTCTGGGTGTCATGTTTTTAGATCTAAAGGGTTATGTTCGGCGTGGGGTCTTACGCACCTGGCACGAGCAGTGGGTCTCGACCCCTGCTCAGAACAAGCTGCGGTCCATCAGGGACGGTGTGTCGCGATGGCCCTCTTCTATACGAAAGTCTAGAAGAGAGGAGGTCATCGTGACGAGACTCCGCGTCGGGCATACATTACTAACCCACGGATTTTTATTGAGAGGGGATCCACCTCCAGTGTGTGAATTTTGCGATGCTCCCCTTAGTGTGTACCACATTTTGGTGGAGTGTCGCAAATATGCCCCTATCCGCCTGGCTCTTGATTTTAAAGGTGACCTACGTTTTTTATTACGTGATAGCACGGAGGGAGTTATTTGTTTACTCCGTTTTATACGCCAGGCGGATCTTTTTAATGCCATTTGAGTCACTTTTATAAAGTGACTCATCTGGATTTATCTCATATTGAGAACTTTTTAACATTTTAGTACATTTTAATATTTTGTTCTGTCTTTTTAACGTATTATTTTAACATGTTTTAAGATTTTAATGTGTTATATTTTAATATGTTTGTTTTGTAATTTTAACGTAGTGTATACACCTGTGGTTTTATTTTAGCAGGTGTATCACTTCTTTTAATCTAATTGCCCATTTGAGCGCTCCTATGGAGTGCCTAAATGGGCTTTTTCTCATATTGAGAATATCTGTTTTTAATTGATATACAAATTTTAATATTGTATATTGTTTTATATTTTATGTTTCCACCTGTTTATTCTAACAGGTGGACTATGTGATGTCTCTCTCCCTAATGGAGATTTTACTGTGTGTGTAAATGTCAAGGCCCTAATGACCTCATTGTGTCGATGGGCCTCTAAACAATAATAATAATAATAATAATATTATGTTTTTATTTGTAAAAGCTCTAATGACCTTATTGTGACAGCGCGCCTCAAAACTCCACTTATAATAATATGAATAATTTCAATGTGTTATATTTTAGTATTTAGTAGACAGCATTATCCTATTTTCTATCTTTTTTTTTAGCACCCACCGCTCGGTGGCGTAGTTGGCAAACGCGCTAGTCGTGTTGAGCTCGACCGCCGAGGACGGGGAGATCGAGGTTCGAATCTCGGTCGGGTGAACTGGGGTGGTTTTTCCTAAATGGTTTTCACATCTCCCTCCACGCTAATGCGGGTTCACTTACTCTAAATTCAACTTCCAATTCCTAATCCATTAGTGTAATTAGTACTTAAGCGTATAACCGAACGGGTAGTAAGAGCGGTGCTAAATATTATTATTATTATTATTATTTAGACACGTCTTAATACTGTTCAGGTTATAGCATATGTATACTACACTAATAACCTAGTATTAGAAGGTTGGTGTATTAGAGGAAGTGTACCCACATTTTCTGGAGAGACATGGAAAAACATTTAGGAAGAACCTTCCTCAGTACACCCGAACGAGATTTGAACCACAGTTTCATTGTAATTTGAGTCTAGTTTATTACTAGAGTGAGCTCATGTCTGTGGTACCGATACCGATATTTTGTGAAATTAAGCAATTTTTGAACATTTTATTCACACGATCGTTCCAAAACCTGGGATATCATTTATTGGTTTAATCAAAAGGAGTAAACAATACACAAATTAGTTTAGCGAGTTTTTATTTTATTTTTAATTAACATGTATATTTTAACAATGGGATTTGTTTCAACCTAGTTCTACTTTTTTGTGAGTGTGGTAGACATTACATGATGAACAAGCAGAACCCCCCAGCGGGACGGGGTTTAGAATAGTCCCGCAGTAACCCCTGCTTGTCGTAAAAGGCGACTAAAAGGGGAGGTTTCTGTGCAGGACGTACCTCGTGCAGGAAAAACCTATCCTAAATCTTTCCTTTCACCTCCTTTTTTCTTCCTTCCCTTTCACCCCTTTTTCATTCTTCTTCCTTCGCTTTCTTTATCCTTACCTCTTTCTTCCCTTCCCCTGCCGTTCAGTCCTGCACAGAGACTTTTGGCCCCTCCGTTGACGACCCTGGCATCTAACACGGCTTTCCTTGGACGATTATTGGACACCACTGCTTTGAGCTCCCGAGTGAAAGTGCGCCGGTTGTAATATCTTAGTAGAAGGGCCTTAGGGATGACAATAACCGGGTACCCTACTTTGAGAAAAGACCGGTTGCGTTCACGAGGGCCCGGACGTAAAATTGGCACTTTCCTACACCCACTTGCTGCGATGACCTCTCTCTCGGCGATGCCCTATGCGAAGGTTGTCATGTCTAGCGTCGTATGGGGCCTCTCGTCGGGAGAGTTAACAGGGCCATATGTGGTAGTACCAACATGGATCACCCTGGGTCTACGATCCGAGTACTGTGTAGGTTGTCCCCAAAAATGGCATGGCCGCTTCTTTTGTCGCTGCTGACAACTTACTGTCCGCTGGCACCGTACTGCCCGCTGGCAACTCACTGCCCGGCCCCTCACAGGGCCGTAATACTGATAAGCGGCGGAAACGGGTAAGGCCGTCCAGCCCTGAATTGGAAAAAATCCAGGAAGTGGTGAGGCCCCAGCCCCGCTTCCTGGTAATGTCTCGAGCACAGGAAAATGAAAGTCTGAAGCGAGTAAGCCCATTTATCCTCGAAAGAGTGATAAATGGCGCAGCACAATCACAGTATCAATCAGAAAACTGCGTGATGGCACGATTTGATACAAACAATGACTGACACTCACTCACAAAGTAATGGCAATCTCGGAAATACCGTTGAGCAATACGTCTCATATACCGGTGAAGGTGGAGCCTCACGGTTCCTCAATGTTTGCAAGGGAGTGGTCACTTGCTATGACCTCGACTGCGTGAGCATTGAGGATATCTGTGAGGAACTTTCTCCTCAGCACGTCACCGAAGTGTACCGCATTGTCACAAAAAAGAACGGACAAGAGAAAAAAACTGACACGTATATCCTTACTTTTGCGACTCCTACCCTTCCAAAGGAGGTCCGAGCAGGTTTCCACGTGCTCAGGGTCCGGCCGTATGTCCCTGACCCCCGGCGCTGTTTTCAGTGCCGGGAGTTTGGGCATACGAAGCTGCGATGCCGTGGCAAGCCAACCTGTGCGGGTTGCGGACAGGAGGCTCACGAAACACCATGTGAGTCTCCTAAGTACTGCGTCAACTGCAAGGGTCCGCATTCCGCCTGGTCTCGGGCCTGTCCGAAATGGAAGATAGAGAAAAAAGTCCTGGAGATACAAACTGAAAAGAAGATCTCATATGCCCAGGCACGTAAGGAATACGCATCTAGTCAGGCTCCGGTATTTCAAACCTCCTACAGCCAAATTGTAAGCCAGAACATTAACTGCCCCAACTGTCACTGCGCAGTTAATCTCGCAAAGACGCCCACCGACCTGTGCCATCGGTCTCTACTCGAGACATTCTTAATGTTAACGCGCCAACTAAGGTTGCGCCTAAATTATCTGAGAGGCGAAACCTAGACAAAGGTCGTCTCCCCCACCTGTACCCCCGAGGAGCCCTCCTCGGGTACCTCCCCCGAGCCCGCCTCGGGGACCTCCCCCGGGCTTGCCCGGAGACCTCGAGCCGCCTGGACCTCCCCCGAGCCCGCCTCGGGGACCTCCCCCGAGCCCACCTCGGGAAACAAAAGAACTTGCGGCCGTTGTTGGTTCGTCCGCTCTGGTCTCTGGGTCACCGGAGGTTAGAGTGGGTGGCAAAACGGGTGAGGCCGCAAAGGCGAGTCCTGCTGGTGCCTGGAGAAAGGTCCAGCGAGGTGTCGCCGACAATAATAATTACAAAAAAGCGTCGAAGGCTGTAACAAAGCCTTCGCGCTCAGATCAACCCCCAAATCTCTTCTGGAGAAACAAAAGCCTCTCTTGAAACGAGAGGTCCAGGAGAGACTTGGCAAGGCCAGAGGACCTAAAAAGGTCCATTAACCAATTTTTAGTTTTAAGAGATAGTGATATGGATTGCGTGGATGAATAAATTTATATTTGTACTTAATGTCGCTACTACAATGGAATTGTAGGGGTTTTTATGCTCGTGTGGAGGAAATTAAACTACTAATTTCTTCCCTGCATCCTTCCATCTTGTGTTTGCAGGAGACCCACTTCCGCCCAACTGACAACCCGATGCTTCGTGGGTACGATGTATATCGTACCGACAAGCCCATTTTTGATCGGGCTAGCGGAGGTGTGGCTATATTTGCACGTAGCAATATATATCATAAATCTGTAAATATTATATCCGATCTCCAAGTGATTGCTGTCAGTCTCCCTTCCTATTGAAGTAACCGTATGCTGCATCTACCTCCCACCAGGTGAGCGTGTTTCAAAGAGGAGCCTAGAGGCCCTCTTTATACAACTTCCCGCCCCCTATATCATCATGGGGGATTTTAACGCACACAACCTGGTGTGGGGGTCCAATTTTACAGACGCCCGTGGGAGGATGGTAGAGGATATTCTTGTCTTGGGAAGCCTGGTGTTAATGAACACTGGGACCCAGACACACTTCTCCACCTTCAATGGTGTATCCTCTGCCATTGACCTAACTTTGTGTAGCCCCGGGATCGCTGCTCACTTCTTTTGGGAGGTTCACTCGGATCTATGTGGCAGCGATCACTTTCCCATTCTGCTTTCGCCACTTCACGATCCTCCCGGTATAGCACGGGCACCACACTGGGTTCTTAAACGTGCTGACTGGGATAAATTTCGCGAGCTCGCCGTATTTGATCAACCCCTTTCTCTTGACGTCGATGTGAATATAGACCATTTTACTTCGACGGTCATCATGGCGGCGAGGGAATCCATCCCTAAATCCTCGCCACATCCGCGCCACCGACCTGTTCCCTTGGTGGAACGAGGAGTGTCGGTTGGCTATTTATGACCGTCGAAGGGCCCTACGTTTCTTCCATCGACGTCCTACTTTAGAGAATCTGGAGTCTTTCCGGATTCTACGTGCTCGAGCTCGCCGTATCATTCGTGAAAGCAGAAGAGAGTCTTGGAGACAGTTTATTTCTACCCTTACTATTTCCACTCCCACAACTAAGGTTTGGGACAATATTCGAAAAATACCAGTAATAATATACCTGCCCTCATGTCAAACGGTTCGCTTGTCTCCTCCCCTGTGGAGGTCGTCAATGTATTGGGCTCTATGTTCACCGCTATTTCTAGCACTGCAAGCTACTCTAATGAGTTTGCAACACTTAAGCGGAACATAGAGCGCCATTCTATTGACTTTGGTCAGAGCTGGGGGGAGGATTACAACTCCCCCTTTACAATGGATGAGTTGACCTATGCCCTGTCTCAGGCGGGCAACACAGCTTCCGGTCCCGACGACATCCACTACGATATGTTGCGCCAGCTACCTCCTGCTGGACAGACATATCTCTTGGACCTTTATAATAGTGTTTGGGGATCTCATCAATTCCCATCACTATGGAGGCAAGCACCCGTTATACCAATACATAAAAGTGGCAAAGATAAATTAGAACCAACTAGTTATAGACCGATAGCCTTAACTAGTTGTGTATGCAAAATATTGGAAAAAATGATAAATAAACGATTAATATGATATTTAGAATCCCGCAATCTATTATCAAATATTCAATGTGGTTTTCGCCGTAACCGATCTACGATGGATCATCTCGCCCGTCTCGAGACGGCGGTTCGTGACGCCTTTCTCCACAAACATCATCTTTTGGCAGTTTTCTTTGATTTGGAGAAGGCGTACGACACCACATGGCGGTACGGCATTTTAAAAACACTTTTTAATTGGGGGTTCCGAGGGAACCTCCCTGTTTTTATATCTAATTTTATGTCAGATAGACACTTCCGGGTAAGGTTAAACAACACCTTATCCGATGATTTTATTCAAGAAAATGGGGTGCCTCAGGGTAGTACTCTAAGCTGTACGTTGTTCGCAATCGCAATAAATGGCATTGTGGACAACGTGCGGCTACCTGTCCGTTCATGCCTTTTTGTGGATGACTACGCAATTTATTGCAGTTCGTCAAGTCTCCACAGGGCTGAACGGCAAATACAACTCTCTGTAAACAATCTGTGGTCGTGGGCATCGCGAAATGGCTTTCGCTTCTCTGAAGTCAAGACGACGGTCGTCCACTTCCACAGATTACGCGGAATACAACAAGCCCCCAGTATTTTAATGAACCACGTTGTTTTACCAGTCTTAGAGACCGTAAGGTTTCTGGGACTTTTATTTGATTTTAAATTAACTTGGATCCCTCACATCAAAGACCTGAAAGCGAGGTGTATAAAAGCACTAAACCTGCTCAAAGTTGTTAGCGGTCGGTTCTGGGGTGCTGATAGGGATACCTAGATGCGCCTGTATAGGGCCTTGGTAAGATCTAAACTAGACTACGGCAGTTTTGTTTATGGATCGGCGAGACCCTCGGCTTTAAAGATGCTGGATAGTGTCCACCATGCTGGCATTCGACTGGCTACCGGTGCTTTTCGCACTAGTCCAGTCGTCAGCATCTGTGCCGACGCCGGTGAGCCCCCTTTTCATTACCGGCGGTCCTATCTCCTGGCATCTTACGTGTCGAAACTGCACTGTATGCCAGAGCATGTTGCCTACCGCCCTGTCTTTCATTCCCCTAACCGTGTCTTGTATGAAACCAAATGGCGTAGTACAAGGCCGGTTGGGATCAGGATGTTATCGGTTTTCGACACGTGTGGGATAGTCCTGCCAAAGGCTATCCCCACATCCCCAGGTCGAGTTTCTCCCTGGAAGATACGCCTACCTCAATGCCATTTTGATCTTGCCAAGTACCCTAAAGCGACCACCCCGCCGATTATATATGAGAGGACATTTAATGAACTCCTCTCCACTCGATTTCAGGGCTTTGAGCGCATCTATACGGATGGTTCAAAGTGTGGGACCTCCGTGGGATGCGCATTTGTTGTGGAGGGAAACAATTTTAAATTTGGTCTACCTGGGGAATCCAGTGTTTTTACGGCTGAATTATACGCCATTTTTAAATCTCTGTGTTTTGTTTATCGTAAGTGTCACCGTTCTGTTCTCATCTGCACGGATTCCATGAGTGCTCTGTTGGCATTGTCCACTCTCTACTCCTGGAATCCCATTGTGCAGATGATACATGAGCAAATTTTAAAAATCGATTCATTACACACCCAGCTCGCCTTTTGCTGGATTCCTGGTTATGCCGGCCTCTCAGGGAATGAACTGGCGGACCAGGCGGCCAAGGAGGTAGCACGCCTGCCTCCGGAGGCAGCACGCCTGCCTCCGGAGGCGAGTTTGGGTGTCATGTTTTTAGATCTAAAGGGTTATGTTCGGCGTGGGGTCTTACGCACCTGGCATGAGCAGTGGGTTTCGACTCCTGCTCAGAACAAGCTGAGGTCCATAAGGGACGGTGTGTCGCGATGGCCCTCTTCTATACGAAAGTCTAGAAGAGAGGAGGTCATCGTGACAAGGCTCCGCGTCGGACACACATCGTTGACCCATGGTTTTTTATTAAGAGGGGATCCACCTCCAGTGTGTGAGTTTTGCGATGCTCCCCTTAGTGTGTACCACATTTTGGTGGAGTGTCGTAAATATGCCCCTATCCGCCTGGCTCTTGATTTTAAAGGTGACCTACGTTTTTTACTACGTGATAGTGCGGAAGGAGTTATTTGTTTACTCCGTTTTATACGCCAGGCGGATCTTTTTAATGCCATTTGAGTCACTTTTATAAAGTGACTCATCTGGATTTCATCTCATATTGAGAACTTTTTAACATTTTAGTTCATTTTAATATGTTTGTTCTGTCTTTTTAATGTATTATTTTAACACGTTTTATAATTTTAATGTGTTATATTTTAACATGTTTGTTTTGTAATTATAACGGAGTGCATACACTTGTGATTTTATTTTAGCAGGTGTATCACTCCTTTTATTCTATTAGCCCCTTTGAGCGCTCCTATGGAGTGTCTCGAATGGGCTTTTTCTCATATTGAGAATTTATGTTTTTAATTGATATACAAATTTTTTATATTGTATATTGTTTTATATTGTATGTTTCCACCTGTTTATTCTAACAGGTGGACTATATGTGTTGTCTCGTCCATAATGGGGATTTTACTGTGTTTATTTTATTTTATTTTAAAGGCCCTAATGACCTCACTGTGTCGACGGGCCTCAAAACAATAATAATAATAATAATAATAATAATAATAATAATAATAATAATAATAATAATAATACTTACAAAATAGGGCACAGCTGCACATACATTGATATTTTTATTTTGTCCGGGACATGAATCTGAATATGCCGTAATGTTAGTAACTTCTGATGGTATACTGCTAAAATAATTAATCAAACATGATGCTATTTCATCTGAGCCTCGGCCTGATATGCCCTCATGCCACACATAACAATGCGTAGAGTTGGTAGTACAATCTCTAATCGTGAAATTGAACGTCCACAATGCCTTTTGTAATAAACAACATTAGTATTAAGACAAGGAGTTGGGAGGCACTGTTGGAGATCAAAACAAACCATTTTGGAGTTTTCATCAAGCATTGATGCTTTCTTATCCTCGGCTTTACAAGTATATCTTAGGTCTGCTTTTTCCAGATGAATTTTTTGTTCACTTTCCAGTTTTTGCCTTTCCTCTTCATTTTTTGTGCAATTTAATTTGTTCGTAAAAGTATCACATGTTTTGACGTATCTATGCTTGGTGATTTAAACTTATGCTGATATTTTTAATAGCTTAGGTTATAAGTCTTGTACGATAGTGGCTCAGACTTTTTTTCAGTTCTCTCTACAACCTACATTTCATGAAGTTTTTTTATATCCATTTGACAAGAAAAATACATTTTTCTTGTGTGCCATTTTGAGTAACGGCTTTGATACTTATGAATAATCTCAATGTGTTCTATTATTGCTTCTCTTTCATATATTCTCTTATTTATAGGCTCATGTTTCCATCTCCCATCACCACCTATGATCCCTGTTTCTGATGACTTTTTTTTATGCACTATTACATCGATCTTTCTTCTGCTTATACCAAAAATATTTTGAAACTTTTTTTTACAAATGACTTCTTTGTTTTCAAGTAATGGTGTTGTAAAATTTACTGTCACCAGTCTATCTTTAGTCTGTCCCGTGATGCTTCTTCCTTTCTGCTCAGTAACTTTACATAAAATCATTAAATATTTGTTCCTGCTTTGTTTTATCAATCTTCAAATTACATTGTTTGCGACAACAATTCGCTAGGAAGCAGAAGCTTCTTCCTGGGCAAATTTCTCCTCGTCTTGTTAAATACTCTAACCCCTTATTTTTCTTTTGTTTTTCCAGAGCTCTATCATATTTTATCTTCTTTTATGGTAGTAAAATATCAGCTTCATTTATGGAATATTCAGTTTCAGTAACTTTAACATTATACATTACACCATCTTGTTCCTTTTCTTCTGTTGGTACATAATCATAATCATACTCATGTTCATTACTTGGTACATAATCAGGATCTAAATCCTCATATTCATTGCCTACCTCTATCTCATTTGATGTATTATCAACGTCTAGATTAAAAGTATCAGTTGTCTCAGAAAAATCGGTGGATACATTTTTAAGGTTGAACATGTCGTGGGAATGCTCTTTGGATAAATCTACATTTTTTTCTGCTGATACAACCACTAGATTGTGACCATCGGATAAATCTACATTTTCCTCTGCTAATACAACCACTAGATTGTGACTATTGGATAAATCTACATTTTCCTCTGCTGATACAACACTAGATTGTGACCACCGGATAAATCTACATTTTCCTCTGCTGATACAACCACTAGATTGTGACCACCGGATAAATCTACATTTTCCTCTGCTGATACAACTAGATTGTGACCACCGGATAAATCTACATTTTCCTTTGCTGATACAACAACTAGATTGTGACTATTGGATAAATCTACATTTTCCTCTGCTGATACAACCACTAGATTGTGACCACCGGATAAATCTACATTTTCCTCTGCTGATACAACCACTAGATTGTGACTATTGGATAAATCTACATTTTCCTCTGCTGATACAACTAGATTATGACTATTGTATAAATCTACATTATCCTCTGCTGATACAACCACTAGATTGCGACCATTTCCTAAAAGATTTACATCACTCAAATGTAAACACTATGTGAGACTTCCTCCACTCCATCCCTAAAGCCAAGGTTAATATCTACAGAGGTGTCTTTAGTAATCACCACCGGATCTGATGTAACTATGATTGGATGATTGTAACTATCAAAAAAACTATCAATCATTTTTACACAACTTCACTCAATCTTTTAATATTCTGGACTCACTGTTTTGTATGAAAACCACCAGAGTTCAGCCAACATATATCTAGGCTTTGCAAAAGTACTTGTATTTGGCAAGCCAGAAGTTGATATGTCAAAATAACATGTTTTGGCATAGATTAAATTAAAAAATTTCCTAACCTCATCCAATGAATAAGGATGATATTTTAACATATCATATTATGGCAAAGAAGAACTTTAATTTATTTTCTAACTACTTTTGACAAAAATTATTTGTAAATCTTAGAAATCTCATATTTTGGCTGAAAACAAAAACGCAGATGGTGAAATATCAAGTTTTTATATTCACTATATTACAAAAAATAAGTGAAAATCGTCATATCAGCTTCTGCCAGAGTAAAGAAAACATTTTACTTAATATACCAGTAATGATAACTCAAAACCTCAAATTTTTGACATATCAGCTTTTGCCAAAGAGCCACAGAAATAAGATACAACAAAAACAATAAAGAAATAGCGCGAAACAACTGAAATACGAGCTATCTGCATACAAATCTAGGAGGCCATGGATGACAATAAACACACGTATGTCAAGTAGTTTGACTTACGAGGTTGAAGCGGAAAAATGAAACCGCCTGACATACGAGGGAATTTTTAAACTCATTTTTCAAAGTTTGCATTCCTGCCTTGACATACGAGGTTTTTTCAGAAGATTCAGGATCACTTTCTTGATTTGGATCAAGTGAAATCTCAGTTTAAACTTTTTTTTTTACATACGAGATTGCTGCTCAACACCATCGAAAGCTTGTACACTATTCTAGACAGATACGGAGATTATATATATATATATTATATATATATATATATAATTAATAATTATACACAACACCAAATTCTTGTTGAGTAAAGTAAAATGTTGGGAATTTTTTTAAAAGTTATAGTACTTCAATTGCATTAAGCAGACAAACTAATAAAACAGATCGTCATATTTCCATTTACCATATATACCTTTTGCATACCTTTTGCTTTTCTAGCTTCTCTAGTTGTCATCTGGAAAAGCAGAGCGATTTATTAAGCTTTATGTAATTTGAACCACTGGTCCAAATTACACTTTCGTATGGTCCAAATTACACGATACGTAATAAAACTATAAAGTTTAGAGTTACGTTAAAGTATCTGAAAATACCTAAATATAATTATGAAATATCTTACCTTAAGGTTTTATTGAAAAACAAATTAAATTTTGTTTCACTTCTAAATGTAGAAGTAAACAATACACTATCCTGCAACTGAACACAAATAATAAGAAAAATCACGCCGCGCTAGATCAATATCCTCCCAGCACAGATATTCCCGCTCGAGTGAACAAAAATAGTGTTAGCAGGTCCTTTACACCCAATGATCACTTCCCCATCCAAGAGGTGGTGCCATCTTTCGTGCTTGCTCTGAAATAAGTACTGGTCCAAATTACACGCTGGTCCAAAATACACGGACTTCCCCTACATAATCATACAAACAAACAAATTTTGAATGGACAAGACATTTCAGTATTCAATAATACCTACCTACATATTTGATGTATTTATGCATACAATGAAAAAATGTGCTGCAATTGGTTACAAAGACCACGCCGCAGTAATCAGACTTACGTAGTTACCAGTCCTACGTGAGTTTTTTTCACAGCACACTTAGGTCCACTTATAATTATTCAGATCTAACAACACATAGTTTGTCTTTCTGTTGTCTGTAGTCAGAGCCAACCGCCCTTCTTTTAGTAGAGATGCCTGTCCTGTTCTCGACACTGACCAACCACAAACTTAACATATGCACAATGCTCATACACATGTATATCATGGATTGGTTTTCCATAACTATAGCTTCTGCATTTACATTCCCTCTCGTCTCTAGAAAAATAATACCACAATTTGTATGTTTATGAGAAATGTATATCTTGCAACAGGTATTGCATTATTAGTTTAAATATACTCTATTAGACTAATTTCCCCACAGTCCAAACACAAACGACGCAAATTTTACTACAGCTTAAAAAAAGTTTTAATAGGTTTTCAAACTAACGTCATATACCTACTCCAACCCTCCACACATACTGATTTACTGGCACATTTTACCCGCGCTAATTTTCAATGTGCGTGGAGTCTGAACCTCTAGAATGTATTTGGGACCTCTGCATCTCATTTTCCTTCTTATACGGCTATCAATTATTTCTGGAACCATACACCCGAAATAAAATCTATGCAGTTTTGGCAACATAGTTTCAACCCAGAAGACTTCATTTTTGTTTATTCTCTCGACCAAGAAGTCATTCTCAATATATTCAACGAAATCGCAGAACGATTTATGTGCAATTTTGAGCTGGCCTTGTATTTGATAGTAGTAGATATGATACCGTTTCAAAGACAGCCTACCATCCTTCTTCTCAAGACGGATGTTCTTGCGTTATGTAACTGCATCCTCAAATTATTTTGCTCCCGATTGAAGGGAAACATTATACTACTATAAATCCACATGGCTGACTCACTCATCACTCACTCACTCACTCACTCCACTCACTCATCCTCACTCACTCACTCACTCACCCCACTCACTCACTCACTCACTCCACATTAATGTTTACCCACTTACAGATGATTTGGAAACTTGAAATTTGGTAAACTTATAGATTCTAGCCTGTAACCGACGGGAAAATTTCAAAAAGTTAAAAAAATTAATTTCTAATCTCCGAAAAAAAATATCAAAATGGCGGATCGACTTTAAAATTGGTGCGGTATATAGGCCTACAATAAAATACCGGTAATTTTAAGTTGTTACGTTCAAAACAATGCTGGAATTACATTAGTTTACATCCACTTGCAAAGAAAACTCAATAGGGGTTTGGGTGCGGAACCCCCAACGAGCAAAGCGTGTTTTATCTCTACAATGCCATCGGTCCCAACAGTTGCATCTGGACTAGCACCAAGATAATAGGCATCAGGACGAACAAAAATTCCACATTAATTGGTTTTCACATCTTTAATTTCTTCATATTTACCTAGTGCACTTCGTTCATGAAGCCTTCCGTATTGAATTGCGAATTGTTTAGCCCTTGCTTGAAAAGGATTTATTTACTATATTATGGCATGACGTGTGCTCCAATCGACGAACCACTATACCAAATTTAGATTCAGTTAGGCGGTTAAAGCGGGACTCTCTATAAAATGCATTTTCATGTTATTATTATTAGCACCGCGTCTTACTACCCGTTCGGGTTATATGCACATTTTCATGTTGCCCCACGGTTTGTCTTTCCAATGATGGACAATCTTCTTCACTGTCAACTTCTTTCAATCTGTTTTGAGGAATTCTTGTGTCTTAGTCTCCAAGTGTTCTGCTGGAATATCAGGCTGTGCAGCTTCTGGACCATACTCTATATTAGGACCTGCGCAGTTTCTTTTATTTTTCTTGCGTTTTCCTGTGAGGTATTTTTTTATGAAGAGCTGACCTAACTTTCTCTCTTTTCAAACACATATTTTTGAAAGATTTACCAGGGCTTCTTCTAGATAATCTTTTCCACGGGCTGCAGTACCATGACGGACCAGAGGAATGAGCCAAACCCCCACCAAGCGCTCTCTTTTGTAGGATCCACGCTTTCAGAATTCATTTAGTTTACTCGTCAACTTAGCAACCAAACTCATATATCTAAAATATAAGGAACACAAAATTATTAATTAAATAAATGATTACAAGACATGCATTCATTATTTCGCTCAATAGAAGTTATCTGCTATGATAGTCTCACCTTTCTGCTTGATTAGTCATCTGATTATATGCTAGACAATCTGCATTGCGAACAAGTCTGTCCAAGAGTTTTCTCATTGGAGCAAGAAGGTTACCTGAGGTAAGGCGTGGAATGACATCAATTTATTGGGTTCTTTCCTTTTACAGTATTCTGGTCGGCAGTTATCATATTTGCCACTTACATGATCAATAGAGTTCAAGAGATCTTGCCGCAGTATTTTACATCCTTGTGAATGTCCTCTATGCGTGAATATTCTTTTATAGCTGTGCGCACTCCTTTTACCAAACGTTCTTTATACGACAAACCGTTCACTAGCTTTGTAAGAACTCGTCTTCCATCTAGAGCATAGATTGTATTGGTTGCAAGCTTGTGAAGTCCATCGCTAAAAGCTCTAGTCATATGATTAGAACACTCTATTTTGAATATATAACGTCCATAGGATACACGTTCCTGTAAGCGTGCGTATACACTTGAGTCTCCATCGCCAATGTAATTCAAGTATAACAGCCCATGCTGGTCGACACTTTGTGAACATCTCTTGGCAATAATACTTTGCTCCATCCCTGTGGCGGGTCCAACATAGTTATTGTAACAAGTGTGCGAAGGGGTTTCTGTCCTTGATGTTTTATAACGTGCTTACAGAGAAAAGAAACTGTTTTTTACGCCCAGGAACAGTATTTATTAGTTTCTGCACCAATTATGACACCCTGAAAAAATATTTACAAAATAAATAAAATAATACGTTGGTATAGATATACATTCGTTCTTGACATTCCTACACATCTACAGGTTAATAGAAAATACTTATAATAGAAAAAATATTGCTCATACTCTGGTATTCACAAGTTGGACACTGTGTAATTACTGAATCAAAAACGCAAAGTTGCACCTATCCAGTATGTCACAGTCACAATACATTGGTGTGCTTATAGTTACATGTGTCGTCTGAATGCTTGCTGTTTGGAAAGTGTCCAATCTGTCTGACTGATTGGAACAATATAGCAATGAACTTATCTACTTTTAAGTAACTTTTGAATATTGTGTATACAGTTTTTACTTATATATTTATAAATTATATTTAGCCTACTTAAATCCCCACCTGAACTGAAACCATGACCATAGGATCTTTTACTCCACCCACTATCGCCTAGAACAGTTATAAAGGGAATATAATCTTTAAGATGACCTTTATTTGTGGCAATTAGTTTTTCTTGTTCACCATTTGCTTTCCTTTTTAAGTATAGATGCTCTTCCCAAGTCTGACAGCAATATTCTTAACATTAAAAAACAATTTATTTGAAAACTCACAAAAAAACTAATGAAACTTGACTTTAATACAATTATTGGTACAATCACACATGTTTGTTATTATTTTTTATTTATGGTAATGTTGTATACATATTTGAAATATTTATTTTATTATATTTCTCAAAAATAAAATTGACACTAAATTTTGAATTGTAAACAAATTAATATATACAATATTACAAAATATGTTCAAAGTTTTTTACTATTGTTACGTTCTGCACACTGGTTAAAATGGCTTGATCTAATGAGATAGGGATGATGAATGTAGTTAAGAGGAAGTGAACCCGCATTTGCGTGGAGTAGTTATGAAAAAACAAACCTTGTTAATCACTTGTGGAAACCATCCTCAGTTCACCTGGTCGAGATTCGAACCTAAACCTCCCGGTCCAAGGTGATCAAGGCATTGAGAGCAAATGACTCTACCCCTATACCACCACTGCGGGTAATAGGTTTAAATAAAATGTCAAGTGCTCTATTATTATTTATTTATGTGGTTTATTTTTCATAGAAAAAACAACTAAATTACTAATTTCTTAGATCATTTGATAAAAGAGGAATAAACAAATGAGTAGGTGGGTTGCAAAACTGTCCTTATCCATTATAGTAGAATTTTGAGGAAATCAAAAAAACCTGTAATATGTTTATTTATGTTTAGATTTTTATGAAACTTTACCTGGTATGAAAGTATATCAACCTGGGTCAATTTGGTAAATTTCACAAATATTGACAATACGGTTTGGATAATAATTAAACTATATTTTGGAAAAGAACAGTTTTGCAGTGTTCCGCTGGAAAAGGCAGTTTTGCAGGTACACACATTAGAATATGGAAGTTTTGAAATAAAACACAAGTGTTAGGTATAACAATCTATTCGTACAAATTTACTAGTATTTATTCAATCAAAAGAAGACTAATTTGTGAATCAAGAGTTAAAACAGATTTATATTAACCAGATCGCCTATCTCTTCAACGTTTTCTTCATCTTGGTTCACTTTGTGCTAAGTCAATGCGTTTTCCTGGTGCAAAGGATCCCGAGTCGTTACAACTTCAATTTGCTATACATCTTCAGGAATATTATCTACTCATTTGAGGTTATTGTCTGTTTACTTCTTAAAGGAAAAATACTAATTTGAAAATAAAGTGGTAAAGCTAATTTATATTAATAGATCCTTATTTCTTCAACGTTTTCTTCGTCTTGGTTCACTTCAATTTGCTGTACATCTTCAGATTGAGAATCAATAACAGTTTTAAAGTAGTTGAGGTTAGCCATGTCTTTCCACCCTTCACCAAAGTGCTTGGATAGAGTTTATCCACATCTTTTAGTTTTGCTTTTTTACAGGAACTATGTTTGGCAGATGATCAGGTACCATGTTGCCTACAGTCACTCCTCTCTTTAGGATTGGCAAGTCGGTTCCGATGTAACTTTTGTAGTGGGGTTCTCTCTCACACGCACCTGTCCATTTGTATTCCTTGTAAATATAATCCTCTTGCATACAGACAACTTGAAGTGCCACTGTGATGTAGGCTTCAGTACATTTTTCACAGCAGACTTCCAATCACAAACAGGAACTTCAGAGCCAAGGTGCTTTACTCTTCCAAATGAACTAAAAATATCAATATATTCATTTGGGGTGATAATTGTCTGTTAACGTCTTATTACCTTTTCAATTCTTCCAAAGACTCTATCAGGTGGTATGAACGAGTGCCCAACCACTGGAAACAAAAATTCAAGTTGTTTTATTCCTGTGAACACTCCTCTTTAAACCACTTCAAAACTGACCCAATGACTGTGCTATTCTTATTTTGCCCAGGGCAACCATCTGAACAGAGTCGGATATACTCTATGCCAGCGGTTCCCAATACCGAGATGTGCTCCGGGGAAGCATCCCAAGTGCTCCGCGAAGAGATTGTAAATACAAAAAAAATAAATGTGACAAGATCTAAAAATTGTTTATTTGTGCGGTCATGAACTGTTTTTAGAAATAATTTAGCTCCTGCATCTTGCAGTAAAGCAGTGTAAATAGCAAGTATTATGGATCCAATGTGCATTGTCATGCGGCACCTCAGTCAGGTTTACCCTCCCTCACCTTCTCGGAACCACACAAAACATTGAGAAAATCCGTGAAGCACACAGACTTCACGCGGCGAAACCAGACAAATAGGTTCCATGGCGCTAGCTAATCCCTGTTCAATGAGAGCCTCAGCGTACTTAAAGATCTGATTGTTAGCTTTGACACTTTTACAGAATTTTCTGGAAAGTTCCTATTGTGTATTAAAAACTCTTGTTTCTTCACTCCTTCATTCTGTTGCAGTTCATTCAATGTTTAGTCGAGAGTCGAAACGAGTCAAATTGCAGTGCGGTGTTATTTTTTCACGAGTGCCTTTGTTGTATGATTTTATTTAAATAATTACGTTAGTAACTTTAATAGATCTTCCCTCTTGAGGACGAAACACCTGCCATTACAGGTTTTTTGAAGCACCTACGTAGGGATTTAGAAAATATCATAGATTTCTTTCAATGGATCGCTGGCTGAAAGTCAGGATCCTTAAAAAAGATTATTAAAACCTCCGCCACAGTTCCCCACAGTAGCTATGGAAGCATCAACAGCTAACAGGTATGTACAAATATTATGTTAGATGCATTATTTTTAACGTTGAATAATGTTTATCTATCGGGGTCTGCTAGTATAAGAGCGTGTGTCATTAAAACAAATAATAGCTTTAGGATACCAATAACACAGGACTACAAGAATAGATAGGGACTAAAGTACATAAAACTTTATACAAATTAAATAGTAAATATAGACTTTTCAGTACATGCATTGCATGTTGTACATATTTTTGCACTTTTAACAAAATAGATTTTAGCTCAGGTTGTTTTCGAATTTTGTCCTGTTAATTGGTAGTAACCTTGAAGCTGCAGCCAATGTGATGTCACCAAGCGATAGGATAAGATGGCCACTCACATTTAACAAGCATTGTGAGCGTACATGCGAGAAATATTTACATTCTTAAACAATATTCAATGTTAATTTAGGAGCAACAGTTCTTTGATCAATTGTTTTATTAAATACTCGACATTTATTATTATCATTAATATTATTTACCCAGATGATATGAATATTATTTTTATATTGTAGTGTGGAAGAAGATGGAGCAGTTGCCAATGCTAGAATTGCTGGACAGGATGAAGGGTTTTTAGACAATCAGCGACATCAGGTGTGACAGAAACTTCTGAACTGTTGAAAGAACTGACTAGTACTAGTTCTTCGGAGACCAGTGCCACAGGTAAAAAAATTATAAAAAGGAGGTATCATGATTCCTACTTGGATATTGGATTTGTTGAGACTATGAAAACAAACCACAGTGCGTAGTTTGCATGAAAGTGTTGCCAAACAGTGCGATGTTCCCAGCAAAAATGCGCCGTCATTTTGAGGGGGTCCATCCAGAATGCAAGGGCAAACCGAATGATTTCTTCAGAAGGAAGTATGGTGAACTTACACAAGCCCAGAAAATTATATCTTATCACTCAAAAACAGTTAATGAACAGGCTTTGATGGCGTCCTACTTAGTCAGTTACCGAGTTGCTCAAGCTGGCGAAGCCCATACCATCGCTGAAAACCTTATTAAGCCTTGTGTAAAGGACATAGTTGAATGTATGCTGGAAGCAAAAGCCACGAAATTAGTAGACCCCGTTCCTTTGTCAAATAACACGATTTCGCGACGAATCGGGGACTTAGCAGAGGATGTGAAAGCTACTTTACTTTCACGAATAAAATGCACTAAGTTTTCGCTCCAAATGGATGAATCAACGGATGTGGCTGGATTGGCAATTTTAATAGTATTTGTACGCTACCAATACTTGGAGTCTTTTCAAGAGGATTTGCTTCTCTGCAAGCCTTTACCAACTAATACAACTGGCGCTGAAATTTTCAAATTAATAGAAGAATTTTTCACAGTGAGTGACATCCCATGGGATAACTGCGTTGATGTGTGCACGGATGGCGCAAAGGCCATGACTGGGAAGACGTCCGGTGCTATCTCAAGAATAAAACAAAAAGTCAAGGAATGCAGCAGTAGCCACTGCATCCTCCACCGCCATGCCCTTGCTGTGAAAAAAATGCCACCCTTCCTAAAGAAGTCTTGGACAAAAGCGTGAAAATAATTAATTTTATCAAATCAAGACCTAAAAATACAAGGATATTCAAGCTGTTGTGTGAAGACATGGGGAGTCTACATACCTCTTTACTTCTTCACACAGAAGTAAGGTGGCTTTCTCGTGGCAAAGCTTTAACTCGGCTCTTTGAAATGAGGGCTGAAGTCAGAACCTTCCTGATTGACAACGACTTCGCTTTGGGAGACAGGCTGTGTGACGAGCATTGGGTTATGAAATTGGCGTATTTAGCAGACATTTTTAAAAAAGTTAATGACTTAAGTATCTCACTTCAAGGGAAAGCAGTAACCGTTTTTGACGCCAGCGATAAAGTACAAGCGTTTAAAAAGAAAATAAAGTTTTGGGCGGATTCAATGAAAAATCTAAATCTAGATAGTTTCCCAATGGTAAAAGAATTTAGAGAAGAACTAGATTCTGATGTACACGAATATATCTTAAATGAGTTTCACGTTCATCTGCTAAATTTGCTTGATAGTTTCAACTGTTATTTTCCAGAAGAATTCCACGATAAAATAAAAGAGAACTGTTGGGTTGTAAACCCTTACTCTGCTGTGTCGGAAAAGCCAGCCTGTCTGACATCACGCCAGTATGAGTGTATGATTGATTTGACATCAGATTCTGTGGTAAAATATAATTTTGCAACTAAGAATTCACTAGCAGAATTTTGGTCAGCTAAAAGACGAATTTAAAGTTTTATCAGATAAAGCGAAAATCATCCTTTTACCCTTTACAACAACTTACTTATGTGAATCAGGATTCTCTGCTTATGTGGCTACTAAAACCAAATATAGATCCCCCTGAATGCAGAGCCAGATATTCGGTTGCAGCTGTCCCAAATTAAACCAGATATAGCCACATTGTGCAAATCAAAACAATCCCATCCCTCTCATTAGAATCTAAGTTCTTTGGCTATGCTTTATCGTTCTTTTTCCATACCAAGCTACATTTTTTGTTTTGAAACTGTAATACCTTATATAGGTGAGTAGCATTGTATATTTACAATACCTGCTTTGAATTTGTTCTAAAATGTGTTGCATTACTTTATGTTTTTTGTTGTTGGTTTTCGTTTATGTATTTAATTAAGTTCCTTATTTCTCTGAAATTAGTGGAGAAAAAATATTTATAATGAATAAAACTTGATGTTTAAGGTGAGTATGCAGCGGACGCGAGTTAAGGAGAGTTAATTTAAAGTTTCTAGAGCAAAACTTTTTTTTTTTGCCAAAATAAGCAAACTATTGCTTCTATAAAAACATAGAGTTTAATTTTCTTCACATGGTGACCTCAACAGCTGTTGAATATCTGTAAGGAGCAGAACAGCATTATCCAAGAAACTTTTTAAATGAAGAGAAAAATTTGTTATTAAATTCCAGGGCATCCTTGACAGATATTCAAGAAATGTTGATCTCACCATGTGAAGAAAATTAAGCTCTATGATTCTATAGAAGTAATATTTAATTTATTTGATCCAAAAAAGTATTGATATAAAAACTGCAAAAACACTCGCCTTTTCTTGCGTCCCCTGCATCCCCACCTTAACATGTACAAATGCTTAAAAATTTGTTCACCTTTATGCCGAATACACGTATGTGCAAAATTGGTGTTTACAGAAAAAAAAACCGTAAAGTTCTATTTTTCAATGTCTTTCAACGTCTTTCAATGGGAAAAATTAAGTTAGGATCAAAATATAAGCTATTTTGAATTCGAAAAATAATTCGTGCTTTTGCTATATGATAAAAAAATTGTCTAGCAACTTGAAAATGCAATTACGTAAAAACAGCCAAAAATGAACATGGTCTAAGGGCAACGATAGTGCTCCGTCACGAATTTATCTCCTGAGAAGTGCTCCGCGACTCAAAAAGTTTGGGAACCGCTGCTCTATGCCATCAATAGAAAAATCTGTGGTTTTCAACATATCAATCAATGCAGATGTGATTTCATTTGAGCCCTTGTATCGTTCATTTTCAAGCCAGTGATATATTGTAACAGAATCTTGGTTTTGAAGTTACTTGGAATGTCCACGACATACTGTGAAGTTGTACATGTACAGCTGCCTACTGTAGTAGGCAGCTTGGTCTGGCACTCTGGGTAAAACTAAATTCTTTTGGCAATCATATGTGAAAACAACTGTTTTTTCATTGTGTTTCTCCTGGAGCTGTTGGTAAAATGATACAGCTTTTAATTTATGAACCCTCAATTTAATCATAAAATCATTCTTATCTCGACTACCTGTAGCTGCAAATTTCATTTGGTTTTTGAGTTCCAGACACGACATGCATCGGTGGCAGGCGTACCAAAACTGAAATTTAAGTCACAGTTAAAAATATATCTGAAGAAGTGGTACTTCACTTTATGTTCAACGTCATGGCAGTTATTGTAAGCTCACCAGAGTTTTTTAATGTTCATGTTACAATCAAGATATTGACGCTTAGTTTTTCCCCTGGCATAATGTTCTTCAACTGGCTGCAATCCTTGCATGAACTCTTTTACTAATTTTTTCCTTGTTTCATACTTTTGAGTGCGTCTGTCCTCTTCCCTTTTTTCTTTAGGACTAGCTCTTGTACTCAGATGTTTCCTGCACAGTTTTGTACACGGTATTTTGATATTCCTAATATTGAAAGGAAAGCTTGGGCACATATCTGGATTGGTCCTTGTTTAGTTTTTATATAATATTTGTTAGCTGAAGTTTTCCGAGCACTGTTTGCAGACTTTGCTTGAGAGGTTCTTTTCGGTGCACTCTGAGTAGTATAATTTAATATAAAACAATCTTGAGCCACTTTAGTTGAATTGTTGTAAAAAGCTTGGTGGAAGCGCCGGATATCTTGCATTCCAATAGTACTGCATTTGAATGACTTCGTATTGTGACCACATTTCGGAATTCTTGGCAAGGATCTAGATTTATTGTTTGAAAACAAACACTATTATAAGTAACATATCACACATGCAGTTCTTTACAATGCTCTGACAAAAAAGAAAATAATAAGGAAAACAACATAAGATGTAAACATAGGCTAAGCCAAATGTTATTTACTGCATAAGCCTATCATACCAAACATTAAAGTTTCTAGGTTAGGTATTACCTTGATTGTTTAGCTCTTTCTCGGGTCCATGTTTTCTCACACTGTTTTCTTTTTCTACTTCTTTCTGGTGTAGCTTCAATAATTACATTATTTTCTTCGTTATCCATCATTACTCTTGTCAAACAAACTAAAATTATTATTGCCGTACAAACTAGTTATTTCAAGACAAATAAACTTGCAGTTGAGGAAGAAAATAATTTAGAATTATTACAGCTAGCCAACTATACAAAAATTTATATTAAAAGCAATAAAAAGCAGTAATAAGCTCATAGTCTATGCAGGCAAGGAGAAAGATTGTTTTTAAATGTAAGACAGCATCAATAGCCATAATGAATATTGGAAAAGGAGAGTTTTGTTAATAAACCATAGGTTTGGAAAAGGAAAGTTTTGCATCTAACAGGGAGCTGGAAAAGGACAGTTTTGCAGAAAACGTCATATTTTAAAGCTAAATCTAATAGGGAACGAGACAGTTTTTGCCCTCTATATATATCTTATTACAAGCAGAAGTACCAAATGAAACTCAATCAATAGCCACCTAATTTTTTTTAATTTTTGGAAAAGGACAGTTTTGCAACCCACCTACTCAAATGTAAAAGTTCTTGGGGAGCCGGATATCCACCAAAATAGCAACAATATGCAGTGGGTAGTTGCATTGATCTGAGAAAATGTGTGATTTAACTTTGACTATGCCGTTGACTCTTTGTAATAAACTTTAAGGATACATTTGAATTTATATTTATAATAATTTATAGAGCAATTTATAATACCTTTCATATAATTTCTTCGCGTTTTTGGATCATATTCGAACACATCATTGGAATATCCATTATAGTGAAAGGTTCCTCTGCTAGGGAATATCATATCCCTATGGAGAGGACTCCCCATGCAAGAGAGTTAGTTATATCTTACCCCCTTTTCTTTAGGTGAAGAACTAACGTTCTAGTGTTTTTCACAGTTGTCACAATAAAAAAATAGTTTTAATAACAAACCCTTGCTTAATTCTTTTTGGAGAATTTACCTACCCATAGTGCAAATTGTAGGATGTACATACACGATTTGCATTTGGTTAAGAAAATATGAAATATCTATAAAACTGTTTCCTTTATAGTATTTTTGACGGAGGTATCTTTCTCAATCAATAAATTAGGTAGGTTTTTATCACTCTCTGATAAAACACGAAATTCTTATTTTCAGTTTCCCCCTGCGGGACGGGGCTTAGAATAGTCCCACAGTAAACCCTGTGCATCGTAAGAGGTGACTTAAAGGGAGGCTTCTGAGCAGGACAAATTTATCCTAAATCTTTATTTTTACCTCCTTTCTTCTTTCTTTCTTTATTTTCTTCTTCTTTCTCTTCCCTTGCCGTTAAGTTCCGCACGATAGATTTTAGGCCCCCCGTTGACGACCTTGGCATCTAACACGGCTTTCCTTGGACGATTATTGGATAACACTGCTTTTGAGCTTCATAAAAGTGCGCCGGTTGTAATATCTTAGTAGAAGGGCCTAGGGATGACAATAACCGGGTACCCTACTTTGAGAAAAGACCGGTTGCGTTCACGAGGGCCCGGACGTAAAATTGGCTCTTTACTACACCCACTTGCTGCGACGACCTCTCTCTCAGCGATGCCCTATGCGAAGGTTGTCATGTCTAGCGTCGTATGGGGCCTCTCGTCGGGACAGTTAACAGGGCCACTATGTGGTAGTACCAACATGGATCACCCTGGGTCTACGATCCGAGTACTGTGTAGGTTGTCCCCAAAAATGGCATGGCCACTTCTTTTGTCGCTGCTGACAACGTACTGTCCGCTGGCACCGTACTGCCCGCTGGCAACTCACTGCCCAGCCCATCACAGGGCCGTAATACTGATAAGAGGCGGAAACGGGTAAAGCCGTCCAGCCCTGAATTGGAAAAAATCCAGAAGTGGTGAGGCCTCAGCCCCGCTTCCTGGTAATGTCTCGAGTGGATGAAAGTAAGAACCTCAGACGTGTCAGCCCATTTGTCCTCGAAAGAGTGATAAGTGGAGCTGCCGGGTCTGGAGTTTCAATTAGAAAACTGTGCGATGGCAAGATAATGATACAGACTGACAATGACATCCAGACTACTAAAATAATGGCACTAACTGAGATACCGTTGAGCCCCTCAAACCATTTAAAGGTGAAGGTGGAACCTCATAGGTTCCTCAATGTTTGCAAGGGAGTGGTCACTTGCTATGACCTCGACTGCGTGAGCATTGAGGATATCTGTGAGGAGCTTGCCCCTCAGCACGTCACCGAAGTATATAGGATCACCACCAAAAGGAATGATGTAAGAAATAAAACTGACACATATATATTAACATTTGCGACTCCTACTCTACCAAAGGAGGTCTGAGCTGGCTTCCACGTGCTTAGAGTCCGGCCGTATGTCCCCAACCCTCGGCGCTGTTTTCAGTGCCAGGAATTTGGGCATACGAAGCTGCGATGCCGTGGTAAGCCAACCCGTGCAGATTGTGGACGGGAGGCTCACGACACACCGTGCGAGTCTCCTAAATTCTGCGTAAATTGCAAGGGTCCACATTTTGCTTGGTCTCGGTCCTGTCCGAACTGGAAGGTAGAGAAAGGAATCCTGGAGATCCAAACAGAAAAGAAGATCCCTTATGCCCAGGCACGCAAAGAGTATAATGCACTGCAAGCTCCGGTATTTCAAACTTCCTACAGTAAAATTGTTAGCCAAAATATAAATTGTCCTTACTGCCATTGTGCAGTTAATATTTCAAATACTTCTTCACGACCCGTGCCACTGGTCTCTGCTCGAGACCATGATAACTATACATCGCTCACAACTTTGTCGCCAAAAGTATTACAGAAGGTGACGCCTCCAGAGAGGCCACCTCCACCACCTGTACCCCCTAGGAGCCCTCCTCGGGGCCCTGCCCCGAGCCCACCTCGGGGAATCCCCCCGAGGCCACCTCGGGGCCAAAAACTACGTGCGGCCGGTGTCGAGCCACTCAATCCTGCCTCTGGGACTCCGGAGGTTGGAATGGGTGGTGAAACAGGTGAGGCCGCAAAGGCGATCCCCACTGGTGCCTTCAGAAAGGACCATTTCGGGACCGCCGAAAAAACTAGAATAAATAAAGCGCCGAAGGCCTTAACAAAGCCTTCGCGCAAAGATCCAACGATCCTGTCTCTTCAGGAAAAATCAAAACCTCTCCTGAAGCGGGAGGTCCAGGAGAGACTGGGAAAAGCAAGAGGGCCCAAAAACGGCATCAATCAATATTTATATTTAAAAGATAACGTTATGGATTGCGAGGATAATTAAACTTTATATTGATAAATAATGTCCCTACTACAATGGAATTGTAGGGGTTTCTTTGCTCGTGTAGAGGAAATTAAACAAATAATTTCTTCCCTGCATCCTTCCATCTTGTGTTTGCAGGAGACCCACTTCCGCCCAACTGACAGCCGAGGCTTCGTGGGTACGATGTACATCGTACCGACAAGCCATTATTTGATCGGGCTAGCGGAGGTGTGGCTATACTTGCACGTAGCAATATCTATCATAAATCTATAAATATTGTATCTGATCTCCAAGTGATTGCTGTCAGAGTCTCTCTTCCTATCGAAGTCACCGTATGCAGCATCTACCTCCCACAAGGTGAACGTGTTTCAAAGAGGAGCCTAGAGGCCCTCTTTATACAACTTCCCGCCCCCTATATCATTTTGGGGGACTTTAAAATTAGACCCCCACACCAGGTTATGTGCGTTAAAGACGTCCGTGGGAGGATGATAGAGGATATTCTTGTCTCGGGAAACCTGGTGTTAATGAACACTGGGACCCAGACACACTTCTCCACCTTCAATGGTGTATCCTCTGCCATCGACCTAACTTTATGTAGCCCCGGGATCGCTGCTCACTTCCTTTGGGAGGTTCACTCGGATCTATGTGGCAGCGATCACTTTCCCATTCTGCTTTCGCCCCTTCACGATCCTCCCGGTATAGCACGGGCACCACAATGGGTTCTTAAACGTGCTGACTGGGATAAATTTCGTGAGCTCGCCGTATTTGATCAACCCCTTTCTCTTGACGTCGATGTGATTATAGATCATTTTACTTCGACGGTCATCATGGCGGCGAGGGAATCCATCCCTAAATCCTCGCCACATCCGCGCCACCGACCTGTTCCATGGTGGAACGAGGATTGTCGGTTGGCTATTTATGTCCGTCGAAGGGCCCTACGTCTCTTCCATCGACGTCCTACTTTGGAGAATCTGGAGTCTTTCGTGAAAGCAGAAGAGAGGCTTGGAGACAGTTTATTTCTACCCTTTCTATTTCCACTCCCACAACTAAGGTTTGGGACAATATTCGTAAATTACGTAGTAGCATAAATACCAGTAATAATATACCTGCCCTCATGTCAAACGGTTCGCTTGTCTCCTCCCCTGTGGAGGTCGTCAATGTATTGGGCTCTATGTTCACCGCTATTTCTGGCACTGCAAGCTACTCTAACGAGTTTGCAGCGCTTAAGCGGAACATAGAGCGCCATTCTATTGACTTTGGTCAGAGCCTGGGGGAGGATTACAACTCCCCCTTTACAATGGATGAATTGACCTATGCCCTGTCTCAGGCGAGCAACACAGCTTCCGGTCCCGACGACATCCACTACGATATGTTGCGCCAGCTACCTCCTGCTGGACAGACATATCTCTTGGACCTTTATAATAGTGTTTGGGGATCTAATCAATTCCCATCACTATGGAGGCAAGAAACCGTTATACCAATAAATAAAAGTGGCAAAGATAAATTAGAACCAACTAGTTATAGACCGATAGCCTTAACTAGTTGTGTATGCAAAATATTGGAAAAAATGATAAATAAACGATTAATATGGTATTTAGAATCCCGCAATCTACTATCAAATATTCAATGTGGTTTTCGCCGTAACCGATCTACGATGGATTATCTCGCCCGTCTCGAGACGGCGGTTCGTGACGCCTTTCTCCACAAACATCATCTTTTGGCAGTTTTCTTTGATTTGGAGAAGGCGTATGACACCACATGGCGGTACGGCATTTTAAAAACACTTTTTAATTGGGGGTTCCGAGGGAACCTCCCTGTTTTTATAGCTAATTTTATGTCAGATAGACACTTCCGGGTAAGGTTAAACAACACCTTATCCGGTGATTTTATTCAAGAAAATGGGGTGACTCAGGGGAGTACTTTGAGCTGTACGTTGTTCGCCATTGCAATTAATGGCATTGTGGACAACGTGCGGCTACCTGTCCGTTCATGCCTTTTTGTGGATGACTACGCAATTTATTGCAGTTCGTCTAGTCTCCACAGGGCTGAACGGCAGATTCAACTCTCTGTAAACAATCTGTGGTCGTGGACATCGCGAAATGGCTTTCGCTTCTCTGCAGCGAAAACGACGGTTGTCCACTTCCACAGATTACGTGGAATACAACCTGTCCCCAGTATTTTAATTAATCACGTTGTTTTACCAGTCTCAGAGACCGTAAGGTTTCTGGGACTTTTATTTGATTTTAAATTAACTTGGATCCCCCACATCAAAGACCTGAAAGCGAGGTGTATAAAAGCACTCAACCTGCTCAAAGTGGTTAGCGGTTTGTCCTGGGGTGCTGATAGGGAAACCTTGATGCGAATGTATAGGGTCTTGGTAAGATCTAAACTAGACTACGGCAGCTTCGTTTATGGATCAGCGAGACCCTCGGCGTTAAAGATGCTGGATAGTGTCCACCATGCTGGCATACGGCTGGCTACTGGTGCTTTTCGTACCAGTCCAGTCGTCAACATCTGTGCCGACGCTGGTGAGCCCCCTCTCTCTTACCGGCGGTCCTATCTTCTGGCATCTTACGTGTCGAAACTGCACTGCATTCCGGAGCATGTTTCCTACCGTCCTGTGTTTCATCCCCTTAATCGTGTCTTGTATGAAACCAAATGGCGTAGTACAAGGTCGGTTGGGATCAGGATGTTATCGGTTTTCGACACGTGTGGGATAGTCCTGCCAAAGGCTATCCCACATTCCCAGGTCGAGTTTCTCCCTGGAAGATACGCCTACCTCAATGCCATTTTGATCTTGCCAAGTACCCTAAAGCGACCACCCCGCCGATTATATATGAGAGGACATTTAATGAACTCCTCTCCACTCAATTTCAGGGCTTTGAGCGCATCTATACGGATGGTTCCAAGTGTGGGACCTCCGTGGGATGCGCATTTGTTGTGGAGGGAAACAATTTTAAATTTGGTTTACCTGGCGAATCCAGTGTTTTTACGGCTTAATTATACGCGATTTTTAAATCTCTGTGTTTTGTTTATCGTAAGTGTCACCGTTCTGTGCTCATCTGCACGAATTCCATGAGTGCTCTGTTGGCATTGTCCACTCTCTACTCCTGGAATCCCATTGTGTAGATGATACATGAGCAAATTTTAAAAATCGATTCATTACACACCCAGCTCGCCTTCTGCTGGATTCCTGGTCATGCCGGTCTCTCAGGGAATGAACTGGCAGACCCGGCGGCCAAGGAGGCAGCACGCCTGCCTCCGGAGGCGAGTTTGGGTGTCATGTTATTAGATCTAAAGGGTTATGCTCGGCGTGGGGTCTTACGCACCTGGCACGAGCAGTGGGTTTCGACTCCTGCTCAGAACAAGCTGAGGTCCATAAGGGACGGTGTGTCGCGATGGCCCTCTTCTATACGAAAGTCTAGAAGAGAGGAGGTCATCGTGACAAGGCTCCGCGTCGGACAAACATCGTTGACCCATGGTTTTTTTATTGAGAGGGATCCACCTCCAGTGTGTGAGTTTTGCGATGCTCCCCTTAGTGTGTACCACATTTTGGTGGAGTGTCGTAAATATGCCCCTATCCGCCTGGCTCTTGATTTTAAAGGTGACCTACGTTTTTTATTACGTGATAGCACGGAGGGAGTTATTTGTTTACTCCGTTTTATACGCCAGGCGGATCTTTTTAATGTCATTTGAGTCACTTTTATAAAGTGACTCATCTGGATTTATCTCATATTGAGAACTTTTTAACATTTTAGTACATTTTAATATGTTTGTTCTGTCTTTTTAGCTCATTATTTTAACATGTTTTAAGATTTTAATGTATTATATTTTAATATGTTTGTTTTGTAATTTTAACGTAGTGTATACACCTGTGTTTTTATTTTAGCAGGTGTATCACTTCTTTTAATCTAATTGCCCATTTGAGCGCTCCTATGGAGTGTCTCAAATGGGCTTTTTCTCATATTGAGAATATCTGTTTTTAATTGATATACAAATTTTAATATTGTATATTGTTTTATATTTTATGTTTCCACCTGTTTATTCTAACAGGTGGACTATGTGATCTCTCTCTCCCTAATGGAGATTTTACTGTGTGTGTAAATGTCAAGGCCCTAATGACCTCATTGTGTCGATGGGCCTCTAAACAATTATAATAATAATAATAATGTTTTGTAATTATAACGGAGTGCATACACCTGTGGTTTTATTTTAGCAGGTGTATCACTCCTTTTATTCTATTAGCCCATTTGAGCGCTCTTATGGAGTGTATCGAATGGGCTTTTTCTCATATTGAGAATATATGTTTTTAATTGATATACAAATTTTTTATATTGTATATTGTTTTATATTTTATGTTTCCACCTGTTTATTCTAACAGGTGGACCATATGTGATGTGTCTCGTCCCTAATGGGGATTTTACTGTGTTTATTTTATTTTAAAGGCCCTAATGACCTCACTGTGTCGACGGGCCTCAAAACAATAATAATAATAATAATTTTACTAGAGTGTGTCCAAAATTAATACTGTATGAATAAAAATTGTACTAAGGTTTGAGGAACAAAATATAAAGAAAATACTTGATAAATAAGATTTTTTTTATAAGAAATTAAACAAAACGCTTGGCTTTTCATTAGATATTAAAATAAAATAAACATTTGTTTCTAATAATTTTCAAAGGAATTCGGTATTAAGCTTTTATTTATTTATAAAAAAATATTCTTTCAATTAATTTATTTTGTGTTTGTGAACTTATCTAAACTTAATCTAACCAACATAAACATCATAAGCCAAACCTAAATACACTTTGAATGACTTCATCCAAATAGATTAAAACTCTGGTAGTCTTAAATTTCGGATAATCTGATCAGGGGGACATTTATTGGGATTCCTTTCCCCGTTTCTTGAGTTAGCCACAAAAAAAGTGCCCCATCAAGCTTGCCAAACAATTACTCTTTCACTGTTCGACGACTATTCAGAGATTCAATCAATGTTGAGGAACTAAACAATTATATTTTAGAATGTTTTTTTTTTTCCAGTCAATGTGGCTTTTCCATCTACAAACTTCTTGGTTAGTTTGGTCACACTTTTACAGTTACCAAGACATTTTAAAACTTCAATTTTTTTGTCCATTGGCGTGTCCACAGATGGGCCCAGGTAGGCCCCCCTTTTGTTACTTCAAATATTGTGTTCAATGAGGCAGGCGCGCTTGCACACACACACACACACACACACACACACACAAATGTAAGAAATAATTACTTAGTGTGAGAAGGATGCATATAATTCTTATTAAAATTTAAAAATATCTCTAAATAACTTCTAGAGGCGTCTGATTTGATCACTCCTAATAAAATATAAAAATGTGGAATTTAAAAAAAATCCGGGAGTGGACTACTCTAAATAGATTCCATAAATAAAAGCTAAATGGAAATATATTCTTATGAAAATACTTAGGGTCAGTGGCGGTGGAACCGAGGTGTAAGGGGGGCACTGCCCATGGGACGATTTAGCCCCCTGGGAAGAATTTACTTTCTCCTAGATACATTTCAAACACTCCGACAGTATTGACTATTAAGCTAAAAAATTGCCTTAAATAAAACTCCAAATTATCTCTAGCTGCATTAAATTTTCAAAAATTAATTGGAGAAGACCACTCCAAATAGTTTCTATAACCATGTAAATGTAAGAAAAAAAGCTGTCAAGGAGCACTCTAAATAGCTTCTAGGGTCATCAAAATAAATAAATAAATCTAGGCAAGGGCCACTCCAGATAAGTTTTAGATTGTTGTAATTTTGAAGAATTTTCTTGCAATAAGCACTACTAATAATTTTTGAAAGCCTTTAATTTAAAAAAATTGGCAAGTAGAAGATCACTTCAATCATCTGCTAAAGGCATCTATTTAAAAATAACCCAGAAGAGGGGCATTTCAAAATACTTTTAAGCAGATCTAATTTTACAAATTTGCTGAGCGAAGACCACTTCAAATATATTTTAAAGGCATATCATTTTCGAGAAAAATTCAGGCGAGGGGCAATATTGATAACATCTAGAAACAACAAAATTTAAAAAGATTTCAGGGGGAAGACCCCTTCAAATAGATTTTAGGAAATCTAAAATTTAAAAAAACTTTGGGTAATGACTTTTTAAATTGGCTTATAGACTCTAGAGGCATCAAAATTTTAAAAATTTCCGGAAGGAGAAATACTTCAAATATCTTCTAGGAGAATCAACATTTTTTTTAAAAAATGGAGAGAGGACTATTCTAAATAGCTTTAAAAGAGTATAATTTCCTAAAATGTAGGTAAGGACCACTACAAATTAGTAATAGCGAATGTGGTGAGTGGAGTGTAGGAGAAGTTATTGTCTCTTTCGGAATAAATTAGATGTATTTAACACCTTCTGATATTCTCGAAATTGAAGCTGAAAAACTTGCATCAAACTTCAAATAGCTTCTAAGGGTTTTCAATTATTTTTTTAATGTGCCAGGTAGAGGACCACTCTAAATAGTTTCTAGAGGTATCGAATTTGAAAAATATTATGGGATGGGTGCAAAAAGATAAAATAGATGCAAATATTTTTTTAAACCAGGCAATAACAAATACAAATAGCTTCTAAAGGTATCCAATTCAAAAAAATGTCAAGGTGGAGTATAGTTCCAAATAGCATCTAAATATATAGAATATTTTTAAAAACTTGCTGGAGAAAACCACTTTAAAGTCTTCTAGATGTATCTAGTTATCGAAAAAAACATAAGGTCACTCTAAATTGTTTCAAGAGGCATCCAAATTGCAAATATTTCCAGGTGAGAACAATTTTTAATAGATTTTAAAGGAATCCGTTTTTTTAAAAAAAATGCAATATGAGAACTACTCAAAATAGCTTCTAAAGGCATCTAATTTTCAAAAATTTGCTGAAAGAGGACCACTCCAAATAACCTATAGAATCATTCACATTTCAAAAAATTTCTGGAAAAGACTACTCATAAAAACAATTCCATATTCAAAAATTGTGATTAGGATCACTCCAAATAGATTTTAGGGACATCCAAGTTTCAAACATTTATCGGGGAAGGGTGGGAATTCAAGAACCCCCCAACATTTTTTTTGCTGGCTCCCACCCCCTACACAAATAAGGTTTCTTCACTACTGCTCAGGATCATCAAAGAATTTTAACATTCTCAATTGAATCTGTAGACTGCTATGAACATTTATAGCGCACAGCGTTTGATAATTCCTTCTTCGCTTAGACTTACAGCAAAACTTTAAAGACATTTGAGGACATTAATTAAAAATCCTTTAAGTTAAACAAAGATCAGTATTTTTATGCTAAGACGATAGCTAGGCAAACAAATACTTTTCAAAAATAAAGAAAAATGAAATTCGTGTAAATGTGTAAATTCCTTATCAAGGTACTGTCAAACGATTAAAAAAAAATTACAACCGAAGATAATGTGTTTAAATTTGATAGTGACAGCTTATTTCAATGTTATCAAGTTTTATTCTTTGTTTTAAGGAATTAGAAGGATAAATAAGGGCTTAAAAAAATTGCGTATTTTAGTAGACTTTCTAACAACCTTGCACTTTCAGGACTGGTTTCAGACCATTTGTGTGGAAGATGGATTTTCACAATTTATCTAGGTTACCAAAGACTAGCGTGAATCCTGTCACAAGTACCGCTTGTGAATGAACTTTTTTTAAACTGATTCAGGACAACCTGGTTAAGTTGATGCTTCGATATATTTAACGATTGGATGTTGATTTAATGATTGAAAAACTTAAATCTATATGTAAAAAGGTTTAATAAGTGCAAAATGGTAAAAATTAAATCTAATCAAAAAGGATTAAAGTATAAAAAGGCATAAAAGAATTAAAAGGGATGTAAGAGAAAAAAGAAATCTCCAAAAATACAAAAAATTCTTAAAAGGTACCCCCCTTCGGGACGGGGTTTAGAATAGTCCCGCAGTAACCCCTGCTTGTCGTAAGAGGCGACTAAAAGGGGAGGCTTCTGTGTAGGACGTACCTCGTGCAGGAAAAACCTATCCTAAATCTTTCCTTTCACCTCCTTTTTTCTTCTTTCCCTTTCACTCCTTTTTTTCATTCTTCTCCCTTCTCTTTCTTTCTCTTTCTTTCTCCTTACCTCTTTCTTTCTCTTTCTTTCTCCTTACCTCTTTCTTCCCTTCCTCTGCCGTTCAGTCCTGCACAGAGACTTTTGGCCCCACCGTTGACGACCTTGACATCTAACACGGCTTCCCTTGGACGATTATTGGATACCACTGCTTTGAGCTCCTGAGTGAAAGTGCGCCGGTTGTAATATCTTAGTAGAAGGGCCTTAGGGATGACATTAAACGAGTACCCTACTTTGAGAAAAGACCGGTTGCGTTCATGGGGGCCCGGACGTAAAATTAGCACTTTCCTGCATACACTTGCTGCGGTGACTTCTCTTCCAGCGATGCTCCATATGAAGGTTGTCATGTCTAGCGTCATATGGAGCCGCTCGTCTGGGGAGTTACAGGGCCATATGTGGTAGAACCAACTGGCATCACCCTGGGTCTACGATCGAAGTACTTTTGCAGGTTGTCCTCCCACTTATGATTGAGTCCCTTGTCACAGCTGACACCTTACAGTCCGCTGGAACCGTACTGTCAAATTCTGCTGGCATCTCACTGCCCGGCCCCTCACAGGGCCGTATTAATGACAAGAGGCGGAAACGGGTAAGGCCGTCCAGCCCTGTTTTGAAAAAAATCCAGGAAGTGGTGAGGCCCCAGCCCCGCTTCCTGGTGATGTCCCGATTACACGAAAATGAAGATCTGAAACGCGTCAGCCCATTTATCCTCGAAAGAGTGATAAATGGAGCAGCAAAATCTGACGTCTTAATAAAAAACTGCGTGATGGCACCATTATGATTCAGACTATGACTGACACACAGTCCTCAAACAAAACGGCGATTTCTGAAATACCGTTGAGTAATGCGGCTCATATACAGGTGAAGGTGGAGACCCACAGGTTCCTCAATGTTTGCAAGGTAGTGGTCACGTGTTATGACCTCGACTGCGTGAGCATTGAGGATATCTGTGAGGAGCTAACCCCTCAACATGTCACCGAAGTTTACCGTATCGTCACCAAGAAGAACGGACAAGAGAGAAAGACAGATACATATATCCTCACGCTTTTACGACTCCCACCCTTCCAAAGGAGGTTCAAGCAGGCTTCCATGTGCTTAGAGTCAGGCCATATGTTCCCAATCCTCGGCGCTATTTTCAGTGACAGGAATTTGGGCATACGAAGCTGAGATGCCGTGGAAGGCCAACCTGTGCAGATTGCGGACAGGAGGCTCACGATACCCCGTGTGAGTCTCCTAAGTTCTGCGTCAACTACAAGGGTCCGCATTCTGCTTGGTTTCGGGCCTGTCCGATATGGAAGGCGGAAAATAAAGTCCTGGAAATTCAATGTGAAAAGAAGATCCCTTATGCCCAGGCACGCAAAGAATATGTATCCGGTATTTCAGACATCGTATAGCCAAAGTGTTAGACAGAACATAAATTGCCCCAACTGCCATTGCGCAGTTAATCTTTCTAATAAGCCTACACGTCCTGTGCCACTCGTTTCAATGTCTACTCCAGAGACGAAAAGACAACCACCACCACCAACTATGGTGGTGCAAAAACATGTACAGGTGGCGACACCATTACTGCAGTCGCCTCCACCACCTTTACCCCCGAGGAGGCCTCCATGGGGATCCCCTCCGAGCCCTACTCGGGAAGCACCCCCGAGCTCTCCTCGGGGAACACCCCCGAGCCCACCTCTGGGAGCACCCCCGAGCCCACCTCGGGGAACCCCCTCGAGCCCACCTCGGGGCCTAAAATTACATGTGGCCGTTGTCGAGCCGCTCGACCCCTCCTCTGGGACTCCGGAGGTTGGGACGAGTGGTGGTACAGGTGAGGCCGCAAAGGCGATCCCCGCTGGTGCCTTGGGAAAGGACCAGCGAGGGACCGCCAATAAAATTCCTATTAAGAAAGCCTCGAAGGCTATAACAAAGCCTTCGCGTAAGGACCCACCGTCCCAGTCTCTCCAGGAAAAATCCAAACCTTTCCTGAAACGGGAGGTCCAGGAGAGACTGGGAAAGGCAAGAGGACCTAAAAAGGTCCTCAATCAATTTTTATTTTTAAGAGATATTGTTATGGATTGCGAGGATAATTAAACTTTATATTAACAAATAATGTCGCTACTACAATGGAATTGTCGGAGTTTCTTTGCTCGTGTAGAGGAAATTAAACTACTAATTTCTTCCCTGCATCCTCCCATCTTGTGTTTGCAGGAGACCCACTTCCGCCCAATTGACAACCCGATGCTTCGTGGGTACGATGTATATCGTACCGACAAGCCATACTTTGATCGGGCTAGCGGAGGTGTGGCTATACTCGCACGAAGCAATGTATACCATAAAAATATTAATATAGTTTCTGGTCTCCAAGTGATCGCTGTCCGAATCTCCCTTACTATGGAAGTGACAGTATGCTGCATCTACCTCCTACCAGGTGAACGCATTTCAAAGAGTCGTCTAGAGGCCCTCTTTATACAACTTCCCGCCCCCTATATCATCTTGGGGGATTTTAATGCGCATAATCTGGTGTGGGGGGTCTAATTTTACAGACGCCCGTGGGAGGATGGTAGAGGATATTCTTGTCTCGGGTAACCTGGTGTTAATGAACACCGGGACCCAGACACACTTACCCACCTTCAATGGTGTATCCTCTGCCATCGACCTTACTCTTTGTAGCCCCGGAATCGCTGCCAACTTCCTTTGGGAGGTTCATTCGGACCTATGTGGCAGCGATCACTTTCCCATTCTGCTTTCACCACTTCAAGATCCTCCCGGTATAGCACGGGTACCCCAATGGTGCTTAAACGTGCTGACTGGATGAATTCCGTGAGCTCGCCGTATTTGATCAACCCCATTCTCCTGACGTCGATGTTAGGGTCGGAAATTTCACTTCGACGGTAATTGCAGCGGCGAGGGCTTCCATCCCTAAATCCTCGCCCTACCCGCGCCACCGTTCAGTTCCCTGGTGGAACGAGGAGTGTCGGTTGGCTATCTCTGACCGTCGAAGGGCCCTACATCTCTTTAATCGACGTCCTACTTAGGAGAATCTGGAGTCATTCCGTATTCTACGTGCTCGAGCCCGCCGTATCATTCGTGAAAGCAGAAGAGAGTCTTGGAGACAATTTATTTCCACCCTTACTATTTCCACTCCCACAACTAAGGTTTGGGACAATATTCGTAAATTATGTAGTAGCAAAAATACCATTAATAACATACCTGCCCTCATGTTAAATGGTTCGCTTGTCTCCTCCCCTGTGGAGGTCGTCAATGTGTTTGCCTTTATGTTCAACACTATTTCCAGTACTACGAGCTACTCTATTGAGTTTGCTGCGCATAAGCAGAACGTAGAGCGCCATTCTATTGACTTTGGTCATAGCCGGGGGGAGGATTATAACTCCCCCTTTACAAAGGATAAATTGACCTATGCCCTGTCTCAGGCGGGCTACACAGCTTCAGGTCCCGATGACATCCATTACGATATGTTGCGCCAGTTACCTCCAGCTGGACAGACAGACAGACTGCTTAAAGTTTTTAGTGGTCGCTCATGGGGTGCGGATAGGGAAACCTTAATGCGCCTCTATAGGGCATTGGTGAGATCAAAACTTGATTACGGCAGTTTTGTATATGGTTCAGCTAGACCTTCGGCATTAAAGATGCTAGACAGTGTACACCATGCTGGTATTCGACTGGCAACTGGTGCATTTCGTACCAGTCCAGTCGTCAGCATCTGTGCCGACGCCGGTGAACCCCCTCTTTCTTACCGGCGGTCATATCTTCTGGCTTCATACGTGTATAAACTGCATTGCATGCCAAAGCATGTTGCCTACCGTCCTGTGTTCCATCCCCCCAATCGTGTCTTGTATGAAACCAAATAACGTAGTACAAATCCGGTTGGAATCCGGATGTTATCGGTTTTCGACACGTGTGGGATAGTCCTGCCAAAGGCTATCCCCACATCCCCAGGTCGAGTTTCTCCCTGGAAGATACGCCTTCCGAAATGCCATTTTGATCTTGCAAAATTTCCAAAAGCGACCACCCCACATGTTATTTATGAGAGGACCTTTAACGAGCTCCTCTCCACTCGCTTTCATGGTTTTCAGCGCATCTACACGGATGATTCCAAGTGTGGGGCCTCTGTGGGGTGCGCCTTTGTTGTGGAGGGAAATAATTTTAAATTTGGTTTACCTGGTGAATCCAGTGTTTTTACGGCAGAACTGTATGCTATTCCCCCCTGCGGGACGGGGTTTAGAATAGTCCCGCAGTAACCCCTGCTTGTCGTAAGAGGCGAATAAAAGGGGAGGCTTCTGTGCAGGACGTACCTCGTGCAGGAAAATCCTATCCTAAATCTTTCCTTTCAACACCTTTTTTCTTCCTTCCCTTTCACTCCTATTTATCATTCTTCTCCCTTCGCTTTCTCTCATCCTTACCTCTTTCTTTCCTTCCCCTGCCGTTCAGTCCTGCACAGAGACTTTTGGCTCTTCCGTTGACGACCTTGGCATCTAACACGGCTTCCCTTGGACGATTATTAGATACCACTGCTTTGAGCTCCTGAGTGAAAGTGCGCCGGTTGTAATATCTTAGTAGAAGGGCCTTAGGGATGACAATAACCGGGTACCCTACTTTGAGAAAAGACCGGTTGCGTTCATGAGGGCCGGACGTAAAATTGGCACTTTCCTACACCCACTTGCTGCGATGACTTCTCTCTTGGTGATGCCCTATGCGAAGGTTGTCATGTCTAGCGTCGTATGGGGCCTCTCGTCGGGAGAGTTAACAGGGCCATATGTGGTAGTACCAACATGGATCACCCTGGGTCTACGATCCGAGTACTGTGTAGGTTGTCCCCTAAAACGGCATGGCCGATCACCTTGTCACCGCTGGCACCGTACTGCCAAATTCTGCTGGCAACTCACTGCCCGGCCCCTCACAGGGCCGTAATAATGATAAAAGGCGGAAACGGGTAAGGCCGTCCAGCCCTATTTTGGAAAAAATCCAGGAAGTGGTGAGGCCCCAGCCCCGCTTCCTGGTGATGTCTCGAGTTAATGATACTGAGAACCTTAAACGCGTCAGCCCATTTATCCTCGAAAGAGCGATAAATGGTGCAGCAAAATCGGACGTTTCGATAAGGAAACTGCGTGATGGCACTATATTGATTCAGACAGCGACTGATGCCCAGTCCTCCAATATAATGGCTATTACTGAAATACCGTCGAGTAATATGGCTTCTATACCGGTGAAGGTGGAACCTCACAGGTTCCTCAATGTTTGCAAGGGAGTGGTCACTTGCTTTGACCTCGACTGCGTGAGCATTGAGGACATCTGTGAGGAGCTCTCCCCACAGCATGTAACCGAAGTATACCGTATTGTGACAAAAAAAAACGGACAAGAAAAAAAGACGGATACGTATATCCTCACATTTGCGACTCCTACCCTTCCGAAGGAGGTCCGAGCAGGTTTCCACGTGCTCAGGGTCCGGCCGTATGTCCCTAACCCTCGGCGCTGTTTTCAGTGCCAGGAATTTGGGCATACGAAGCTGCGATGCCGTGGTAAGCCAACCTGTGCGGATTGTGGACAGGAGGCTCACGAAACACCATGTGAGTCTCCGAAGTTCTGCGTAAACTGCAAGGGTCCACACTCTGCCTGGTCTCGGGCCTGTCCGAAATGGAAGGTAGAGAAAAAAGTCCTGGAGATTCAATCCGAAAAGAAGATCTCTTATGTCCAGGCACGCAAGGAATACGTATCTAGTCAGGCTCCGGTATTTCAAACTTCATATAGCCAGATTGTCAGCCAGAACATCAACTGTCCCAACTGCCATTGCGCAGTTAATCTTGCCAAAACGTCTACGCGACCGGTTCCACTAGTATCTGATCGAGACATCCATTGTTCTACTGCGCCAAATACAGTGGCGCCTAAATTTTTAAAAGAGGCGAAACCGCCAAAAAGGTCGTCTCCCCCACCTGTACCACCGAGGAGCCCACCTCGGGGAACCCCCCCGAGCCCTCCTCGGGGAACCCCCCCGAGCCCTCCTCGGGGAACACCCCCGAGCCCTCCTCGGGGAACACCCCCGAGCCCACCTCGGGGAACACCCCGAGCCCTCCTCGGGAACACCCCCGAGCCCTCCTCAGGGCCCAAAACTACTTGCGGCCGTTGTCGAGCCGCTCAATCCCGCCCCTGGGACTCCGGAGGTTGGGATGAGTGGTAGGACAGGTGAGGCCGCAAAGGCGATTCCCTCTGGTGCCTTGAGAAAGGACCAGCGAGGGAGCGCCGAAAAAATTAATATAAATAAAGCGCCGAAGGCCTTAACAAAGCCTTCGCGCAAAGACCCAACGACCCTGTCTCTCCAGGATAAATCAAAACCTCTCCTGAAGCGGGAGGTACAGGAGAGACTGGGAAAGGCAAGAGGACCTAAAAAGGTCCTCAATCAATTTTTATTTTTAAAAGATAATGTTATGGATTGCGAGGATAATTAAACTTTATATTAACAAATAATGTCGCTACTACAATGGAATTGTAGGGGTTTCTATGCTCGTGTAGAGGAAATTAAACTACTAATTTCTTCCCTGCATCCTCCCATCTTGTGTTTGCAGGAGACCCACTTCCGCCCAACTGACAACCCGATGCTTCGTGGGTACGATGTATATCGTACCGACAAGCCATACTTTGATCGGGCTAGCGGAGGTGTGGCTATACTCGCACGAAGCAATATATACCATAAAAATATTAATATAGTTTCCGATCTCCAAGTGATCGCTGTCCGAATCTCCCTTACTATGGAAGTGACAGTATGCTGCATCTACCTCCCACCAGGTGAACGCGTTTCAAAGAGGAGTCTAGAGGCCCTCTTTATACAACTTCCCGCCCCCTATATCATCTTGGGGGATTTTAATGCGCATAATCTGGTGTGGGGGTCTAATTTTACAGACGCCCGTGGGAGGATGGTAGAGGATATTCTTGTCTCGGGAAACCTGGTGTTAATGAACACCGGGACCCAGACACACTTCTCCACCTTCAATGGTGTATCCTCTGCCATCGACCTTACTCTTTGTAGCCCCGGAATCGCTGCCAACTTCCTTTGGGAGGTTCATTCGGACCTATGTGGCAGCGATCACTTTCCCATTCTGCTTTCACCACTTCAAGATCCTCCCGGTATAGCACGGGTACCCCAATGGGTGCTTAAACGTGCTGACTGGGATGAATTCCGCGAGTTCGCCGTATTTTATCAACCCCATTCTCCTGACGTCGATGTTAGGGTCGGAAATTTCACTTCGACGGTAATTGCAGCGGCGAGGGCTTCCATCCCTAAATCCTCGCCCTACCCGCGCCACCGTCCAGTTCCCTGGTGGAACGAGGAGTGTCGGTTGGCTATCTCTGACCGTCGAAGGGCCCTACGTCTCTTTAATCGACGTCCTACTTCGGAGAATCTGGTGTCATTCCGTATTTTACGTGCTCGAGCCCGCCGTATCATTCGTGAAAGCAGAAGAGAATCTTGGAGACAATTTATTTCCACCCTTACTATTTCCACTCCCACAACTAAGGTTTGGGACAATATTCGTAAATTACGTAGTAGCAAAAATACCATTAATAACATACCTGCCCTCATGTCAAATGGTTCGCTTGTCTCCTCCCCTGTGGAGGTCGTCAATGTGTTGGCCTCTATGTTCAGCACTATTTCCAGCACTGCGAGCTACTCTATTGATTTTGCTTCGCATAAGCAGAACGTAGAGCGCCATTCTATTGACTTTGGTCATAGCCGGGGGGAGGATTATAACTCCCCCTTTACAATGGATGAATTGACTTATGCCCTGTCTCAGGCGGGCAATACAGCTTCAGGCCCCGATGACATCCATTACGAGATGTTGCGCCAGTTACCTCCAGCTGGACAGACATATCTCTTGGACCTCTACAACAGTGTTTGGGAATCTCATCAATTCCCATCACTATGGAGGCAAGCAACCGTTATACCAATACATAAAAGTGGCAAGGATAAACTAGAGCCAACTAGTTATAGACCGATAGCCTTAACTAGTTGTGTATGCAAAATATTGGAAAAAATGATAAATAAACGATTAATATGGTATTTAGAATCCCGCAATCTACTATCTGATATGCAATGTGGTTTTCGCCGTAACCGATCCACGGTGGATCATCTTGTCCGCCTAGAGACAGCAGTTCGCGACGCCTTCCTCCATAAACAGCACCTCCTAGCTGTTTTCTTTGATTTGGAGAAGGCGTACGATACCACATGGCGGTACGGCATTTTAAAAACCCTTTTTAATTGGGGGTTCCGGGGGAACCTCCCTGTTTTTATAGATAATTTTATGTCAGATAGACACTTCCGGGTAAGGTTAAATAACACCTTATCCGATGATTTTATTCAAGAAAATGGGGTGCCTCAGGGCAGTACTCTGAGCTGTACGTTGTTCGCCATCGCGATAAATGGCATTGTGGACAACGTGCGGCTACCTGTCCGTTCATGCCTTTTTGTGGATGACTACGCAATTTATTGCAGTTCGTCGAGTCTCCACAGGGCTGAACGGCAGATACAACTCTCTGTCAACAATCTGTGTTCGTGGGCATCGCGTAATGGCTTTCGCTTCTCTGCAGCCAAGACGACGGTCGTCCACTTCCACAGATTGCGTGGATTAAATCCAGCCCCAAACATTTTAATGAACCACGTTGTTTTACCTGTATCAGAAACTGTAAGGTTCTTGGGACTTTTATTTGATTTTAAACTAACTTGGATCCCCCACATCAAAGACCTGAAAGCGAGATGTGTCAAAGCACTAAATCTGCTTAAAGTTGTTAGTGGTCGCTCATGGGGTGCGGATAGGGAAACCTTAATGCGCCTCTATAGGGCCTTGGTGAGATCAAAACTTGATTACGGCAGTTTTGTTTATGGTTCAGCTAGACCTTCGGCATTAAAGATGCTAGATAGTGTACACCATGTTGGTATTCGACTGGCAACTGGTGCATTTCGTACCAGTCCAGTCGTCAGCATCTGTGCCGACGCCGGTGAACCCCCACTTTCTTACCGGCGGTCATATCTTCTGGCTTCATACGTGTCGAAACTGCATTGCATGCCAAAGCATGTTGCCTACCGTCCTGTGTTCCATCCCCCCAATCGTGTCTTGTATGAAACCAAATGGCGTAGTACAAAGCCGGTTGGGATCCGGATGTTATCGGTTTTCGACACGTGTGGGATAGTCCTGCCAAAGGCTATCCCCACATCCCCAGGTCGAGTTTCTCCCTGGAAGATACGCCTTCCGAAATGCCATTTTGATCTTGCCAAATTTCCTAAAGCGACCACCTCACATGTTATCTATGAGAGGACCTTTAACGAGCTCCTCTCCACTCGCTTTCATGGTTTTCAGCGCATCTACACGGATGGTTCCAAGTGTGGGGCCTCTGTGGGGTGCGCCTTTGTTGTGGAGGGAAATAATTTTAAATTTGGTTTACCTGGTGAATCCAGTGTTTTTACGGCAGAACTGTATGCTATTTTTAAATCGTTATGTTTTGTCTATCGAAATTGTCACCGTTCTGTTCTCATCTGCACGGATTCCATGAGTGCTCTTTTGGCATTGACCACTCTCTACTCTTGGAATCCACTCGTGCAGATGATACACGAACAAATTTTTAAAATTGATTCTTTAAGCACCCAGCTCGCCTTCTGCTGGATTCCTGGTCATGCCGGTCTTTCAGGAAATGAACTGGCGGACCGGGCGGCCAAGGAGGCGGTCCAGCTGCCCCCTGAGGCGGGTTTGGGTGTCATGTTTTTAGACCTGAAGGGTTATGTTCGTCGTGGGGTCTTACGCACCTGGCACGAGCAGTGGGTTTCGACCCCTGCTCAGAACAAGCTGAGGTCGATAAGGGACGGTGTGTCGCGATGGCCATCTTCTGTACGGAAGTCCAGAAGGGAAGAGGTCATCGTGACGAGACTCCGCGTCGGACATACATTTCTGACCCATGGGTTTTTATTAAGAGGGGATCCACCTCCAGTGTGTGATCTTTGCGATGCTCCCCTTAGTGTGTACCACATTTTGGTGGAGTGTCGCAAGTATGCCCCTATTCGCCTGGCTCTAGATTTTAATGGTGACCTTCGTTTTTTACTACGCGACAGTGCGGATGGAGTCATATGTTTACTCCGTTTTATACGCCAGGCGAATCTTTTAAACGCCATTTGAGTCACTTTTATAAAGTGGCTCATTTGGATTCTATCTCATATTGAGACTATTTTAACATTTTTAGTACATTTTAATATGTTATTATTTTAACATTTCTTGTCATTTTAACATATTTTACTTTAACATGTTTTGTTATTTTAACGCGTTATTTTAATATGTTTGTTTTGTACTTTTAAAGTAGTGTATACACCTGTGGTTTTTTTTTAGCAGGTGTATCACTTTTTTATACAATATTGTTTATTTACCTGCATATGCAGGTGAATTATTATGACTCTCCCCTATGGGGATTTTACTATGCTATTATATTGTAAAAGGCCCTAATGACCTCATTGTGTCGATGGGCCTATAAACCATAATAATAATAATGTATGCTATTTTTAAATCGTTATGTTTTATTTATCGAAATTGTCACCGTTCTGTTCTCATCACCACGGATTCCATGAGTGCTCTTTTGGCATTGACCACTCTGTACTCTTGGACTCCACTCGTGCAGATGATACACGAACAAATTTTAAAAATTGATTCCTTAAGCACCCAGCTCGCCTTCTGCTGGATTCCTGGTCATGCCGGTCTTTCAGGAAATGAACTGGCGGACCAGGCTGCCAGGGAGGTGGTCCATCTGCCTCCTGAGGCGGGTTTGGGTGTCATGTTTTTAGACCTGAAAGGTTATGTTCGTCGTGGGGTCTTACGCACCTGGCACGAGCAGTGGGTTTCGACCCCTGCTCAGAACAAGCTGAGGTCGATAAGGGACGGTGTGTCGCGATGGCCCTCTTCTGTACGGAAGTCCAGAAGAGAAGAGGTCATCGTGACGAGACTCTGCGTCGGACATACATTTCTGACCCATGGGTTTTTATTAAGAGGGGATCCACCTCCAGTGTGTGATCTTTGCGATGCTCCCCTTAGTGTGTACCACATTTTGGTGGAGTGTCGCAAGTATGCCCCTATTCGCCTGGCTCTAGATTTACATATTCTATTTCAACATGTTTTGTTATTTTAACGTGTTATTTTAATATGTTTGTTTTGTACTTTTAAAGTAGTGTATACACCTGTGGTTTTTTTAGCAGGTGTTTCACTCTTTTATACTATATTGTTTATTTACCTGCATATGCAGGTGAATTATTATGACTCTCCCCTATGGGGATTTTACTATGTTTTTTATATTGTAAAAGGCCCTAATGACCTCATTGTGTCGATGGGCCTATAAACCATAATAATAATAATAATAATAATTCTCCCTGCAAGATACGCCTACTTCAATGCCATTTTGATCTTTCCAAGTTCCCTAAAGCGACAACCCCGCCGATTATACATGAGAGTACCTTTAACGAGCTCCTTTCTACTCGCTTTCAGGGCTTTAAGCGCATCTATACGGATGGTTCCAAGTGTGGGGCATCCGTGGGATTCGCATTTGTTGTGGAGGGAAACCATTTTAAATTTTGTTTACCTGGTGAATCCAGTGTTTTTACGGCTGAATTATACGTCATTTTAAAATCTCTGTTTTTTGTTTATCATGTCACCGTTCTGTTCTCATCTGCACGGATTCAATGAGTGCTATGCTGGTATTGTCCACTATGTACTCCTAGATTCCACTCGTGCAGATGATACATGAGCAAATTTTTAAAATTCTTTCATTAAACACCCGGCTCGCCTTGTGCTTTTTTCCTGGTCACGCCGGTCTCTCAGGAAATGAACTGGCGGACCAGGCAGCCAAGGAGGTGAGTCTGGTTGTCATGTTTTTAGATTTAAAAGGTTATGTTCGACGGTGGGTCTTACGCACCTGGCACGAGCAGTGGGTTTCGACCCCTGCTCAGAACAAGCTGAGGTCCATAAGGGACGGTGTGTCGCGTTGGCCTTCTTCTATACTAAAGTCTAGAAGAGAGGAGGTCATCGTGACGAGTCTCCGCGTCGGGCATACATTTCTAACCCACGGATTTTTATTAAGAGGGGATCCGCCTCCAGTGTGTGAATTTTGCGATGCTCCCCTTAGTGTGTACCACATTTTGGTGGAGTGTTGTAAATATGCCCCTATCCGCCTGGCTCTTGATTTTAAAGGTGACCTACCTTTTTTATTACGTTATAACGTGGATGGAGTTATTTGTATACTCCTTTTTTTTTTGCGCCAGGCGGATCTTTTTAATGCCATTTGAGTCACTTTTATAAAGTGACTCATTTGGATTTCATCTCATATTGAGAACTTTTTAACTTTTTAGTATATTTTAATATGTTTGTTTTGTCTTTTTAACGTATTATTTTAACATGTTTTATAATTTTAATGTGTTATATTTTAATATGTTTGTTTTGTATTCCTAACGTAGTGTATACACCTGTGGTTTTATTTTAGCAGTTGTATCACTTCTTTTATACTAATAGCCCATTTGAGCGCTCCTATGGAGTGTCTCAAATAGGCACTTTTCTCATATTGAGACTGTTTTTAATTGATTGACAAATTTTAATATTGTATATATTTTATGTTCTATATTTCCACCTGTTTATTCTAACAGGTGGATTATGTGATGTGTTTTTCCCCCATGGGTATTTATTGTGTTTCTTTTATAACTATAGGCCCTAATTACCTCGCTGTGTTGACGGGCCTCTAAACAACAACAATAATAATAATAATAATAATAATTTTTTGATAGTTTTGATTATTTTAGATCAATTTTGATAGTTTCGATTTATTTTGAAGAGTTTTGAGCATTTTTTGATAGTTTAGATTGGTTTAGATTAGTTTCAGATGGTTTGAATAAGTTTTAATTATTTTATATCGGTTTAGATAGTTTAGATTAATTTAGATGAGTTTAGATCAGTTTTCGATATTTTAGATAAGTTTAGATCAACTCACGGCAGTTACGATAAGTTTGAGTAAATCTATTATAATTTAGTTCATCCTAGATCGATTCAAGTTGAGTAAGTTTAGGTAAGTCTATAATAGAGTTAAGACGAGTCTTAAAAAGTTCAGATCAACTCGCGATATTCTAGATAACTTAAGGTCTGTCGTAGTCGGTCTACGGTAGTTCGGGCAAGATCAGACGAATTCAGATCAGTTCAATTAAGGTTGGGTCACCTCGGCTGAAACTCGGTCGAGCCTAACTTAGCTCAACCCAATTAGGCCCGGCAAGAGAACTTACAAAAGAGGCAGAACGCCATTAAACACGTGAACACGAGAGTATACAGGTCGTCCTGAGTACACGATGAAAGAGGAACGCGAAGCGATCACGGGAGCGCGAGACCGACGAAAATAATAAACGCCCGAGCGCGCGAGCCGTATAAGACGTCTCCCCGACGACGAGGGTCGAGAAAACGACGCGATATCGTACGAGTATCTCCCAATGTACCGAAACGACAGACGGAAGAAAAGAAGCGGGGAGCGTCGGTCCCGGGAAACGCGCCGAGACCACGACGCCACCCGAAACCCCACGCAAGCATACGGCGTCGCCATCTACGTACGCTCACGCTAACCGACAGCGGTGGCCGGTCGATCGGAGGTTACTGCCCCGGACGGTATTCGAACCGAGGTAGGGTGGCTCCGAGTCACGGACGCCGAGGACGGAGGCGAGCCGGCGTCTCGGCATCGGTGATAGGACCGGGTGGTACCCCACCTTAGGGGGGGGGGAAGTATCTTCCGAACCCCCGCGGGGAAAGGAGGGCCCAACGACACATGTCAGCTAGAGAAAAGTAGGTTTTATCTAAACGGGGTGGAAGGGGGCCATGCGATAACGAACGAAACGGAAGGACCACGGACGGACGGAGGGCGAGAGGGAGACGGCACGGCTATCGGGGCCGCTCCCCCGTCTCCCCGCAGCGCGGGAGAAAGGGAGACGGAGATACACTGCCGTACATTGGTAGCTCAGCGACCGCGAGAGAGAGAGAGACATTATGCAGATATTCTTAACTTACTCACCGGAGGAGGTAGACGAGGCGGTTCACCTCTCGATACTGGAGAAGTACAGGGTGAAGCTGTGCGTCGAGGAGCCGGGCAGGTGCGGGAGGCACCCTCACCTGCACTACATCCTCGAGACGCCGGCCAGAACCTCCACCGTTACGAACCAACTGAAACGTCGTTTCGACCTCGGCGCACACCAGCTGACGGGGGGGCGGTCAACGACCTGCCTAACCTCGTCAGGTAAATGTGTAAAGACCCAGATTGAAAGGTGAGGGTCTGCGACCTGCTGAAGGGCCAGTTCGACAGGCGGGCAAGGGCGGGCGACGGCGCCAAGACGCTCAAGATCAGAGTCGGGAGGTAGGCAGACGCTGTCGACATAGTGCTGTACGCCGCCTGGAGGTCCGGCAGGGGTTGCAAGATCGAGGCGCGCAGCTCGGAGAGGCTAGCCTACTGGGATGAAGTATGCCATGAGTACACGCGCGAGACCGGTGTGATGGTGTCCTGATACCTCAAGAGAGCTGCTCCAGCTGAACGGCTCGGCCCTGCTACTCCCGACTCCGCAACCAGGAGAGGGGAGAGGAGATAGATCTGACACCGTGGAGGTACAGTGGACTCGCTGGTCGTACAGAACACGCCGACGGTGGAACCACGACCGGCACCTTCCGGGCCTCCGACTACACCCCGACGGGCACCTTCCGGGCCTCTGACGACACCCCGACGGGCACCTTCCGGGCCTCTGACGACACCCCGACGGGCACCTTCCGGGCCTCTGACGACACCCCGACGGGCACCTTCCGGGCCTCCGACGACACCCCGACGGAGATTGGGAAGTCCGGTTGCGATCCCGGACACCGAGATCTCCGAAGAGCCGCGACGTGACGCCCGGCACCACCAAGACCGCCGCGTACCCCGCCCCGACGACGCCGTACCCGCTAGTCTACGTCACCTAGCATCCGCACGCCTCGCCAGGCTCCTCTGGGTGGTACTCAACCCTGATTAAGACAGGAGACCTCTACTTCGAGTCGGGTAAGTGATGACGGTCCCCCCTCCCAAGAAACGATAAAGATACCGCACCCCTCTTCAACACCCTAAAATAATAAAGAAGACACCCTATCCTATCTCTCTCTCTCTCTCCCTGTCCACAGATTGAAGCGGACCGGGAAGCGGAACGTAGGAAGGAGAAAGAAGAAACACGGGGGTATGGGGCCACGAGGCGCCTTTCGAAGCACGAGGATGGCCCCCTTCCCCACGAGAAAATAAAACATACGGAAAGCCGGAGCTTTCGGACGCTCCCCCCGTACCTCTCCCTCCCCCCCTCGACAGACGCGGATTCGATCACCGCCTCGGACAGGAGCTTTCTTGTTTTTCCCCTAGATAAAGACCGCCTCGGACAGGCGAGGGCTGCCTCCTGACTGTGATGAAAGCCCTCCTTTATCCCCACTGCCACAAAGGGGTATAAAGTCACAGGCAGTGTCATGCCAAAACCTCGCCACTCCCTCCCCAAATTAAAGTGGATCCACTAGAGTTACTGAAAGGTATTCTAGCAAATATCAACTCTAAACTGAGTAGTGTGGAAACGGTGACCGAAGATCCGATTATTTAATTGGGAAAGGCGTTTAAATGGTGCTAAAGTCAATAGTGAGGATGCGAGAAATGTTAATATTCCTAAAGAAATTTAGACACTTGATTTCCGAATGTGAGGGTACTTACGATTCTGGTTTTTTATTTTATTTATTTTTCTACTTTATTTGGTTGTCATTTTACTATTAATGATTTTTATTTAACTACTAATATCTTTTTCATTTTATTATTACATTTTTTTTTTGCTTTATACAAGTGTCAGATTTGATTATGATGTCTGCACTTTATTAATAGTAAAAATTACAAAAAATATATGAATCATATATATAGCTTACTGTGTTACTATTTACCCTATAACATGTACAAATTGATGGTTTCGTTGATTCCTAACCAAAAATAGAAATAAAAAACACAAGTTATAGAAAACAATATGTAGGCCTTTAATCTCCAAAACAACAATTATTATAAACATGGGTGATAATGTAAATAGCTTGCTGTTAAGTTCTCAACCCAAAATATCAAAAGAATTAAAATAAATTGAAGAGTTATAGAAAAAAATATTATTATATTAACATTATACCCAGAACATGTACAAAAGTATTGCATAAAATGGTCGAGGAACCTAATTCGAGAACAAATTCGTCAGATACAAAGTGAGTTTAAATATTATTATTACTATAGGTTTCTGCTTCAAGTAAAAACACATTTCCATCAGCATAAACATTAAAAAAACTATTATTGGTGATTTTGGGATTATATACAAGAACGAGAAGAAAAACAAATACAACTATTTATTCCTATACAAAAGAACAAAGCAAACTTATATAAAACAATTAGGGTTCATATAGTCTCCAAAAGAGTAATCATTAATATGATTGATAATAACAGTCAACTCTGGTTATAGTGAGCCTGTGTGGACTCTGATGTTTCGCTCAATGGATGGTAACATTTATTCTTCACCCTCCCTACGTTTCCTTACGGAATTTTCCTGCCAACAATGCACCTGCCCAACACCATTGAGATAACCACAGAGCTTGTTACGTAGATCCTTATCTGCATTCCTAGCATTTGGAACGGCCAGTTGTGTGATTGGTGCTAACGAAACATCAACAGTTGGGACCAACGTATGTCATTGGCCTGGAGAAATGGTACCATCAGATAGTTCAATATCAACAAAATTGGGGGGGCAATAATTGTATCCCAATTCTTGCTCCCCCGATTTGATTATAAAATTGTGCAGGACGACCGATGCCTGAATAATGCACTCTAATGTGTCTTCTGCTGCTGAAATCACTGAGTTGAATATGCACCATCTGGCTACAAAAATCCCAAATGCATTTTCAGCTCTACTGAGGCAGTATAGTATTATTATTATTATTATTATTATTATTATTATTATTATTATTATTATTAGAATGTATAGGCACATCGACACAATAAAGTCATTAGGGCCTTAAACAATATTAAAACATAATAAAATCCCCGTAGGAGCGGGACATAATAATACAACTGCAGAATATACAGGTGTATACACAATATACAAAAAAAGATATAAAAATAATAGCTATCAATATGATAAAATACCCATTTGAGAAACTCATAGGAGTGTTTAAAAAAGCAATTTGTACTAATTGAGTATTACGCCTGACAAAAAAACCATTAGTGTATCACTACAATAAAAAGACAAAACAAACATATTCAAATATAACACGTTAAATTGACAAAAAACATATTAAAATATAACGTGTTAAAAAGACAAAACAAACATGTTAAAATAAAACACGTTAAAAAGACAAAACAAACATGTTAAAATAAAACAAGTTAAAAAGACAAAACAAAAATGTTAAAGTATACTAAGATGTAAGAAAATAATCAATATGAGATAAAATCCAGATGAGTCACTTTACGAAAGTGACTCACATAGCACTAACAAGATTCTCCTTTGTATAAAATTAAGTAAACATACGACTCCTTCTGAACTATCGCGTAATAAAAACGAAGGTCACCTTTAAAATCAAGAGCCAGGCGAATAGAAGCATAATTTCGACACTCCACAAAAATGTGGTACACACTAAGGAGAGTATCGCAAAATTCACACACTGAAGGTGGATCTCCTCTTAATAAAAATCCGTGGGTTAGAAATGTATGTCCGACGCGGAGTCTCGTACGATGACCTCCTCTCTTTTAGACTATCGTATAGAAGAGGGCCACCGTGACACACCGTCCCTGATGGACCGTAGCTTGTTCTGAGCAAGAGTTGAAGCCCACTGCTTGTGCCAGGTGCGTAAATCCCCACGCCGAACATAACCCTTTAGGTCTAAAAACCTGACACCCAAACCCGCCTCAGGAGGCAGATGACCGCCCCTTGGCCGCCTGGTCCGCCAGTTCATTTCCTGAAAGACCGGCGTGACCAGGGATCCAGCAAAAGGTGAGCCGGGTGCTTAATGAATCAATTTTTAAAACTTGCTCATGTATCATCTGCACGAGGGGATTCCAGGATAGAGTGTGGACAGTGCCAACAGAGCACTCATGGAATCCGTGCAGATGAGAACAGAACGGTGACACGATAAACAAAACACAGAGATTTTAAAATGGGGTATAATTCAGCCGTAAAAACACTGGATTCACCAGGTAAACCATATTTATAATTTTTTCCCTTCACAACAAATGCGCATCCCACGGAGGCCCCACACTTGGAGCCATCGTATAGATGCGCTTAAAGACCAAAAGCGAGTGGAGAGGAGCTCTTTAAAAGGTCCTCTCATATATAATCGCGGGTGGTCGCTTTAGGGAACTTGGCAAGATCAAAATGGCATTGAGGTAGGCATATCTTCCAGGGAAAAACTCGAATTGGGGATGTGGGGATAGCCTTTGGCAGGACTATCCCACACGTGTCGAAAACCGATAAAATCCTGATCCCAACCGGCCTTGTACTACGCCATTTGGTTTCATACAAGACACGGTTAGGAGGATGAAACACAGGATGGTAAGCAACATGCTCCGGCATGCAGTGTAGTTTCGACACGTAAGATGCCAGAAGATAGGACCGCCGGTAATGAAGGGGGGGCTCACCGGCGTCGGCACAGATGCTGACGACTGGAATGGTACGAAAAGCACCAGTAGCCAGTCGAATGCCAGCATGGTGGACACTATACAGCATCTTTAACGTCGAAGGTCTCGCTGATCCATACACTAATCTTCCGTAGTCTAGTTTCGATCTTACCAAGGCCCTATACAGGCGCATCAAGGTTTCCCTATCAGCACCCCAGGACCGACCGTTAACCACTTTGAGCACGTTGAGGTCTTTTACACACCTCGCTTCAGGTCTTTGATGTGGGGGATCTAGGTTAATTTAAAGTCAAATAAAAGTCCCAGAAACCTTTACGGGTACTGAGACAGGTAAAACAACGTGATTCATTAAAATACTGGGTGCTGGTTGTATTCTGCGAAGTCTATGGAAGTGGACGACCGTCGTCTTGGCTGCAGAGAAGCGAAAGCCATTACGCGATGCCCACGACCACGGACTATTGACTAAAAGTTGAATCTGGCGTTAAGCCCTGTGAAGACTGGACGAACTGCAATAAATTGCGTTGTCATCCACAAAAAGGCATGAACGGACAGGTAGCCGCACGTTGTCCACAATGCTATTTATGGCGATGGGGAAAAACGTACAGCTCAAAGTACTGCCTGAGGCACCCCATTTTCTTGAATAAAATCATCGGATAAGGTGTTGTTTAACCTTACCCGGAAGTGTCTATCAGACATAAAATTAGCTATAAAAACAGGGATGTTCCCCCGGAACCCGCCATTTAAAAAGGGTATTCAAAAAGCTTTACAGTCATGTGGTATCGTACGCCTTCTCCAAATCAAAGAAGACAGCTAAGAGGTGCTTTTTATGGAGGAAGGCGTCGCGAACTGCTGTCTCTAGGCGGACAAAATGATCCACCGTGAATCGGTTATGGCGGAAACCACATTGCATATCAGATAATAGATTGCGGGAATCTAAATACCATATTAATCGTTTATCATTTTTTCCAATATTTTGCATACTCAACTAGTTAAGGCTATCGGTCTATAACTAGTTGGCTCTAATTTATCTTGCCACTTTTATGTAATTGGAATGAACTGTTGCTTGCTCCATAGTGATGGGAGTTTATGAGATCCCAAACACTATTGATAAGGTCCAACAGAATATGCCCGTTCAACAGGGGTAACTGGCGCAACATTCATATGAATGTCGTCGTGGACCGAAGCGTGTGCTACCCGTCCTGGTATAGAGCATAGTCAGTTCATCTAAAGTAAAGAGGGAGTTATAATGCTCCCCCTGGCTCTTGCCAAAAGTCAATAGAATGGCGCTTGATGTCCCGCTTTTAAGCTGCAACTCATAGGAGTAGCTCGCAGTTCTAGAAATAGGGGTGAACATAGAGCCCAATACATTGACGACCTCCACAGGAAGGAGACAAGCGAACCGTTTGACATAAGGGGAGGTATATTATTAATGGTATTTTTGCTACTACGTAATTTACGAATATTGTCCCAAACCTTAGTTGTGGGAGTGGAAATTGTAATGGGTAGAAATAATTTTTCCAAGACTCTCTCTGCTTTCACGAATGATACGGCGAGTTCGAGCACGTATAATCGGAAAAGACTCCAAATTATTTTAGTGGGACTTTGATGTAAAGAGACGAAGTGCCCCTCGACAGTCAGAGATAGCCAACCGAAACTCCTCGTTCCACCAAAGGAACTGGATGGTGGCGCGGATATGGCGATGATTTAGGGATGAAGCCCTCACCCGCTGCAATTACCGTCGAAGTAAAATTTCCGACCCTAACATCGACGTCAGGAGAATGGGTTCATCAAATACGGCGAGCTCCGGAATTCATCCCAGTCAGCACGTTTAAGCACCCACGTGTGGTACCGTGCTATGCCGGGAGGATCTTGAATTGGCGAAAGCCCAAAATGGTAAAGTGATCGCTGCCACATAGGTCCGAATGAACCTACCAAAGGAAGTGAGCGCAATTTCCGGGGCTACATAAAGTTAGGTCAATGGCAGAGGATACACCATTAAAGGTGGAGAAGTGTGTCTGGGTCCCAGTGTTCATTAACACCAGGTTTCCCGAGACAAGAATATCCTCTACCATCCTCCCATGTGCGTCTGTAAAATTAGACCCCTACACCAGGTTATGAGCGTTAAAATCCCCCAAAATGATATAGGGGGCGGGAAAGTTGTATAAAGAGGGCCTCTAGGCTCCTCTTGAAACTGTTCACCTGGTGGAGGTAGATGCAGCATATTGCCACTTCCAAACAAGGGAGATTCGGACAGCGATCACTTAGAGATCAGAAACGATATTAATATGTTTATGGTATATGTTGCTTTGTGCGAAGTATAGCCACACCTCCGCTAGCCCGATCAAAGAATGGCTTATCGGTACGATATATATCGTACCCACGAAGCATCGGGTGTCAGTTGGGCGAAAGTGGGTCTCCTGCAAACACAAAATGGGGGGATGCAGGGAAGAATTTATTTGTTTAATTCCTCTACACGAGCAAAGAAACCCCTACAGTTCCATTGTAGTAATGACATTTTTTATTAATATAAAGTTTACTTATCCTCGCAATCCATAACGTTATCTTTTAAAAATAAAAATTGATTGAGGACCTTTTTAGGACCTCTTGCTTTTCCCAGTCTCTCCTGGACCTCCCGCTTCAGGAGAGGTTTTAATTTATCTTGGAGAGACAGGGTCGGCTGTTCCTTGCGGAAAGACTTTGTTAAGGCCTTCGGCGCTTCATTTAGATTAATTTTATTGGCGGTCCCTCGCTGGTCCTTCCTCAAGGCACCAGGGGGAATCGCCTTTGCGGCCTCACCTATTCTACCACTCATCCCAACCTCCGGAGTACCAGAGGTGGGATTGAGCGGCTCGACAACGGCCGCACGTAGTTTTGGGCCCCGAGGAGGGCTCGGGGGTATTCCCCGATTTGGGCTCGGGGGTGTTCCCCGAGGAGGGCGCGAGAGGTGTTCCCCGAGGAGGGCTCGAGGGGTGTGTTACCCGAGGAGGTCTCGGGGGTGTTCCCCGAGGAGGGCTCGAGGGGTGTTACCCGGAGGGAGGGCGCGAGGAGGATTTCCCGAGGAGTGCTCGAGGGGTGTTCCCCATAGTGGGCTGGGGGGGTCCTCGAGGAGGGCTCCTTGGTGGTACAGGTCGGGGAGACCTCCTTTTTGGCGGTTTTCGCCTCTTTTAAAAATTTAGGCGCCACAGTATTTGGTGCAGTAAAACTATGGATGTCTCGATCAGAAACTAATGGAACCGGTCGCGTAGATCTCCAGGACTTTTTTCTCTACCTTCCATTTCGGACAGGCCCGAGACTAGGCAGACTGTGGACCCTTGCAGTTTACGCAGAATTTAGGAGACTCACATGGTGTGTTGTGAGCCTCTTGTCCACAATCTGCACAGGTCGGCTTACCACTGCATCGCAGCTTCGTATGCCCAAATTCCTGGCACTGAAAACAGCGCCGAGGGTTAGGGACATACGGCTTGACCCTGAGCACGTGGAAACCTGCTCTGACCTCCTTCGGAAGGGTAGGGGTAGCAAATGTGAGGATATATGTATCCGTATTTTTTTCTTGTCCGTTTTTTTTGTCACAATATGGTATACTACGGTGAACTGCTGAGGGGAAAGCTCCTCACAGATATCTCAATGTTGACGCTGTCGAGGTCAAAGCAAGTGACCATCTTTGCAAACATTGAGGAACCTGCGAGGTTCCACCTTCACCGGTATACAAGTCGTATTACTCGACGGTATTTCAGTAATAGCCATAATGTTGGCGGACTGGACGTAAGTCGCAGTCTGAATCAATATAGTGCCATCACGCAATTTCCTTATCGAAACGTCCGATTTTCTGCACCATTTATCGCTCTTTCGAGGATAAATGGGTTGACTCGTTTAAGGTTATCAGTTTCATCATTTCGAGACATCACCAGAAAGCGGGGTTGGGGCCTCACCACTTCCTGGGTTTTTTCTAAAATAGTGCTAGACGGTCTTACCCGTTTCCGCCTCTTATCAATATCACGGCTCTGTGAGGGGCCGGGCAGTGAGATGCCAGCAGAATTTGGCAGTTCGGTGCCAGCGGTGACAAGGAGATCGGCCATGCCGTATTAGGGGACAACCTATACAGTACTCGGATCGTAGACCCTGGGTGATCCAAGTTGGTGCTACCACATATGGCCCTGTTAACTGTCCCGACGAGAGGCCCCATACGACGCTAGACATGACAACCTTCGCATAGGGCATCGCCGAGAGAAGGTCATCGCAGCAAGTGGGTGTAGGAAAGTGCCAATTTTACGTCCGGGCCCTCGTGAACGCAACCGGTCTTTTCTCAAAGTAGGGTACCCGGTTATTGTCATCCCTAAGACCCTACTACTAAGATATTGCAACCGGCGCACTTTCACTCAGGAGCTCAAGGCAGTGGTGTCCAATAATCGTCCAAGGAAAGCCGTGTTATATGCCAAGGTCGTCAACTGGAGGGCTAAAAGTCTCTGTGCAGGCCTGAACGGCAGGGGAAGGGAAGAAAGAGGTAAGGATAGAGAAAGCGAAGGGAGAAGAATGAAAAAGGAGTGAAAGGGAAGGAAGAAAAAAGGAGGTTAAAGGAAAGATTTAAGATAGGTTTTCCCTGCACAGAAGCCTCCCCTTTTAGTCGCCTTTTACGACAAGCAGGGGTTACAGCGGGACTATTCTAAACCCCGTCTCGCAGGGGGTGATATATTATTAAATTAACTCAAAAAAATTTTTTTTAAATGGTTGGATTTAAAAAAAACAAGGAGCTACAATCTTAAGATTTGTGTTTAATTTACAAATATAATATTTTTAATTACGTAAACCTATTCCCTGGGTCTTAAATCTGTCATTAGTTACATAAATTTAGTGTTATTACAAGATAGGGGTGACAACCCCCACCACACCTACTCAAGCCGAGAGAGAGAGAGGAAGTGTAAGCCAGAACCCAAGATTCAGCGGGCAGTAGTAATTCTATTGTTGGCTTGACAGGACAACACTAAAAGCTTTGAAACCTTTCCAGAAGACCAGTTACAATATATTTTAGTTGTATTTTTTCCCTCAGTCTTTAAAAAAAAATCTTTGCAAGCTAGAAGTTGAACCTACATCAACATTATTTCATAAAATAAATAAATTTTTTCTTTCAATCGGGATTTTAACATGTAATTATTTATGAAAACAAGGATTATATCAGCACACGATTTACAAACCATCTTTTAACTATGACATACATAACTGTTTACTAAAGTTAATTTAGCGACTTTACCTGGAATCGAAACCGGGACCCTTAGCATAGTAAGCACACGTGCTTGTGACCTAGCTAAAGTGTCAGTTAAAATATAATGAGAAACGTACTACGTATAATATGATAAGACACTTTAAATAAATGTTTAAAAAAATATAGTGATCAAAACATAGCTGTAGTAAAATAATATTCAATATCAAAATTAGACTCAATTTGAATGTTGTGCAAGATGACGCAACTTATGATGATTCTCAACACACACAGTACTAAATTATTTACATTTATTTTGTATTAAAGAGTGAATACTTTTCTAGGAAGCATGCAATTATTTGTATGCTTCTAAAATAAGAATTAACTTTTTGAGGTCAGCGTAGCATTTCGAATTGTTCGGAAACTATATGCTAGGCACCAAGTAGACCAGAGTTGGACCGGTTTCTCCAAAAGGGTGCAGACCTTGGCTTTCCAGAGGGACGTTACATATTTTGACGATTTTAAAAAAGTTTACTTATTTATTGTAAAATAACTTTACGAATTATGGTAGAGTTAAATAATATTCACAAATAATAAATATTAGTGGTGTCTGGAAATACTTCCAAAATAACATTATTTTTTTTCCCCCCGTGTGGTTCAAAGCATCGGTTACTTTTAATAAAATAGTATAAAGAAAAATCCATGGGATAAGTGAATATTATTTCACAAATTTGGAAAAACATCTAGCATTTTAGGAACAAATTGTACAAGATACTATATCCCTTGGTAAGGATCCTCGGACTATTTGGATATAGTCTGTCTCAACATCATCCATCCTGAGCAAGCTGGGTTTGTCTCGGAAAAAAGG